>VMDO01000656.1:230014-271516 GCA_007922755.1 Pedetes capensis | reverse complement strand
AGTGCTCAATATCCCTAGCCATTAGGGAAATGCAAATCAAAACAACGCTGAGATTTCACCTTACACCAGTAAGAATGGCCAAGATCAATAAAACAAACAACAACAAATGCTGGCGAGGTTGCGGGGGAAAGGGAACACTTTTACATTGTTGGTGGAGCTGTAAATTGGTGCAACCACTATGGAAATCAATATGGAGGTATCTCAAAAAACTAAAAATAGATCTACCATATGACCCACCTATAACACTATTGGGAATTTACCCAAAGGGAGATGAGTCATCATACCACAGAGACACCTGCATCTCCATGTTCAATGTAGCGCTTTTCACAATAGCAAAGATATGGAATCAACCAAAGTGCCCTTCAACAGAAGAATGGATAAAAGAACTATGGTATATATACACAATGGAATACTATTCAGCAATCAAGAAAAATGAAATAGCATCATTCGCAGCAAAATGGATGGAATTAGAGAAAATTATTTTAAGTGAACGAACACAAGCTCAGAAAGAGAAACAACACATGTTCTCACTCATATGAGAGAGCTGACTCAAAATTACAAGAAGGAAAAATCCTACTCAAAGGTCAGATCACATTAAAAGGGGAGGAGGGAAGATAAGAATGAGGTCAATATAAATGGACTAGAGATCGCATGTAATTGTTCTAACAAGGTAGAAGCAGGGACCACTACAGGAAAGGTTTCTGTCTTGAGCAGAGGTGGAACCCAAGGACATATGGAGAGATACTATATAGTAAAAGATAGAGAAGACTTGGATGGGAAACTTGGATGGGAAGGGGGGGAGGGGGAAAACATGGAGGAGGGTAAGGGGTAACCTATATGAATAGTGCTTGTCAGGTTGCATATATGAAGGTTGTCACAATGGAAAGCATGTCAAAGTGAATCACATTATGATGTACATTAAAAATTTCTAATAAAAAAAAAAGAAAACAAACAGAGGCTGATACTGGTGAGGGTGTGAGGGAAAAGGAACTTTTTATACATTACTAGCGGGAATGTAAATTCGGGTGACTTCTGTGGAAATCAATGTGGGGCTCCCTCAAAAAACTAAATATAGAACTACCACGTGATCCAACTATACCACTCCAGTGTCTACGTGGTGTGATCAAAAACCATGGGGGATGTTTAAATAAATTTATTACAATTAAAAAAAAAACTGTGAATATCACAGAGCCATTTGGTATTCTCTAGGCAGTGTCTAAAGCTTGGCTTGTAACTTGTGCCCAAGAGTAAATTTTATTACTTCTCCTGGCAAGGCACAGGGCCGTTTTGCTTCACTCCTGCTGGGGGATCTTTCATACAGCCAGCGGGGGCTGCACACTGCAGACTTTGGCTTGTAGATTTGTTCCATGTGGGCCTCTCACGTGTGCTCAGGCTTGCTTCCCTGCAACTGGCAGACACCTCTTGTCATTTTTAGAGCCCCTCAAGTTTTATTGTTGACTTTTTTTTTTCCAGACAGGGTCTCACTATGTAGTGTAAACTGGCCTGGAGCTCACTATGCAGCCCAGGCTGGCCTTGAACTTGTGTCAATCATCCTGTCTCAGCCTCCCCCATGTTGAGATTACAGGAGTGTGCCACCATACCCAGTTTATTACTGACTTTTTGGGACTCTTGCCCAAATCTTACAGTCTATAAACAACCAGAATATTCCCAACATCTTCATTAAATTGTTGTTAAAAGTAATAAACCTAGTTGATGCACATTATTTCTATCTCATTCAAAAGTATTTTGAATCTAGTAGTTTCTTAGTTACATGAAAATGGTATTATGTAAGTTGATAGTCTGGTGATAAGCTATAGAGAGACACGAAGAGGAACAGTTTCCTTCTCTGTGAAATGAAGCATTTGGACCAGATAATCTCTGAGGTCTTTTCAAATTCTAAAATCCTACAATTCTGATGATAAGATAATGGACTAAAGAAAAGGGAGAGGTGGCAAGAAGAAAGGGTAATGGGAGAAAAAAATATCACATATGTTGCCCTAATGGCAAAATCAGGATGTACATAGATAATACTCACCAAAAAGATATGCAAGTAGAAAAGAGACCATTGGTAAGGAGGGAGAGGATGAGGTAGGAGGGTCATGAGAGGATAAGGGGGAAGTTAACATGAGATATGTACAATGAAATGCATGCAATGGAAAAGTCATAATGAGACCCATTAAGTTTTACATTAAAAATCACTAATAAAAAAGTTTTAAAAAATGAAATAAAATCCTAAATTCTAGTTAAAGGACAATAAAAGTATAGTATGTTAAATTTTAAAATATTGGATATGTGTTATAAATAATGGGCATGAAGGAAGAACAAATCAGGTTAGGAACTATGAGAAGTTTTCCTAAAAGCCAAAGGACAGTATAAAATATCTTGGAGGAAAGTCTTTCAGGTCCAATTGCTAATTAGAGTCAGGCCTTCAGAGTCATAAAAATGCATACTGATGGCAGTTCAGACTCCCAGTTTCCTATTGTTTCAACAACCACCACCTTCTTTCATAATTATACATGTTCCACAACTGGCACAGGACATTCAGCCATATGCCCTAGTACTCACCCTGCTGTGCATTTCACATCTCTGCACAACTATATGAAAAAGGCATTGGCTCTCATTTCCTTAATTTTTATTTTATAGCCTGTTACAGAAATAGTAACATTTAATTGGCATTAGCATTTGATTGTCCATTTAGGCAAAGGAGAATAGATAGTAAACTTCTGCAGTATGCAGGTAAATATCTGAATTTTACACCATTTTATGCATTTACTTATTCATTTTTTCCCAACTCATGTGGAAATCTAATCATATACCTTTCAACAAGCCAAGATTACACAGTAGATCTGCCAATCCCTAAAATTAGGTTTGGTTGGTTGGTTGGTTGGTTGATTTATTTATTTATTTATTTATTTATTTAGTGGTACTGGGGGTTGAACCCAGGGCCTTGGGCTTGCATATGTTTGCAAATGCTGTACCACTAAGCTGCACCCCCAGCCCATTGTTTTTACTTGTTTTGACACAGAGTAAACAAAGTCTCACTAAATTACTCAGACTGCCTCTGGTCTCGAACTAGTGATCCTCCTGCCTCCACCTCCCGAGTTGCTGGGATTATAGGCATGCACCACTAAAATTAGTTTTTTAAAATACCTTATATAAGTCAGGAAATGTGGCTCATCTCTTTGAAGGCTGAAGACAGGATAATATTTTACTTTTCTTTATTTTCTTTGTTTTTTTTTAAATGATAAGAACCAGCTATCAGGAAAAAATTGTGAAATGTAGCAGTAATATTTAGAGGTTGCTTTCTGCAATGAATTATACTTTGAAAGGCTTTCATATGTTGCTGAGGCTCATTTCTGACATCAAGTTGAAATCACTTTAGCATGAATAATTTTTAAATGAAACATTTTTGAGAGTGGAAAAGAGCCATATTGGATTTTATCTGGTTATTCAAAAAGTGCTTTGTACCAAGAAAGTGGATATTATGGCCAGCATTATTAATATATTCTATTTAGACAAATGACATTGTTAATCATATGAAAACATATTGATTTAGATAGTTAAATGCTTTCACTGGTCTCAAACGTGCACATGGAATTATAAAAATTAATTATAGTTCAAGCAAGGGCTTGAGGTCTCTTCGGTAGAGGCAGTATTTAGATTATCTACTGCTGCATTAAGTCAAAAACCTAATGGCTTAAAATAAGGGCTGGCAAACTTTTTGTGTAAAGGGCAAAATAGTAGATATGTTTAGACTTGTAGACCTTACAGTCTCTGCAACAACTGCTCAAACTGATGTTCTAACTCAAAAGCAGCCATAGACAATATGTAAACAGATGGATGGTGCTATGTTCCAATAAAATTTTATTCCCCAAAAGAGGCGGTGGGCCACATTTGGCCCAAAGGCTTTGGTTTGTTGACTCATGGTTTACAAAGACTTATAATTCTATGGATTGGTATTTGAGGCAGGGCTATCCATGTGGATGACTTGTCTCACTCTCTGTGGTTGAGTAGGTAGACATATGTGTGTGCAGTCAGCTGGCAAGTTGGCTGAAGGCTGACTGGTTCTCACTGGTCTCACTCACATGTCCAGCAGCTGATGAGGCCATTGGCTGAGAACCTCAGTTTGCATCTACATGGCCTCTGCGGTAGGATAGTGCCCTTCCCTTTATTTATGTCAGTATGTAGGGCTGGGGTTTAGCTTAGTTGGTAGAGTGCTGCTCTGCACTCTCTGAGGCCCTGGCTTCAATCCCCAGTACCAAAAAAATGGGAGAAGGATGTGGCAGCCCACTCCTCAAAACAATTCTGAAATAATCACCCATCAAAAACTGTATGAGGGTCACTATGAGTCAGACTCACTCCATGGTACCTAATAACACCACTACCAACAACATGTCAGTATTATTCATGAATCCCTATTTATTCAATTTTATAAATCATATTATTGTTACTTGTTTTGGTGACTGAATTGTGCAAGGTTTGCCTAGTAAAAACCTCTGAAACCTGGCTTTTCTGTTCTTTTCACATATTATCTCTCTTTGATCATATTCTTATTTTCTGATATAACAAGATAGTCCAGGCCCTAAATTTTTTTAAAAAAGCAGATGTTCCAGGCTCATCTTTTATTTTCTCTGCCTCACTTCTCCCCTGTTCCTTTTCATGAAGGATGGTATTTAAAAGCCAAGATCTGGATGCTAATGTGGTCATTGCCATCGGCGCATTGCTGTTTCCAGGCCTTCACAGTGAACAGAATTGGGAAATACATGTATATATGTATGTGTGGTTACAGTTAACTACAATAACTACTACTATAGTTATTACTACCTACCTCTGAGTTCACTATATTGCCAATCCAAAAATACACAGGGTTCATTCTTACTTTCTCATTGTATTTACCTTCTCCAACAATGAGAATCCTCAAAATATTCACATATTTCTTCAATAGCATTGCATGTAACTAATTTCTCTTGCTGCTATTACCATTCTACATGAACATCTCCTTACTCCACTTGTGCTCTGACACCTTGTTTTAGGCGACCACCACTGTTTTTCCCTTTGCTCCCAGCTTCCCACAAAGACTTTGCAATTAAATCTTAAAGAAAGGAAATAATAGACGCATCTTCTGATATTTTTCTTTCCATTCTATGGATTAGTGCCTATATAATACATATTTGCATAACCACAATAAGAGACTCGAAAAACAATCTTATGTGTACTTAAACCTACAAATAACTAAGAATGGTCACAACACATGCATTGCCAATGATATAATTGTTATACTATAACTGTTGTCCAGCCTACACCATTCTTTTGTAACTGTTTGTTTGGATGCTATGGTATTATAATTCCAGATAAATGATCTACCACTGTTTCTTCATATTTCTTATCTCTTTGTACTAAGTATGTTAATCAATAGTTCATATCAGGTCTCTAGTCCTCCTGAAAAAGCAGTATGTAAACTCTGCTTAATACCACATAATAAAAGTCATTATAGTACTGATTAGACACTGATCCAAAGACTATCATTCTATGATTTGATCAGAATAGGGTTTTACCTACAACAGATGCTGTTGGTTCGCAACCTATATGTTCTATGCTCCTTGATCCAGTTTATGCTGACAGCGTCCTACTATAAGCACCTGCCACTTTTCTGCTTGAGGGAAATGGGTAGGATCAATGTGCATGAAAGTTAATGCCCATGGAATCAGCTGTCAGTTAATGATGGATGGGAGTTGTATCCAACTTCTTAGCCTCTCAACTGGGATAATTCTGAGGAATATTTTATACTGTCTCCCAGTGTTCCCCCAAGAGACTAAAATCTAGTTGCCTTTATTGGCTTCCTTCCTTTCCTTGTCTGAGTTCCCTGCTCCCTTAAAAATGCTTCTAGCAACCACCTCCCAAAGTAACTACTAGCTCTTAAGTCACTTTCTGTCACTTTAAGTCACTTTCTGTGGGAAACCAACTAAAGACATTGCTGAAATGTCACAGTGATTATTAGTAAAGCCAACAGATGTCCTGTTGTCGGTATTTAAATTGGAGCTAAATTTTTAAAAACCTCTAAGTCTATGAAAAACTAAGAACAAAATATTTCTCCCCATAGAGCAAATGCTTGAAGAAATTTTCATAACTTATGTATTAGTCAGCTGTTGTGATATTAGAAAAGCTAACCAAAACTTAGGAGGGAAGAGATATTTATTGAAAGCTCACAGTTAGAGGATCAGTCCAGAATGATGGCAGGACAAGCATGGTGGCTGCAGAAGCAGGGATGTGGAAGACAACCTCATGGTATCATGGGGCAGGAGGCAGATAGAGCTTAGAGCCATGGGTCTGGGTAAAGAAACTCCAAAGGCTCACCACCAGGGAGCCATTTTCATAAAGGAAGAATCCCACCTCTGAAAGTTCTATGACCTCTACAAACAGCTCCACCAGCTGGGGACCCAATGTTAAAACTCATGACCTTTGAAGGACATTTAGATCTAAACTATAACAACCTATAACAGATGGATCAATTACTACTATTGTATGCTTGGCTTCCCTTTTCATCTTCTTCTGGTATCTGGCCCCTTCTCTATACTCTGCTGTCCATACATAAACATATCCTTTGGGGAACTACCTGTCCCTCAATATGTGAAGTTCTATCCTGCCCCCTAAAAGATAGATTTACCCCACAATAGATCATTTATAATCCTCCATCTTTCTGGGAGGTTGGTATATGACCTAGATCAGATATAACTCCTGTTCTTAGATTTTGTGAAGGGGTTAGGGAGAGAGGAACTCTTGATCTCCTGGGTTTGTGAAGATGTGGTAATGTAAACTTAAATTATTTCGTGCTTACCCTTCGTATCCTATTCCCACAAAATCATAGGAAGGAAGGTTCATATTCAGTAGAAGTAGTTGAAAGAAAGAATGGGAAACACAAGATGGGGGTGGTGGGTAGGTGGATTTAGCAATATTTTCTGATTCACCAGAACCCTATAAGCCAGTCTCGTATTTCTCTTTGTAAGAATCAATAAATTTTCTTTTACCTTTTAGTTGAGTTTTTACAAACTAAATGAAATACTATATACAAAAAATGGAAAACTAATTCCCAAATTGACAGGAATACATTCTAAAACTGTAACTCCTCTCTTGCAGACACCCTACTAGATATCTCAGTCCTTATACCATGATACAGCATCAATAGAATTCATGATTCTGTGCTTCTTACTACATTGTATGCTCCATGTCAGGGAACAAGCAGCAGGGGCCCTTGTGCACCAAGGGATTCTGTTAAGAGATTAAAATATAACCAGGCAAAATGGAATTCAGAAAGAAAAGAGAAAATTCTTAAAATTTTCTCTTTATGCAGCACATAAAGGGGAGATTGTGGGACAAATGTCAATACTTCTTTCTAGGAGTGAGGTGGAGTATAAAGCTTTTTATTCTTTTCTGAGAGGAGAAGGTTTGTGGAAATTTAGCCAAGTGTGAAAGATGACTTGTTCCAAAGCCTTTAGTACTGTATTTGAGTAAACCAAAACAGTGTCTTCTGGCCAGTTCTATGTGGATGTTTAACAGAAAAGAAAAAAAAAAAACACTAAAATTAATCTGAAACTGAGATTCCATCTCTCAAATCTGGTCTTTTTTTAATACTCCTTGTGATGGTTCATTTTTATTATCAACTTGATTTGTTTTTCGGATACCGACTCTATGGCACCTAACAACAACAACAACTTAGAGGATTAGTGAGGGAGAAGGACCTGACAACCCACTCCCAAAAAACAACCAGCCATTGAAAACTCTATGAATAGCAGAGGAGCATGACAATAGTGTTCCGTCTATTGTGCATAGGGTTGCTATGAGTCGGACACTGACTCAAAGGCACCTAACAACAACAGCAACAAGGGGATTAGTGAAGCACACTTTTAGATGTGTCAGCAGTGATGTTTCCAGAGGCAATTAGATGGTGAAAGGTAGGAGATGGTTCCTAGTTGGAGAAAGTGGGATACTGGAAACATATTCTCTGGACTATATCTCACTCTGGCACCTTCCTATATCCCCCATTTCCTTGCTTCCTCCCCACCATAATGTGCGCTGCTCTGCTCTGCCATGCCCTCCCTGCCATGATGGACTGAAGACTCTGAAATTGTGAGTTAAAGTAAACCCTTCCTCCTTGAAGTTGTTTCTATTAGGTATTTTGGTCACAGTGATGCACAAGTAACTGATATACCTCTTATCAGTGTTGTGTCATTGACCATTTATCCAATTTATGTGCAAGCCAGAAACGTAGGGGTTACCCTTAATAAGTTCTTTGCCTTTTCTTCTTCCACATCCAATTAATCACAAAGTCATACCCCTTTGAATCTCTTGAATCTCTCTGCTTGTTCTCAGCTCAGTTTCCACTTCCCCTATACAAACTATCATCATACTGGACTACTATTCTAGCCTATTAATTAGTCTTCCCTACATGCAGTCTTGTTCCCCTCCAATCCATTTTAACCTATTTTCTGCTCTGAAGGCCATCCCACCTCTCCCAAGATGGTTTGGATGGGATTACCCCCATTTCCAGCTCCAGAATTAAGAGATGCCCTAATGGGCATGCTCTTCCTCAGCCACAAAGAATATTTTAGGAAACAGCACTTAACCCATACCACTTAGAGTATAGCATTCCCCTCTCCAAAGGAGTTGGTTCAATGTAGGGATGTGATTTAGGCAAATCCAATCAGGGAAATTTACTAGTTCTTGCCACCAAGAGGAGCCAGACTGAAAATTAAGCTAGCATAAGGATGAGAGTAGAGCTAGTGAATCCCAGGGAGCCAGAGTTGAGGCATGAAAATAACACCATCCTATAGATAAAACTGTGCTTGGAGTAGGGACTGAACTCTGGATTTCATCATTACATAAGTCAATAATTCTTATTTATTTAAGGCAGATTGGATTGGGTTTTCCATTACTTGCAACTGAAATTTTCTTAACTAATATCCATCCAAACTAATGTACCATTGCTTATAAAAGAAAGGCAAAAGTTCTTAATACCGCTCAAAGCACGTTTGTATTTGCTACCTTGGCTCTAGCCACAGCAGCTTACATTTAACATTCTCTCTTCTTGAAACTCTCTTGGCCTCCCACACACTGAATATCGTGTTTCTTATCCTACTTATCCTTTCATTCTCAGTTAAAGAAAACCTTCAAGGGCCCTCAAGCAGACCAGATCTCTTTGTTATTCACTTCGAATAACAAAGGCAAAATGGGATTCCATTTTGGTGATGATAAATATAGAAATTTAACATTTATTTGTGAGATTACTTCACCAATATCTGTCTCTCTCACTTAAGTATAAGTTATGTGTAAGAATATCTCTATATGCTCATTGATTATAGTTCTTGAGAGTAAGTGCTTAGTTTTGTTGTTGTTGTTGAATGTATTAATGAATTTAAAAATAAATGAGAGCGGGGATAGAGTGTATCTCACTGCTAGAGTGCTTGCTTACCATGCACAAGGCCTGGGATTGATACTCAGCCCTTCTCCCTACACACACACATACACACCCCAAAGTAAATGAGAGGAAAATACTAACTCAGCATTATGAGTCTCAGGTAACATCACACTTTCTATAATAACAACTTGAATTACATTTGAAAAGGAGCAGAAAGTCGTAGTGAATAACTGGTTCACTTACAACACAAAAATAAGTTAGTAATGTTTATTTTAATGCCACATAGGAGTTTTCCTGATCATATCCAATGAATTTATTAAAATGGGAAAATTTAAAAATAAATATATCAGAGGCACATATTATTTTACGTAGGGAATAAATTAAATATTTGAGTTAACATCCCCTTAGGGTAAAAGATCAAAGGATAAATTTGTTTATAATATAACTCAACCAAAGGGGGCAGAATATGACCAATGTATTAATTTAGAAGTAGATGGGATAATTTGAGAAAAACTAGGATCTTTGGCAAAGGTTCTCTTCTGGTGGAGAAGTACAACAAAGAAGTTATTAAAATGTTTGGAATTCCATTTCAATTGGTTCAAATCTCAACATATGGGCTTTCAGCTATTGGAAAAAAGAGTGGAATGATTTTGCTCTCTTACAAGTTGCACAGGCCTTTATCATGGTCAAAAGACCATTTTTGAAGAATTTCAGGTTTAAGAAGTCATGTTTCTGCATCAGTTTTTGTTTTTCTCCTATCCATCCTCATACAAGAGAAACAGCAGATGTGTATAGGAAGGTTAAATTGTCAATATGGTTGCTGTAATGAGAGTTTCACAAATATAACAAAATTTGTTATATACTTAGTGGAACAATAGTTGCTTTTATTAGCAGTAATAGTTGAATGAAAATATAAGTTTGTTCAGATTTTCAATGAGCTATATTACCACAATTTGGGGTACCTATGAAAGTAAAATCATAATACTTATATCTCTAAATTTAATTTTTTCCTTAACTTGAAATGCCCTCCCTACTCATCTCTGCCTAATTTAAGTTCTCCTCAGTTTTAACAACACCGAGAACTCACAATTCACAACCTGAGTATTTGTTTTTCTGTACCTCTAAACTAGTACACAAGTACACATGTAGAATCAATGGCTTCTGGTTGTCATTTCAAAGCCTACATTATCTATACTTCAGATCACCTGGAAACACATAAAACCATGTTCCAAACTGCTTTCTAATTCTCTTCTTCAACTTCCAAGATTTTGATACAATATACAAAGAATCTAAGGCATCTGAAAAAATTTTAAGCATTTTCTGTATGCCCTCATTTCTAGTGGCATTATTCATAATAGCCAACAAGTGGAAACAATCCAGTTATCCATTGATAGATGAATGAATAAACAAAATGTGGTACCTATATACAATGAAATATTATTCAGCCTAAAAAGAGAAGAAAATTTGGACATATGCTACAACATGGTTGAAACTTCAGGGCATTATGTTAGGTATACATCAGTCACAAAAGGATAAATGTATGATTCCACTTATATGAGTTACATAAGGTAGTCAAATCTATAGAGACAGTAGAATGGTGGTTTCCAGGGGACTAAATGAGGAAGAAAGTGGAGAGTTGTTTAAGGATATGGAATTTCAGTTTTCCAGGTTGAAAAAAAATTTAGAGATGGATCGTGATGATGGTTTCTCAACAATGAGAATTAACTTAATACCATTAAAATATATGTTTAAAAATAAGTAAATGGTACAATTTATGTCATGTATATTTAATCACAAAAAAAACCTCTACATGTGGGAAACTGTCCTCAGTCATTAGTTCAGGTTCTTCATACTTCATTATCATAATATTTTAATTTTTATTACCTTTATAAATATTTATTGAGTACCTGCCATATAATATGCATCATTCTAGATGCTAGAGATAGCAAGGTCCCTGCTGTCAGAGAACCATAGTTCTACTGCCTGTGATGTTATATTTGTAGGGGTTAGATGCTATAGTATGGAACTGAAAACCCAACTTCACAATGTCTTTAACACTCAAGATGTTATTCTGACAAATAAAATATCTATTTGGCAGATACCCAGGATTCTTCTAGCTTTGTTCTTTATCAACTCTAGCAGTTGACTATATAAGCATGGTTCAAAGTAACTGCTGAATAGCTGGTCTTTGCATCTGTATTTCTACTGGCAGGAAGGAGAAAATACAACTAAAAGGACATAACTCTTACTTTAGGGAAATTTTCTGGAAGTGGCATTCTATTGACAATAGCTTAGACATATGGCCATCCCTGGCTGTATGCAATCTTTATTCTTAGTAGCCGTATGCCTTGGTAATATCCAGAGGTTCTCTTATTGAAAAAGAAGAGAGAGGATACTGAAGGAGAATGATTAGAGTCTGTTAAAAATATTTGTCCAGCACATCTTAAATCCTCTGAAGAATGGGAGGTCTCTTAAAGAGTAGAATTAAGAAGAGCCCAAGGGAAAGGGAAAGGGAGTATTCAAGATGATATTCCTCTGGGAGTATCATCTCTTCCTTTGGAAATACTTTTTTTGTTGTTGTTGTTCTGGGAACATTTTCTTTTGTTGTATAGATCCATGAACTAAAGGTTATTTGAGAAATATCTCTTCTGTACATTCCCAACATACAGAAATGGTCCAGGCCTAAAATAACTTCTGTAAATACTGCCTGTCAAAGAAAGGAGAAGCAGAAGGAATCACTGGTCCACAGCAGTTCTGAAAGTTCTTATAGTTCTTGGACCCATGTTGCTGGTTCTGTGGTTAGAGGATCGGACTTACTGCCTGGGAATGGTTCAACCATCGGACTTAACTCTATCATCGAGACTCTTGACCTCTTTTGTTTTTAATAGAAAGTAGCCCATGTTTGCATCTGAGTGATTTTCTTAGCCTGTTTCTGCCGACAGAAATTTGAGAGTCTAAAAACCTCTTTTCATTTGTTTCTATATCTTTCAGTCCAAGTAACATAATTCTTTTAAAATCTTTATGACTTTTTATGAATTAAATTATAATCTACTCCATTAAACTCCATTAAACAAAACCCAAACCTAAAGTTCTCTTTGTGATAAACATCTCCCTACATTGTTCTATTAGGCTCTGGAATGACAACTTTAAGATTCATAGAAGGCCTTCTTTGATGTAGATGATCTGTGAGATATGCTTTTAAGATTGTTAGAAGAACCATTCTCTGAGTAACCATTTTAGATTTTTCTGAGATCATATTGGTGGATCTTATAGGTATTTCATGGATTTGATATTTGCTGTAAAGCTTTGGCTTAATTGACAATCTTAGCATGAATGTGATAGTTTTATTTTTAGATTCAGTTCTATACTCATTTATTTTTCCTAACTTTGTGCTATTGTTGTTGTTGTTAGGTGCCATCCAGTCTGTGTCCAACTCATAGCCACCCTATAGACAACAGGTGAAACAGTATTGCCAGTGCTTCTCTGCTATTCATAGGGTTTTCAGTGGCTGATTGTTTTTTGGGGAGTGGGTTGTCGGGTCCTTCTCCCAAGCCTATAACACCTAGTATTCCCAGGTGGTCTCCCATCCAAGTACTAACCACACCTGACCCTACTTAGCATCCCTGATCTGACAGGATCAGACCCCACAGTGGTACAGCTGCAGGCTTTGTGCTATAAGAAATGAGAAAATAAAGGAAACTAATCAATCTATCAAATTAAGAGAATTTTTGGAAGATAATAAAATTCTTTAAACTTAAAAAAAAAAAGAAACAAGAAGATGACAAGTGACCCTTTCAGCCTTCTTCCAGGAAATTTCATTAGCCAAGTCATCTAGTTCATTAGGTATATTTTCTATTTTCTACTTTATTAGAGGTTCGAGTGTTATTAAAGTTCTCCCACTATGGAACAAGTATTATTTTTCCTCTATTTCTTTGTGTTTTGCTTGCCTGACATTCACTGCATCTTCTTCTGGTACAAACTCTTTAAAACAATCCCCTTGGTAGTCTTGGTGAGGATAAATCATTCAAAATCTCCTGCCTTGCTCTGACCAACAGGTGAGTAGATGGATGACCCAAAAATCCCATTCATGCTCTATCTCCCCCAAATTAAATCTCTAGTAGAGTAATACAGGGATAGAAAACAGCTGAGATACAGGCATGGTAATGCATACCAGTAATCCCAGAATTTGGGAGGAGAATCCTGAGTTCAAGGCCAGCCTGGGCTAGATAGGTAGGTGCTGTCTCAATAAATAAGTATAACAGGAAAGAAGGAAAATGGCTGAGATCATTTGTCCTGATAATGATGCCACACAGAAAGAAAGAGAGAGAGAGAGAGAGAGAGAGAGAGAGAGAGAGAGAAGGAAAGAAAGAAAAGAAAGAGAAAGAAAGAAAGAAAGAAAGAAAGAAAAGGAGAAAGAGTGACCGTTAATTTCTTCTACCTGTGTATTTAGAACTATCTTGATTCCTTCTCACCTCCTGGTGCTTAGCTTTTCATTTATTTCTCGGCACTACTACACATTCTTTGTTTTATTTAAGAAAGATAGAGTGAATTTCTTTTATTTGTAGAGAAACCAAAATTGGTTTCTGGACGTAGCTGTTACAAGTGACATTTGGAACAATATGAATTTTGAAGGGTTATGGTGAGGCAGGAGACAAAGTAGGTTTCCCTTTCCTGGTGGGAAAAAAAGGCTATTTTCATAAGCATGTTGTGTCTAGAGACTCAAGCAATGTATGCACACAGGCTGGAGATTTGAGAGTCAATAGAAAAATGTCAGCTGGTTAGATCAGGTTGGTTTCCCAGTGGTGGATAAGTTACTACAAGTATGAGACAATTGGCTCAACAGAAAACAGAGAGAGAACAAAAACTGCTAAGGAAAGCCATTTCTAATTGTGGCCTATGATCTATGAGAGTAAGTACTCAAATAATCTTGAGCTGAATTTTCTCCTCCAAGACAAAGTTAGTGGAAGCAAAGTCCAAACTACTGGAAATTTAAGAAAAGATAAGAAAGGATCCTGGAAAAGCCTCTCTAAGCACCTCCTTCTGGCCCTTCCTTGCCTGGTAAAGGCTTCGCTTAGCCCTCAGTTAACCACTGTTAAGTACGTGGGAAAGGGACGTCCAGTTGCCTTTATCTCTTCCAGTTCAAGTTATTGCTTATCATTGCCCCCAGAAAATGTACAAAATGTAAGCTCTGAGAATAATTGCTGGAGGAAGGACAGAACTCTAAAATGTGTTGCTATGAGAGACAACATTTTAGTGTTGAATATGGATAGAGAGCCTGCTAGGTTTCCAAGGAGATTATATTCCTAGAAAAACGCTGATAGACGTAAGGTAGTCTTTAGGCTCATGGACTCTGCAATAGAAAATAAAGTCCTAAATTAGTTTAGCTCCCACAAGTGATCCTGTCCACTGTCCTTTTTAGATGTGACCACAGTGGACACTGGACATAGGCTGTACTCCCAGAGAAAAGAAACAGAGTCAGCTACTTTGGCTGACCAAGAGATTAACTTCATCACTAGGGCAAGGAGTACTTTTTATTATTAGGAAGCAGGATGTGATAAATTGTACTGAAGTCACTCTGTGCTGTGTCTTCCCCTTCCTTTTCCATGTTGCTTTTTTTCTTCTTTAATTAAGGTATCCTGATACTCTTCCAGTGTTGAAGATTTATCATTTGGCCATGGGTTGTCAATATAGAAGGGGATGTTCTGGAATAACTTGAGAGTGATGCATGTAGCCATGATACCCTAAAGCTGGAAGCAATAACTGGCCTAAAATCTGGGGAAGGAGGGAGTTCTAGCATGTACCAAGAAGAGTTACATTACTATGAGTAGTAACAGGTGTGACATCATATATATGTGAAGGAGAGTACATGTATGGATATTAAATGGTCAGGAGGATTGTACTGCATAAATGATTGTTTTTACCTGCTCAGCATCTTTTTCCTTTATAAAACATTTCTTCACCCTTGCTTGAGTCAAGCAGTTCTAGAAGGACTGAACCTATAACTTTCTAGCTTAGTTGGCATGTTACCCACACCAGACATATATATATATATTCTATCCCCTTAGCTCAATTAATGATTTGGGAAAGTTTATATGATATCAGACAGATCAATAGTCAGCCACCTGTTTTTTTTTTCTTTGTGTGCTTGCTTGTTTTTTTGTTTTTGATGCTGTTTTTCTTTTGTAGTGCTCAGTGGTTGAACCCAAGGCTTCTCACATGCTAGACAAGTACTCTACTAATGAGCTACACCTAGCTCCTATTTTATTTTTTATTTTGAGACAGTGTCCTGCTAAGTTATGCAGGCAACCTCTGGCCTCAAACCCATGATCCTCTTGCTCAGCCTTCTGAGTTGCTGGGATTACACGTGTGTGCCATGGTGCCTATCTCACATAGTTTTGGTAGAGTGATTGGGAAAGAGACATACTTCTTACATTGGAACCATCTATTTATAGAATGTAAATTTGGAGCTCTCATACACTAGCCTGCCACCATTTTGGCAGAGAAAGTGCTTGAAAATAAAGCTTGGGTAAAGAAAAGCAGAATGAGAACCAGAGTAAAAAAGAGAATGAGAACCAATAAATGTCCTTTTTGCTTAGCCATTTGGAGTATGCATAGTGGACATTTGTCTGGAGACTAGTACCTTGTGAAGCCTGCAGCCATAGCCCTGTGGCATCTGATCCCATCAGATCTTGGAAGCTAAGCAGGGTTGGGCCTGGCTAGTACTTGGATGGGAGACAGAACACCAGATGCTGTAGGCTTGGGAGACGGACCCAGCAACCCATTCCCAAAAATCAATCCGCCATTGAAAACCCTATAAATAGCAGAGAAGCACTGACAAAGTGTTTCGCCTGATGTAAGTAGGGAGTAGGGTCGTTATGAGTCGGATACTGACTTGATGGCACCTAAGAACAAGTACCTTGTGAACATGGTCCTTTTTTTTTTTTTTGTGTGGTACTAGGGGTTGAGCCCAGGGCCTCGTGCTTGCATGCTTTGCAAGTGCTGTACCACTGAGCTGCACCCTCAGCCCATTTTTTTTGTTACTTTTTTTGAAACAGAGTCTCACTAAGTTACGCAGACTGCCTCTGGTATCGAACTTGGGATCTTCCTGCCTCCGCCTCTCAAGCTGCTGGGATTACAGGCATGTACCACTACTCCTGGCAGCACTCTCCTTTTGATTAGGGAGTTTCTTTCCTCCCTAAATTAGGCATTGGAAATCATGGTTTCTAGTCACCCTGCCAACTAGGCACAAGTATGTGTCCCAGGCCCCACAAGGCACCCTTGTAAGCTTCCTTCAAGAAGAGAGCAATATGAGAAAAAAAAATGCCATGTGGAATCTACTTTTGCAAGTGAGAGTGACACCAGTGCCACTTGGCCTTCAGAGGCCTCACTGTTGAATACCTAGTAACAGAGATGACAGTGGCACCCAACCCACTGAAATTAAGTTTCTGCTGGTGGTGCAAATTGCAGCATTGAAGGCTGGGAGATGGCAACAGTAGCAGTATCTTCAGCTTACTCCTGATGGCTGTTTTAAGTGTGTCTTGGAAATTTAGCCTTGAATCTGGCCCACTAATTCTCTTGGCAATTCTGTGAACTACCAAATATCCTTTAATAAATTCCTTTTTGTCTTATCCACCCATGGAGGTTTCTGTTACCTTAAATAAAAACTTGTGGTACTAATGTAAAAAATCAGTAAATATTTAATATATATATATGTGTAAATGAATGAGTAAATGACAATTCTGTGAGGCAGATAGGGTTATTCCTATTTGAATTAGCCTACTTTGTATTATGGCCTATAGCTGTACCACTGTGGCTTTGGATCGGGTCAGATCTCAGAAACTAAGCAGTGTGGGCCTGGTTAGTACTCGGATGGTAGACTACCTGGGAACACCAGGTGCTGTAGGATTGGGAGAAGGACCTGACAACCCACTTCCAATAACCAATCGGCCACTGAAAACCCTGTGAGTAACAGAGATGCACTGACAATAGTGTTTTCAACTGTTGTATATAGGGTAGCTATGAGTTGGACACCAACTCGATGGCACCTAACAACAACAACTTTGGGCAAAGTTGTTTGTTATACAAAGAAATACTAGAAGCAATTAACTTTTTTTTAAGTTCTCCTTTATTTATAAATGTTGGTGGGGTACAGAGTGATAAGGCTTTTGCTATTTCCATTATGCAACTATTACATTGCTTTTGGTTGCACTTTCATCAACTTACATATTTCACAGAACCTTTTGATTAAAATATAGTAGAAAATCATACGCATTTATGGATTATATTCCTTTCTTGCCTCCATGTATTTGTATTATTACATCATCTATTTTGAGATTATCCTTTCCCTCTTTATCCCTCTACATTATTTCCTCTCCTCTTGCCCCCTTCCTAAACTTCCACTCCCCCTTACTACTTACTCTTTCTTTCTACTCTGCTTTCATTTTCCCTTCTTAAGAAAATCTGATTGACCATTTTTATATTGTATTTCTTCCCTTACATTAGATTTAGCTTCCACATAAGAGTGAGAACATGGTATTTTTCTTGTGGGGCATGGGTTCACTTGCTTAAGATGATACTCTCTGGTTGCATGCATTTTGCTGCAAATGACATTATTTCATTCTTTTTTTATTGCTAAGTAATCCTCTATTATGTATATGTGCCATAATTTTTTTATCCATTCCTCTGTTGTTGGACATCTTGGTTGGTTCCATATCCTTGTGATTGTGAAGAATACTACATTAAAATGGAAATGCAGGTGTCCCTATGGTTATAGCTGGGTTGTATGGCAGTTCCATTCTTAGTTTTATAAGGTATCTCCATATCGATTTCCAAAGTGGTTGAACTAATTTATGGTCCCACCAGCAGTGTAAAAGTGTTCCTTTTTCACTGCATCATAATCAGAATTTGATTTTATTTGTTTTGTTGATCTTGGCCATTCTTACTGGAGTGAAATAGAATCTAACTGTTGTTTTGATTTGCATTTCCCTAATGGCTGGGCCATTGAGCATTTTTTCTTGTGTTTCTTGGCCCTTTGAAATTCTTCCTTTGAGAATTTGTCTGTTTGTTTCCTTTGCCCACTTATATATTGGGTGATTTGTTGTCTTGGAATTTGCTTTCTTAAGTTCTTTGTATATTCTTGAAATTAGTCCTCTGTCAGATGTGCAGGCTGCAAAGATTTTCTCCCATTCAGTGGACTCTCCATTAACTGTTGTTTTCTTTGCTGTACAAAAGCTTTTAATTTCATGTAGTCCCATTTGTCAATTCTTGGTGCCATTTCCTGAGTGACTGGAATCTTGTTAAGGAAATACTCTTCTATGCCTATGTATTAGAACATGTTTCCTATCTTTTCTTCTACTAATTTTAAGGTTTATGTTTTTATGTTGAGGTCCCTTATCCATTTCAAATTGATTCTCATGCAATTTGAAACATATGGGTCTATTTTCAATTTTCTCTAAATGGATATCCCATTTTCCAAGCACTGTTTGTTGAAGAGGCTGTCTTCTTTTCTCCATTGAATGTTCTTAGCCCCTCTGCCAAAAATCAGGTGGCTGTAGTTGTGTGGGTGTATCTCTGGGTCTTTAATTCTGTTCCATTGGTCTTTAAGCCTCTTTTTGTGCCAGTAACAAGATTTTTTTGCCACTATGTCCCTGTAGTATGGTTTGAGGTCAGATATGGTGATCCCACCTGCACCGTTTTTATAGCATAAGATTGTTTCGGCTATATGTGGTCTTTTGTGTTTCCATATGAATTTTAGGATTATTTTTTCCCTTTCTGCAAAGTCTGTCATTGGAATTTTAATGGGGATTGCATTAAATCTGTAAATGATTTTTAATAGTATAGCCATTTTTACAATATTGATTCTCCCAGTATACGAGCAGGGGAGATCCTTCTATCTTCTAGTATCCTCTGCAATTTCTTTCTTTAATGTTTTGAAATTTTCCTTATAGAAATCTTCAGGGTCTTTGGTTAGATTGATTCATAAATATTTAATCTTTGGTGAGCTATAATGAATAAGATTGATGCCTTAATTTCCTTCTCTTCCTCTTTGCTATTGGTGTAAAGGAAGGCCACTGATTTCTGCATGTTAATTTTATATCCTACTACTTTGCTGAAGGAGTTGATTAGCTCTAAACATTCTCTAGAGGAATTTTTGGGATTTTTTACATAAAGGATCATGTTATCCATGAAAAAGGATAATTTGACATTTTTTGCCCCAACTGTATCCTTTTGATTTCTTTCTCTTGCTTGATTGCTCTGGCTAGGACTTGGATCACAGTATTGCATAAGAGAGGAGAGAGTGGATATCCTCGTCTTGTTTCTGATCTTAGAGGGAATGGTTTTAGTTTTTCCCCATTTAATATGATATTGGCTGTACGTTTGTCAGAGATAGCCTTTATGATGTTGAGCTACTTCCCTATTATGCCCATCTTCTCCAGGGCTTTTATCATGAAAGGATGCTGTACTTTGTGAAAGGTTTTCTCAGCGTTGATTGAGATGATCATGTGATTTCTATCTGCAAGTCTCTTGATATGTTGAATTGCACTGGTTGATTTTTATATATTGAACCAGTCTTGCATCTGTGGAATCAAGCCCATTTGATCATGTTTTTTTTTATGTGTTGCTGAATTCAGTTTGCCAGAATTTTATTGAGGATTTTTGAATCAATGTTAATCAGGGAAATTGGTCTATAGTTCTCTTTCTTTGAAGTGTCCTTGCCGGGTTTTGGTATCACGGTGTTACTGGCTTCGTGTAATGAGTTTGGAAGTGACCCTACCTTTTCTACTTTACAAAATAATTTGAGGAGAATAGGTATTAATTCTTTTTTGAAGGTTTGATAGAACTCTGCTATGAACCCATAGAGACATGGACTTTCCTTTGTTGGGAGATTTTTTTATTACTCTCTCTCTCTTAGTGAATGTAAAGGGTCTGTTTAAATTGCTTATGTCCTCTAGGTTTAATTTTGATAATTCATTTGTGTTAAGGAACTTATCCATTCTGTATTTTCATTTTTTGAGGAGTACAATTTCTCAAAATATTCCCTGATGACCTTCTGGATTTCGTTGGTATCGGTAGTCATGACCCCTTTCTTCTCTCTAATTTTTAAAATTAGGGCTTTTTCTTTCTTTTGTTGAGATGAGCTGGATGGTGCCTATTTTATTATCCTATTCAAACAACCATCTCTTAGTTTCATTAATTCTTTGAGTTGTCATTTTAATGTTTCTAATTCACCAATCTCTGCCTTGATCTTTATAATTTCAGTCTGAGTACTCATTTTGGGGTTGGCTTGCTGTTGGCCTTCTAGTGACTTAGGATATATCATTAAAGTATTTAATTGGACCTCTCTGACTTATTGATGAGCCTGCAGCCATAGCCTGGTGGCATCCAATCCCATTAGATCTCAGAAGCTAAGCAGGGTCAGGCCTGGTTTGTACTTGAATAGGAGACTGGCTGGGAACACCAGGTGCTGTAGGCTTGGGAGAAGGACCCGGCAACCCACTCCCAAAAATAAATCTGCCATGAAAAATCCTATGAACAGTAGAGAAGCACTGACAATAGTGTTTCACCTGTTGTACAGAGGGTCGCTATGAGTTGGATACCAACTCGATGGCACCACACAACAACAACAGCAACAACTTATTGATGAAGGCACTCATGGCTATGAACTTTCCCCTTAGGACTTCCTTTCCTGTATCACATAAATTTTGATAGGATATGTTTTCATCCTCATTTGGTTGCAGAAATTTTAAAATTTCTTCTCTAATATCTTCAGTGACCCACCAATCATTCCGCTGTGTATTGTTTAGTCTCCATGAATTTGTAACATTTCTGAAAATTTTCTTGCTCTTGAGTTATAGTTTTTGTTCCATTATTTTCTGATAAGGTACAAGGGATGATTTCTTTCCTTTTTTTTTTTTTTGTATTTTGGGGGATTTTTTAAGGATTAAAATGTGATTACTGTGAGAAAATGTTCCATATGGTGCTGAAAAGAATGTGTATTCCACATCTGGTAGATGGAATATTCTGTAGACTTCCGTAAGGTCTAGTTCATCTATGATACTATTTAAGTTCATTGTTTCTCTGTTGATTTTTTGCTTTAATAACCTGTCCCTTGGTGAAAGTGAGGTATTGAAATCTCCCATAATTATTGTGTCTGGCCTGATGTGCTCCTTTATCTTCAATAAAATTTGTTTTATGAATATAGGTGCATCTATATTTGGTGAATAAATATTAAATATCATGATGGGTTCCTGACTGACTATTCCTTTTACTAGTATGTAGTGGCCTTCTTTGTCTCTTCTGATTAGTTTGGAATTGAAGCCTAAGTTGTCAGAAGTTAGTATCACTACCCTTGCTGGGTTTTTTCTGGTTCCCACATGCTTGGCATATTTTTTTCCAGCATTTAATTTTCAGCCTTTTATGGTCTTTATGGATGAGATGAGTCTCTTGAATGCTGCATATTGAGGGTTTGTGTTTTTTAATCCAATTGGCTAGCCTATGCCTCTTGAATGGTGAGAAAAGATCATTTATATTGAGAGTATTTATTGATAGGAGCATATTATTCTGCCTCAATTTGGTGTTTATTTCTACTTTTTATTTATATTTAGCCTACTGTTTTCCTAAGTTCACTTCATCTTTATTATTTATTCCTTTGATCTTGTATATAAGGTTGTCTTACCTCTCCCATATGTGGTGTTTCATTGAGGAGCCTCTGCAATGCTGGCTTGGTGGCCATGAATCATTTAACAAGTCAGTAACATGGAATGTCTTGAACTCACCATCTATTTTAAAAAATAGCTTCTCTAGGTAATGTAATCTTGGTTGGTACTTATTCTTTTTTAGGACTTGAATGATGTCTGATCAGGCTTTCATTGCCTTTAGGGTTACTGTTGAAAAATCAGCTGCTAATCTCATGGATTTGCCTTTGTAAGTGAGTTGGCAAACATATGGAACACTTCATGAATTTCCATGTCATCCTTGCACAGGGGCTGTGCTAATCTTCTCTATATTATTCCAATTTTAGTATATTTGCTGCCAAATCAAGCACAGCAATTAACTTATAAAGAGAAAAAATTGATTTGACTCAGTTTGGAGGTTCAAATCCAAAATCAAGTAGCCTATTGATTTGGGCCTCTGGTGATGTTGGCACATCTGGCAAGAGCTCACTGTTGAATAAACCATTTACATCAAAAACCAAGAAGCAGAGCAAGAACACAGGACCAGAGTCCTACAATCCTCTTCAAGGGCATGCCCCCAAGGACTTTAGGACCTTCTGTAAGGTTCTACTTCCTAAAGATTCTACTGCCTCCAGTAGCCCCACCTGGGGGACAAGGTTTTTACATACAGACATTTGGAGGATATTTCACCCAAATCATAGCATCATGGCACAGATGAAAATAGGTTCAGTAATATTTAGTTCACTGTACTTTTAATATTCTGGGAGAAAGGCCTGGCAATCTACTCCCAAGGCAATCCCGAAACAGCCATTGAAAACCCTATGAGGGTCACTATGAGTCAGATACCAACTCAACGGCACCTAACAACAACAACAACAGCACTTTTAATATTAATATTAATAATTAATAACAAATATTAATAAAGTCTTGCATTAATAACCCCCATGTGTCTGTCAGCTTGTTGTGTTGTGGGGACTTGCATGTTGCTCTGATGCTAAAATCTATGCCACCAGCATTTTACATACCAACAGGGACACCCATGGTGGACAGGTTTCGGCTGAACTTCCAGACTAAGACAGACTAGGGAGAAGGACATAGCTAGCCTACTCCTGAAAACATTAGCCATTGAAAACCCTATGAATACCAGAGAAAATACTGTCAGATATAGTGCTGGCAAATGAGCCCCCTAGGATGGAAGGCATTCAAAAGACAACTGGAGGAGAGTTGCTTCCTCAAAGTAGAGTTGACTTTAATGGTAGGAATGTAGGAAAGCTCTTGGGACCTCCAGTTGCTGATGTGACATGATTCAAAATGAGAAGAAACACAATGGCTGCAACAGTGACCTCAAATATAAAGATTAGGTGTATGGCCCTGTATTGGGTAGTGTTTTATCCTGTTGTACATGGGTTTGCTATGAGTCAGATCCAACTAGACAGCACCTAACAACAACAAGAAGCAGCTAATAAATCCTGGAGCACAGGTTTGAATTCTAGTCTTTTTATTTAAATCTCCAAAGTCAATGCTTTTGTAGTATATCATTTGAAACATGTTTTCAGAAATAATCTTGTGGCAGATAGAGCAGATTGGCTTGCTCAGAATTCATTCCAATCCTTTAGTGTGCCTTTCCATGCAGAAGCTATAAAACTAAAAGTAACATTTCCCAGAATTTCTTGCAACTCAGAATATGATTTAGGCTGGGTCAATTAGATGTACTTGTGTGCAAATTGAACTTAAAAATGACTCAAATAGGAGGAAAGTAGCTCTGAGGTCTTCATTTTGATGGTACAAATCAGGTACAGCATGGTTTCAGGCCAATAATCAGAGACTGCAGCCCTCTGTTCCTGCAGGATGGCAAGGTAGTATGATCTTGAAGTTGGCAGAGGCACAGTGGCTTCTTCACTCTTCGGCTTCCTAATAGTTTCAGAGACATTCTCTAGACAGGTTGGCTCTGTGGTGGTATACTGAAGGTGTTTCTGGAGGTCCAACCTACAGCCTATTTGTCCAGCCTTTGGAACTGTGAGCAACTGATTCCTTGTACCCAGTCCTTTACTGGTTAAACTACTAGAGTGATTTCTATTACCTGCCTCAGAATCCTATCTAAAACAAGCATGTATACAAGTCAAGCACCATATAACCAAGCAGCAGTATGCAGGGATACGCACAGTTACAATTCAGGGGAAAAAAATACATTCAAGGTGAATTTATATAGTTCAGTAGTAAACATCACAGCCTTTTCAGTCTTCTTGTTGTTACTAGGTGCTGTCGAGTCATGTCCAACTCATAGCAACCTTCATAGGGTTTTCAATGGCTGGTTGTTTCAGGATTGTTTCAGGAGTGAACTGCCACATCCTTCTCCTGTTTTTGTAGTGCTGGGGATCGAACCTAGGGCCTCAGAGAGAGTGGAAATCTACCAACTGAGTTAACCTCAGCTCAAATGTAATTTGGGCTGGGCATGTGTTGTTATTGTTGTTAGGTGCCATTGGGTCAGATACAACTCATAGCAACCCTCGTGGGGTTTTCAATGGCTGATTATTTTGGGATAGCTTCGGGAGTGGATTGCTGCATCCTTCGTTCTTCTCCTCTTTTTTGTTTGTTTGTTTGGGTTTATTTTATTTTATTTTTTTCTTTTGTGGTGCTGGAGATCGAACCAAGGGCTTCAGAGAGTGCAGAGTGGTGCTATTCTAACTGAGCTGAATCCCCAACCCTTTTTAGTCTTGCCATTCTTAAAATCTTGACAAATTCAGGGCATCCATCAGGGTACTAGCAGAAAATAGAGGAGGAATTCACATTGAACAATTTGGGGAGACTTAAGTAAAGGTTAATTTGTAAAGATATGGACAGGGCATAGAGAACCATAAGGGTTGTACAATGCCCCTAGACCTGAAGCAGCAAATGGAGGGAGCCGCTATGGAAACCTGTGATGTCATCCTTCCAGGACGGCCTTCCAGGGTGGACAAAGATAGAGAGTAGTTTAGGGGCCAATGGTAGGTATTCAGCATATAAAGGGGAAAATAACCAACAACTGCCTCCATAACAAGTGACTGTGAAGAGTATAGGCTGATGGGTTTTTTGTTGTTCATCTTTTTTTTAATGCTCACAAGTTGATTCATTTTCTTTCTGTACTTGGGGATGAATGCAGGTTGTTCCACCCCTGAGTAGCACCCCATCCCCTTTTTATTTTTTGTTTTGAGACACAGTCTCACTAAGTTGCACAGGCTGCCTCTGGCCTTGAACTCGGGATCCTCCTGCTTCAGCATCCAGAGGTGCTTAGGATTATCGGCATGTGCCATGGCACCGAGCTTATTCATTCTTTTAAAAATATAGTTAACCCAATCTTCTGAAGTGATTTGAAGATATTTTGTTTAGCTTAGTACAGAGTACCATTGAGTATAAGAACTGGAAGTCACTTTAGAGATCTTGCTGAATACTCTCATTTTATACATGAGGAAACATCTTAGGAAAATGAAAGAAATTGCTCCAAAGTCACATATACAAAACAGTTGCAGAACCAGAAGGAACTCCCGAGTCTAATGATGCCCAGTCCAGGGCTTTTCCCATTAACAGCAGCTATGATCCACGCCAGATGTAAATTATGCTCATTACAAATTACTGGATGATCATGCAGCTATAGTCTGAACCTTGAGCATTCTTCTGCCTTGGTTTTATTATTCTTTTCATCTTAAACATTTACCTGAGAAACTGAATTCCAAAGACACTTTTCCTAAAAATAAAGACATGCTGGAAGAAATTAACATAATGTATTTTTTATCTATAATTTACAATTTGTAATCTAAAAATGTGTGACAAAGCAATGCTTGCAGTACAGAGAGAACTCCCCTGGGATATGTGTTTCCATTTAAAAACACCTCAGTATGGGGGGATGAGGGAGCAGCAGCCTGTGACACACTTCCATCAGGGCAAAATGTTATTCCAGTGAGTCACAGCAAGAGGCCTGACGAACACTTTGAGTCAATATAAAGGTTCTTGCCATCAGGATAAAATGAGAATTGCAGTGGGTGGTCCCATTCTAGCCTCATGCTTCCTTCTTCTTCTGTCCTGGCTTAGGTGGTTGCCCTGGAAACAGTGGGGTGGCAAACAAAACCATTTGGAACAACTTTTTCAAAGCCTTATGCACAAAGTCGTAATTTTTATTTGCTGCTGCCTTTTCGGAAAACTCTCTTCCCCAGAAAGGTTGCACTCCTTAGACTACCTTGAAAGCTGGTTCATTCGAACATCTTTGGCAAGGTCCAGTTGGATGGCTAGCCAGAGTTTGGCAGACAGCTGGCCAAAGGAGCTTACTGATCATTATTTAGCTTTAGATCCCCACACAGATGGTTCTGATCTCCTCCCCCACCTAGGAATTTTTCTAAAATGACACCCAAGTTTTTCTTGGCAGAAGTTATAATTCCTGGCAAACAGTTCACTGCAGCTCTAATTATGATGACAGCTTTAATGGAGAAGATAATCATATTAAATGGTTCTTATTCAGTTCCATGTGATGAATTAGTGATTACCATGAAATGTGTTAAACAGCCAAAAGTAAAAGGAAAGGATAATATTCTGTGCTACAAGTTGAAATTTGAAGGATTCCAAAACTGGGTAGGAGACAGGACAAAATGACCTTCAAAGATGAGATGCTGATTCTAATGTCTCTTGTAACTTATTTACTGATTAAGAAATCCCATTTTCCTTATGTATGTGTTATAGAAAAAATTATTCTGGTACTCACTAAAATTTATTCAAGATTATTGCAACAGTGGGAACTGTCTTACAGTAGGAGTGAGTGATCAGGCTGACGTCTCAATACAAAAAGAATTGGTGACTTGTAGTCAGTGAGCCAAGTGACCAAGATGTGACACCCAGGGTAAGGGGATTCTTGTTAAAGTGACTGAACAGGATTATTGTTGAAAGCAGGCAACAGGGTTCAGATGGCAAAGAATAAGGGGTAGGAATTGAATCAGATATCAAGTATGAGCAGATATCAAATCTTCTCAACAAACTGAAAATTCTTCCTAAAACTGGACTATTGTTTCTGTTAGGTGCTATTGAGTTGGGTCCAACTCATAGTGATGCTCATAGGGTTTTCAATGGCAGATTGTTTCAGAATTATTTCAGGAGTGGGTTTCCAGTCATTCTCCCATTTTTGGGGTGCTTGGGATTAAACTCAGGGCCTAAGAGCACAGAGCAGCATTCTACCAACTAGCTAGACCTGAGCTAAACCTGAGCCCAAAACTGGACTAGGTAAGCCAAACACAGAATGAGGGCCTAGGTGAAGGAATAGTTGAGAAGAGAATTCAGAAGATCCTGACTAAAGTTGGGTCAAGAAGAGTCTTTGTAATATTCAGTCTAGTGCCTTGTCCTTTTGCATATGGTGATCCAGATATGAAAAGAATGGAAAGATGGGAAGGAATGGAGGAGGCAGAAAAGAAAGACAACAGGAAGAAAGCAGGGAGGGAGGAAAGGAAGGATGAACATTTGGAAAGTTGTCATCTGAATTCAGACTGTTCTGAATGCTGCTACAGATTTGTTTGCCAGGGGTTTTTGTTGTTGCTAGGGGCTGTCAAATCAGGTTGGACTCATAGCGACCCTATGTACAGCAGAACAAGACACTCTGCAATTCTGTGCCAGGCACACAATCTTATTTATGCTTAAGCCCATTGTTGCCAGGAGTGGTAGTGGATAAATTTGGTCTTTGAAACAGCCAAAAGACATTTAGGGACAAGTATTAGGAGAGAATCAAAATGAGTAATACTATCATGACTATAAAGCAAGGGGCTGACAGTTCTTATGTGGTTTATAAATAGGGTGACCAACCTCAACTCATTTTGCCTGGAACTTTTCCAGTTTTAGGATTGGAAATCTCTCCCAGTTTCAAGTAAGCCAAAAAGATCTATCTAAAAAGAAAGAAAGAAAAGGGATAAAAATAGGGAAGGAAGAAATTAAATTATCCCTATTTGCAGATAATATCCTTTACTTAAAAGACCTTAAAGACTCCACTAGAAAACTCTTAGATCTAATAACTACTTTCAGCAAAGTAGCAGGATACAAAATCAATATTCAAAAAGCAGTAGCATTTCCATATACCAATAAGGAACATGCTAAGAAAGAAATGAAAATGACAACCTTATTCACAATAGTCTCAAAACAAACAAACAAAAAAAAAAAAACCTAGGAGTAAATCTAACCAAAAAGGTAAAAGATCTCTACAATGAAAACTTCAAAACACTAAAGAAAGAAATTGAAGAAGACAGTAGAGGATGGAAAGACTTCCCTTACTCATGGATCAGCAGAAATAATATTGTGAAAATGGTTATACTACCAAAAGTGATCTACAGAGTCAGTGCAATCCCCATGAAAATTCCAATGACATACTTCACAAAAATATAAAAAATAATCCTAAAATTCATATAGAAGCACAAATGACCATGAATAGCCAATGCAATCCTGAGTAGAAAGAGCAATGCAGGGGGAATCACAATACCTGACATCAAATTATATCATGGGGCCATAGCAATAAAAACAGCTTGGTGGTGGCACAAAAACAGATATGAAAACCAATGGAATAAAATTAAGAACTCAAATAAACCCACATAGCAATAGCCACTTGATTTTTTATAAAGGGGCCAAAAACATATGTTGGAGAAAAGAGCCTCTTCATAAAATGGTGCTAGGAAAACTGGATATCCACATGTAGAAGAATGAAAGTAGGTCCCTAACTATCACCTGTGCCAAAATCTATTGAAAATGGATCAAAGGTCTTAATATAAGACAAGAAACTTGGAAACTACTAAAGGAAAACATAGGCAAACACTTCAAGATATAGGTGCAGGAATGAACTTTCTTAAAAGGACTCCAACAGCACAGGAAAAAAGTAGCAAGAATTGGCAAGTGGGATTGCATGAAATTAAAAAGCTTCTCCACAGCAATAGAAACAACCAGTAAGGAGAAAGCCCACAGAATGGAAGACTGTCTATCCCAACTATACTAATAGGGGATTAATATCTCAAGTACTTATAAAGAACTCAAAAAATTAAATACCAACCCCTAAATAATCCAATCAATAAGTGTGGAATTGAATAGTATGGGGGTGGTAATGAGGGAGTAAACAAGAGCAAAGTACATGATACAATTGTATGAAATCCCCATAATGAAACTCATTATGTTGTTGTTGTTGTTGTTATTGTTGTCATTTTTAGGTGCCATCAAGTTGTATCTGACTCATAGCAACCCCGTGTACGGTAGAATGAAACACTCCCCAACACTATGCCATACGTATGGCTACTGTTAGCACTTCTCTGCTATTCATAGGGTTTTTAGTGGCAGATTGTTTGGGGACTAGATTTCCAAGTCTTTCTCCCTAGCCTGCAGCACCTGGTATATTCCCAGGCGGTCTCCCATCCAAGGACTAACCAGGCCAGTCCTGTTTAACTTCCGAGATCAGGTCAGATCTGATGCTAGGGTGCTATGCCTGCAGACAAAATTCATTATACCTCACGCTAATTTAAGAAAACAGTTTTTCTAAGACTATCACAGTTTTATAGTCTCATGTCCTAGGAAACCTGTCAGTCCTGGGAAAATCAGGATGGTCCATCACCCTATTTGTAGAAAGAGCTCTGAAGATATTTCCAAAGAAGTTCCAAACTTATTTAGAGTCAAAGCACAAGATGAACTAGGTGTTCAGTTTTCAACATAAGAATTGTTTAAAAAACAAAAAATTGTTAGGTGCCATCGAATTAGGTCTGACTCATAGCAATGCTCATAGAGTTTTCAATGGCTGAGTGTCTCAAGATTGTTTCATGAGTGGATTGCCACATCCTTCTGTTTTTGCAGTACTAGGGGTCAACCCTCAGTCCTCAGAAGGTGTGGAGCAGCACTTTACCAACTGATCTAAACCAAGCATTACTTAAAAAACAAAAAAATAGCCTCATTCATTTAGTCACATACTGTGTGGGAAAATAAGTATTCACTTTGACTCATATTTAATTCCAAGTACCTTACTTAAGTTTGGGACTGTGTCTCATGCCTGTAATCCCAGCAACTCAGGAGGCTGAAGCAGAAGGATCACATGTTGGAGGCCAGAGGTAGCCTACACAATTTAGCAAGACCCTGTCTCAAAGTAAAGAAATTTAAAAGGGGCTGTGGGTGCAGCTCAGTGGTAGAGCACTTGCCTAGCATGCATGTGGCCCTGGGTTCAACCCCCTAGTACACTTGTTGTTGTTATTAGGTGCCCTCAAATCCTGTCCAACTCATAGCGACCCTCATAGGTTTTCTTTCTTTTTTTTTCTTTTTTTTTTTTTTTTGCGATACTTGGGGGTTGAACCTGGAGCCTTGCACTTGCATGCTTTGCAAGTACTGTACCACCAAGCTGTACCCCAGCCATGGTTTTTTGTTGTTTTTTTTTTCACTTTTTGAGAAAGGTTCTTGCTAAATTCTGCAGACTGCCTCTGGTCTCGAACTTGTGATCCTCCTGCCTTTGCCTGCTGAGTCACTGGGATTACAGGCGTTTGCCACCACACCTGGCCCCCCTCATAGGGTTTTCAATGGCTGATTGTTTCAGTATTGCCTTGGGAATGGATTGCCACATCCTTCGCCCATCCCTAGCACTCTAGATATTTAAATTCAAATACACTGTCCAAATACCACTCCACAAATGTTCAGCCACAGAAAGTTTATTTACCAAATTAAAATATTTAATTTTGAGATACAGAGAGAGAGAGAGAGAGAGAGAGAGAGAGAGAGAGAGAGAGAGAGAGAGAGAGAGAAAGAGAGAGAGAGAGAGAGGGAGGGAGGGAGAAGAAAAAGAGGGGGGGAAGATTTACATCTATCTGTATATCTACACAGAAAAAGAAAGCAAAGAAAGGTGATCTCATTTTAAAGTAAGTATGTCCTTCCTATAATCTATGCCATCTTCTGACTACTCCTTCCTGCTATTGAGGTCTCCTTATACCATCATTTCTAAAATGAGTTGTCGATATTCAACGTATCCACTAACTTCCTCACTTTATAGTTTCATTTCAATCTTCTCCAGCCGTTTTTTCTTTCCTATAATGCCACTGAAGCCATTCTTCTCAGCTGTATATCTCCAAGTCCTCTGAACAATTACCAATCTCTTTCTTACTTGACCGCTCAGTAGCCTCAGTTGACCACTTAGATTATAGGTCAACACACTATCTCAGTTTAACTTCTAGATCCTTCAGTGGCTTCATGATCTCTTGGCTCCTTCCTTTTGTTGCTAATTTTTGAAATTATTTAAACTTCTGTTCTTTAAATATTTGCACTTACTTTGTAGATCTTATCTAGTCCGTGGCTTTAACTCCTCTGGCCTCAAACTCACGATCCTCCTACCTTAGCTTCCTGAGTCACTGGGATTACAGATATGTGCCACAGCACCTGGCTGTATGGCTTTAACTTTTACCTCTCTATTAAAAAGTCCCAGGTCTATATTCTCCAGCCCTGACATTTCTTCTGAGCTCCAGACTTAACAAATCCTGCCACCTACTTGACAGTTCCATTACATGTCTAATAAGCATTTCAAATTCAGCATTTTTAAAACAGAGCTTGATCTTTTCTTCAAACCCTGTTTCTACCAGTTTTCCCCACTGCAGCTATTGGCTTTATCTTCATCCATTCAGTAGCTTAGTACATAAACTTAAGGCTCATTCTTGACCTTTTAATTCCTTTTACACCAAGATATCATAAAAGCTCAATTGTGTAAGTCCCTGCCTGACCTGATTACCTCTATTAGTGATGACCAGGACTGAATGTCTTCAGAATTCCCAGCAGATGATTTCTAAGAGTGGTGCTATAGTCTTACATCATGGTTCTTTGGCTTCCAAGATTAGGTCTAAAATAGTAAATCTAAAGTGCTTGAGGAAGATGACTGGTGCAAACTGATTGTCTGCATGTAATTTAGGTACTCCATCCTCTCTGAAAAATGATCCTTGTTCTTAGCTGGGCGTGGTGGCGCATGTCTGTAATCCCAGCGCCTTGGGAGGTGGAGCCAGGAGGATTGCAAGTTCGAGACTACAGGAAGTCTATGTAATTTAGCGAGACCCTGTCTCAGGAAGTAAGGAAAAAATAAATAAATAAAAGGGCTGGGGGGGCAGCTCAGTGGTCCAGCACTTGCAAAGCACGCAGGCGTGAGGCCCCGGGATCAACCCCCAGTACCACAAAAAAAAAAAAAAAAAAAAAAAAAAAAGATCCTTGTTCTTCTCAAGGAGAGTGAGCAATTAAACTTTGTAAAAGCCAGCTTCCTAGATAAGGAAACCTAAGGGTGGAGTCATCAGGGCTGGGTCCTCCTGGGGTCTAATGTTCCCCATCTCAATGGTTGAGAGACATTCATGTGCACTGCATTGGGTCAGGTAGATTGGGGGAAGTTTGAAGGAATTAAGCAAGGCTTCTTAGAAGACTGCATTTGTACCTGAGAACCAGGAAAAATCTCCGCTATTAAGAATGTCAATTTTTGTGAAAGCCAAAAAGAAATTTGTAAAGAATTGTAATGACTTCCAAGTATTAATAAATGTGTCTAATGAATCATGTGGGCTCTCACTCTAGGGCTGTGACTAATTGAAGCGTAATGCCCACTGGACTGGGCAGAGGTCAGTCTTAGAATCTCTCCATTTTCTTGGACATGTACTTTTCAGGGCTGGCCTGCAGGTGGTGGTGTAGCCCACAGAGGGCTATACAGAGAAAGGATTGATGGGATAGATCCAGGTGCATGTATTAGGATTTTGTCCAAGTCTATCTTGCCTCCTTTATCGCGGATATGACTCATTAAGCATGAGAAGATGATGAGAACCACTCAGGAAAAATGACACCATAATCTCACAGACTACATCTCTTCCATGTCTCTCAAAATTCTTGTACTGTAGCCTGCAGTGTCTATAACCTCTTCTATGTCCAGATAGGTAGAAGAGAGAAAAAAATCTCTTCCAAATTCATTCAAAATGTAAGGCTACTTCTTGTTGCTGTTGTTAGGTGCCATAGAGTCAGTGTCCAACTCATAGCCACCCTACGTACAACAGGCAAAACAGTATTGTTAATGCTTCTCTGCTATCCTTAGGGTTTTCAGTGGCTGATTGTTTGGGGGAAGTAGGTCCTTCTCCCAAGCCTATGGCACCTGGTGTTCCCAGCAGTCTCCTATCTAAGTATTAACCAAGCCTGACCCTCCTTAGCTTCTGAGATCTGACCGGATGGGATGCCATAGTGGTACAACTGCAGGCGTAAGGCTACTAGTGTCAATTTTTAAACAGGCATTACGGGTTAGGTGGTCAGTTTTTTTTTTTTTTTTTTTTTTTTCTGTAATTGGGGTTGAACCCAGGGCCTCACATTTGCATGCTTTGCAAGTACTGTACCACTGAGCTGCACCCTCAGTCCAATCTTTTTTTTTTTTTTTCAGTTTTTGAGACACCGTCTCGCTAAATTATGCAGACTTCCTCTGGTCTCGAACTTGCAATCCTCCTGCTTCTGCCTCCTGAATCGCTGGGATTACAGGCGTGCACCACTGCGCCCGGCTCAGGTGCTCAATTCTGTTATGGTAATATATCTGTCTCCCAGACTCAATATAGCAGGTTAGTATTTTTCCCCATCCCCCAATTACTCTAGCTCTGCCAAAGCATGTGAAAGGAATTGCTGACCACACTTGGCTTGGCAAGAAGCCTAATGTATTTGTAGTGGGGTCACAAATTCTCTCACGTTTTACTAACAAGGAAAACATAGCTTATTTATTTTTCTATAACTCATCTGCTCATCCATAAGGAATTGGAAAAAAAAAAGAACCCTAAATTTTATCTATTCAGTTCAGTAATTCAGATGACCCCTTTTATGTGAATTCTGTTTAGTTTCCTTGGGTAATATTAAAATCATTTACATTTCCTCTCCAGCACCTTGGTCTCTTCCAAGTTAGTGTCTTTGTATATTGAGGGTCTATAAGAGTTTAGACAAATGGAATTAGAGTTGGTATTGCCTAGATCCTCACTGGTCATTGGTGGAGTAGCTGGATTTTCTGTTCCCTGAACTGGTAACCACTGGAAGTGAAGTTGTCTGGGTCTGGCTTTTTGAGGTAGGTAATTAAGTCTGGAATTTGTGGTTCTCATCATTTCAAAGTTCCTGCCTCTTGGTTTTGGACAGGGTACTCTGGCGTTGTTGCTGTTAGGTGCTGTCAAATTGGGTCTGACTCAGAGTGACCCTATGTACAATGGAACAAAACAGTCCTCCACTCTGTGCCAGGGATACGATCTTGTTTATGTTTAACCCCATCATGGCAACCACTGTGTCAATCCATCTAGTTGAGAATCTTCCTTTTTTTTCATTGACTTGCCACTCCCCCAAACATGTCCTTCTCCAGGGATTGGTCCCTCCTGACATGTCCAAAACACATAAGACGCAGTCTAGCCATCCTTCTTCCAAGGAACACTCTGGTTGCAGTTCTTCTAGGATGGATCTGTTGGTTCTTTAGGTATGGTATATTCAATATTCAATATTCAATATTATCTCCAGCACCATTACTCAAAAGAATCAACTCTTCTCTTGTCTTCCGCATTCAATGTCCAACTTTCACAACCATATGATGCAACTGAATTCAAATATCATGGCATGAGTGAGGCGCACCTTTGTCATCAATGTGACATCTTTACTTTTCAACAATGTAAAGAGGTCTTTTGCAACAACTTTTCCCAGTGCAATTTGTCTTTTGATTTCTTGACTGCTGCTTCTGAGGGTGTTGATTGTAGAACGAAGTACAGCAAAATCTTGGACGCCCTCAATCTTTGTTTATCATGAAGTTGCATACTGACCCAGGTGTAAAGATTTTTATTTTCTTGATGTTGAGGTGCAATCCATACTGAAGGCTATGTTCTTTGATCTTCATCAGTAAATGTTTCAAATCCTCTTCACTTTCAGCAAGCAGAGTTGTGTCATCCACATAATGTAGGTTGTTAATGAGTCTTCCCCCAATCCTGATGCCATGTTCTTCTTCATAAAGTCCAGCTTCTCAGATTATTTGCTTAGCATAGAGATTGAAGAGGTGCCATGAAAGGATACAACCTTAACACACACTTTCTTAAATCTGGCAGTATTTCCTTGTTCTGTTCAAACAACTGCCTCCTGGTCTGTGTAGATTCCTCATGAGTACAATTAAGTGCTCTAGTATTCCCATTCTTCACATTGTTATCCATAATTTCTTGTGATCCACACAGTCAAATGCTTTTGTATAATCATTAAAACATAGATAGACATCTTTCTTGTATTCTCTGCTTTCGGCTAATATCCACCTGACATCAGCAATGATGTCCCTGGTTCCATGCCCTCTTCTGAATCCAGCTAAATTTTCTTGAAGTTTCCTGACTATATACTGCTGCAATGGCTTTTGAACGATCCTTAGCAAAATTTTGCTTGTGTGTGCTATTAATGATAATATTCGGTATTTTCCACATTCGGTTGGATCCTCTGTCCTGGGAATAAGCTCAAATATGGATCTCTTCTAGTCACTTGGCTAGGTAGCCATTTTCCAAATCTTTTGGCATAAACAAGTTAGCACCTCCAGTATTGCGTCTGTTTGTTGAAACATCTCAATTGGCCCATCCATTCCTGCAGCCTTGTGTTTTGCCAATTCCTTCAATGCTGCTTCCACTTCTTCCTTCAGTACCATTGGTCCCTCATCATATGCAGCCTCTTGGAATGGTTGGTCATCCACCAGTTCTTTTTGTACAATGATTCTGTGTATTCCTTCTATCTTCTTTTGATGTTTCCTGCATTGCTTAATATCTTCTGTGTAGAATCCTTCACTAGTGTCCCTTGAGGCTTGAATTTTCTCTTCAATTCTTTAAGCTTGAGAAAACGAGAATGTGTTCTTCCCTTTTGGTTTTCTTTCTCCAGCTCTTTGCACATGATTATAATATTTGATTTTGTCTTCTCAAGCTACCCTTTGAAATCTTCTGTTTAGTTCTTTGTCATGTCTTCCTTTTACTTTAGCTGCATGATGTTCAACAGCAAGTTTCAGAGTCTCTTTGGACATGTAATTTGGTCTTTTCTTTTTCCTTGTTTTTAAATAATCTTTTGCTTTCCTCATTAATTATGTCTTTGATTTCATGTCAGAACTCATCTGGTTTTTGATCATTAGAGTCTAATACATTAAATCTGTTCTTGAGTTAATCTATGAACTAAGGTAGAATATATTCAAGGTTATACCTTGGCTCTCATACACTTGCTCTAACTTTCTTCGGTTTCATTTTGAAATTGTATATGAGCAGTTGATGGTCTGATCCACAATCAACACCTGGTCTTGTTCTGACATTTCATATTGAGCTTTTCCATTGTCTTTTTTCACAAATATAGTCAATTTGGTTCCTCTATGTTCCATCTGGTGAACACCATGTATATAGTCACTGTTTATGTTAGTGAAAAAATGTACTTGCAATGAAAAGATTGTTGGTCTGGCAAATTCTATCATGTGATCTCCAGCATCCTATCTATCACCAAGACCATATTTTCCAACTACTGAGCCTTCTGTTTCCAAGTTTCGCATTTCAGTCACTAGTAATTATCAGTGTATCCTGATTGCATGTTTGATCAATTTCAGACTGCAGAAACTGGTAAAAATCTTTTTCTTCATTTGTGGCCTTAGTGGTAGGTGCATAAATTTGAATAATTTGAATATTAACTGGCCTGCCTTCTAGACATATGGATATTATTGTATCACTGACAGCATTGTACTTCAGGACAGATCATGAGAAGTGTTTTTTGATGATGAATGCAACTTGGTTTCTCTTCAATCTGTCATTCCCTGCATAGTAGAACATATGATTATCTGATTCAAAATGGCTCATGTCAGTCATTTTTAATGCACTGATGCCTAGAATGTTTATATTTACACATTCCATTTCCCTTTTTTATGATTTGTAATTTTCCTAGATTCATATTATGTACATTCACATTCCAGTTAGTAATGGATGTTTACAGTTGTTCTTTCTCATTTTAAGTTGTGCTACAACAGTAAATGGAGGTCCCTGGGCCTTTACTCCATTTCTGTCATTAAGTAAGACTCTACTTTAAGGAGACAACTCTTCTCCAGTAGTCTTTTGAGTGCCTTCCAACCTGAGGAGCTCATTTCCCAGCACTATATCTGATAGTATTTCTCTGGTATTCATAGGGTTTTCAATGGATAATGTTTTCAGGAGTGGGCCAGCCATGTCCTTCTCCCTAGTCTGTCTTGGTCTAGAAACCTGTCCACATGAGTGACCCTGCTGGTATCTGTAATACTGGTGGCATAGGTTTCAGCATCACAGCAACATGCAAGTCTCACATTACGGCAAACTGACAGACATGGTTAGGGAGAGGGCTCTCAAGATATGCTCTCAAAATCTCTTTGTCTTATCAGAATACATAGGACTTGCTGGATCCAGCCATGTTGGCCTAGGAATGGTGGTTCAGGTTCTGTAAACCCTTCTCCCACCTCCTCTCCATCACTCCTTGCCAAGAATCTGGTCTCTGACTTTCTTGGCTTTTCTTTGTCTTCATTGTTTCTTCTATAATGTGTTGCAACTAGGTAAGGCAGTCTTTAGGCAATTCATTTATTCATGCATTATCTCCCTTGTAAACTATAGCAATGAGCCTGATGACCTAGCTGTCATAGGTAGAAAGGATGTCTTCTCTACCCCTAAGAGAAAACACTATGATTTATGTCCCCTCCACCTAAACTTTTGATAAAGCTGAACTTAGGAAATCCTTCTGGACAATGTCTAAGTCTTGCTGTGGAATCAATGCAAAATATAATCAAAGCACAAAGGTAGAATTTATTGTACTGTTTTAGAGCTACACTGTTCCATATGGTACCCACTAGCTCAAGGTGACTATTTAACTTTCAATTTAAAATAATTAAATTTAAATAAAAATTAAAAATTCAGGCCCTTTGTCATACTAGCCACCACTCAAGATTTTAGTACCCATATGTTGCTAGTAGCCACTATATTGAACAGCAGATAGAAAATATTAACATCATCATAGAAAGTTTATACTGGCCAGCTGTTCTAGAGGATATCTACCCTTCTCCCTTTTCTAAAACACTAAAAGTCTTTGTGTAGGTGGGTAGGAAGCATCCTGTAAGAATAAGTTTTACAACATGTGACATTACATCTGAAAATATATTTTGAAACAATTATTCCTAATAGTTTTTGCTCTGGACGCCTTAGAAGCTGGGTAGTCCATAAGTCCCACCTACTTCCCCAAGTGCTAATGTTGTTCTCTGTTTCTCTTAAGAAGAGGCTATGTAAGTTGTGGTGCTCAGTATAAAACCAAAATTTTATTAAAAAATTATTTAAAATTTTAAGATAGCAATATCAGAACATTAATCCAAGTATAAGGTCTTCTAAGTATGGGTCCCAGTGTGACTGTATAGTTCTCAGAACCTACGAAGCTGGCTTTGCTCTAAGATAATCACACCCAAAAGAGAAATCAAGGCAGCTCTGTGGACTTACTGGGGAATTTACTCATGAACAGTAATGCCAGAGCCCACAGCTGCACTAATGCTGGCCAAGCTCTGATGTTAATTCAGACAGCTGCTTAGGGGATGCCTGTGGCTAGAGAAAGCTGCCCAGCCAAAATAAGTGACAGGAAATAAAGGCCCCAACACATAGTGGAAAGCCCATTGCTGGAAAGTTTGGGCGTGTGAGCTACTTCCAGCTGCATGTTCTCTTCATAGTCAGGGATGTGTCTACCCAGGAAGGCAGAGACCTGTCAGACATCATTTTGGAAACTGTTGGATAACAAGGAAAAGGTAACACACCCAGGAACTTCAGTACAAAGATCTTTCTTACCTGGGCTCTGGATGTGAGCAGAGCATGGTATCCAGATCCTATGTGCAGAGAAGGTCTTACCTTCAGATGCTTCAATCTGAAAGAAGAATTTAAGGAAAGGCCAGAACAATTCCCATTCAGGGCTTCAAAATGAATCTCTAGTGCAGAGGAGCAAGATAGAGAAAAAGAATCTACTTGTAAGTCAACTAAACAGAAACTAAGGAAACCAGACAAAAAACAAAATATCTGACATGAAAGATGAGACTTGGAAGTTGTAAACATTCTGTAAGATAAGTAAATTAACTCCCACAGCTTTTTAGAATGTAGCAGATGGGAACCTACCCAGAGAAACGTTGGTAAAATGCAATTTAAAAATCACTTTTAAATAAATGAGTGCAAAAAAAGGGAAAAAAGCTTTAGAATAAATATAGAAAGCAAAACAGCAGTGGATTCAGTCTTGAGTTGACTCATGATTCACTTGATGGTCAGGCTAATGGTTATTATTCAGGGTTTTCTTCAAGTGCCTTTATCTCTCATACTGACCCCCAGCTTTGGGCAGATGAGACATAGATTCTGGGGGCCCAAGAGATATCCCTGGAGGAAAGCCCTCAAAGAGCTACACCTGCCATGGAAAAGAAATAGGAATGTCCAGACCTCCAGCTTGGGAAAGTAGAATGGAGGCCTGGGGTTTTAATTGCTCACAGAAGTTTGTGTGTTGTTGTTGTTTTGTGTTTGTTGTTTGTTTTGTGTTACTTTTGTTTTTGAATTTATAAGGAGCAAAACATTATCACAGTTGTAGAGGTTAAGAAGTCCAAAGTCAAGACACTGGTAGATTGGCTGTATCTGGTAAGGGCTGATCTCTTCGTTTCTAAGATGGCTTCTGGAATGCTGCTCCTCAGGAAGTGAAGGACACTGTGACCACAGACAGCAGAAGAGACAGAAAGACAAAAAGGAGCAAATTCTTTTTTTTTTTTTTTTTGGCAGTACTGGGGGTTGAACCCAGGGCCTCGCGCCTGTATGCTCTGCAAGTGCTGCACCACTGAGCTGCACCTCAGCCCATTTTTTTTTACTTTTTGAGACAGGGTCTCGCTAAATTATGCAGACTGCCTCTGGTCTCGAACTTGCGATCCTCCCGCCTCCATCTCCCGAGCCGCTGGGATTACAGGTGTGTGCCACCACACCCGGCCTGAAAAAGGAGCAAATTCTATGTGAAGCTTCATAATATCACATAACCTTTTCTATGGACATTTAGGTTATTGTCAGTGTTTTAGTATATAAACCATACAGTTCATTCAACTTTATGCAGGCATAAATTTCTACAAGCAGAATTGCTTAATCAAAGGCTACCTTTTAAAAATAGAATTGAAAAATTGGTCTCCAAAGAAGTGCTCTAATTTTATATTCCCACTAACACTGTATGAAAATTAAACTCTCCTTTACAAAGCCAGATGGCAACAATGGGAAAAATGAAAGAGACTAGATCATAGTTTAAGTTTTAACTTCACAGAGGTGTTTTAATTTATTCCTAAACTCTAACTTCTAGTAGAGAGGAAAGGTGAGAATAAAGAAAAAATGCTAAATTAACCTCATAGAAAGTAGAGGAAGAAAACGAAAGATAGTTAAAGAATGGCAAATAGAAAACACATCATAAATCATACTTCAGTAATCAAAACACAAACATTTCTATACTGAATTTACCAAAAAAGGACAGATTCTTAGAATTTTTTTAAGATTTATGATCTTGCTCTGTTGCTCAGGCTGGCCTTGAACTCCTGGGCTCAGGGAATCTTCCTGCCTCAGTTTCCTCAGTAGCTGGAACAGCAGGCATGAGCCACTGCTCCCACATGAGATTCTTGAAATTTAAAAAAATTTAGCCATGTGCTACTTCTAAGAGACATACCTAAAACATGATGATACACAGATGTCATTATATAAATAGGCAGATAAAATGTACTAGAAAAATATTTTTTAAATTTTGAAACATATAATAATATCATTAATTTTTAAAAATTTAAGGCAAAAATATAAAGGATAAAGACAGTCACTACACAATGACAAGAGATAAAAAAGAACAATTCACACTGAAGAAAGTCATTTGGAATTTCAATGTGTGTGTGCGTGTGTATGTTGTCAAAAGCATAAAAAGAAAAATTAGAAAACTAGAATCATAGTTGTAGAAGATGTAAACAATATAAATAATCTTACACTTGAAATTACAGGAAATAGATTCTCACAAACACACATGAAATGTACAAAAACCGACTATAATATTTCAAAACCAAATATCGATGACCTAAAATCACATAAAACATCTCCTCTGACCACAACACAGTAACTGCCACTATTTATTTTAGAAACTACTAAATTTCTAGTAAGTGAGAAAGTGAGTGGAAATTATCAAATTTGTAGTATTGCCCAGACAATGAAAACATGAGTCCTGAGGTGTGAAGTATACAGTTTAAGCTACATACTTTTAGAATTTCCTTCCTGTAGAAGAAAATTTAGAGCTTTAAATGCATATAAGAGGAAAGAAGAAAGCATATACCCTGAATGCTAAAAGAAAAATCTGAGCCTGAAGGTATAGCTTAGTAGTAAGGTTCATGCTTAGTATGTGAAAAAAAAAAAA
>VMDO01000656.1:143090-229914 GCA_007922755.1 Pedetes capensis | reverse complement strand
GAAATAACAAAAGAGAAATACATGAAAGGAGGAAAAGGAAAAATTCAATAGATCTAGAAGCTAGTTCTTTTGAATGACTAATAAAACAGACAAACTTGGAAGAATCAATGAGAGAAAAATTGGGAAAAAACATAACTGAGCCAGGAGCGGTGGCTCACACCTGTAATCCCAGCGATTTGGGATGCTGAGGCAGGAGGATCACAAGTTCAAGGACAGAGGCAACTTGCATAACTTAGTGAAATGCTGTCTCAAAATAAAAAAGTAAAAAATGGGCTGGAGGTACAACCCAGTGGTAGAACATTTGTAAAGTATGTGTGAGGCCCTGGGTTCAACCCTCAAGTACTGGGGGAAAAAATAAACACCTTGGGAAAAGTAAGAAATAAAATCATTGTCTGCAACCTCTACAAATATGTCATGACAGAATACCACAGATGATTGAGGGTTAAAAATCTATCAAGGTAGCTAGCCTCTGTGGCACATGCCTGTAATCCCAGCAGTTTGGGAGGCTGAGCCAGGAGCATTATGTATTTGAGGCCAGATACAGCCTGCACCATTTAGACTCTGTCTCAAAATGAAAGAATAAAAAAATGGGTTGGGGTGTAGCTCAGTGGTGAAGCACTCGCCTAGCATGTGTAAGGCCCTGGGTTCAACCCAGTACTTCCAGAAAGAAACAAACAACAACAACAACAAACTATCAGTGTAAGTTTACCTCGTTAATGCAAATAAGAAGTTCTTGAAAAAGCAATTTATAAATTTCAAGGGAAAAAAGAAACTGTTGGCAAACTGGGAATGGACTACAACCGCTTTATCCTGATGAAGAGTATTATAGAATAGGGCTTAACCACAAGTGGCAGAAAAGTCCAAACTATGTACAATTTTATTTCTCTCTCAAGTAAAAGACTGGTGGCCCAGAGCCAAGTTCCCTCTATCTTTTCATTGTTTTGGATAGTCTTTATTCCTGTGATTACTTCAAGTACAATATAATTGCTCCAGTTTCAGTCTTTACATCTGCATTGCAGGTGGCAGGAAGAAAAGGCAAAAGTGGTTTATGCTTCCACTTTAGGGACTATTACTGGAATTTGCATATGTGACTTCTACTTATATGCCAATGGCAGGAACCAAGTTATGTGCCCTCACTCGGTAGAAGGTGGTTGGGAAATGCAAGTATTTTTCTTGACAGATGTCTCCAGATGAAACAGAGAGGTTCCACTGAGGAAAAAAGAGAGAACCAATATGGAAGGAGGGAGCCAGGGGCCTCTTCCACATGTAACTACCAAAACCTAGAGAAAACAAAATACTTAGTGGTAAAACATTAAATGTGTGCTATTTAGAGTCAAGAGCAAATCAACAGTACCTGTTATTACAGCTTCTCTTAAACATTGTATTATAAACTCTATCCAGAGCAATACTTTTTAAAAGAATAAGAATTAGAAAGAAGAAAAGAAAAATTCCCTTGTTTGTAGATTATGTGAATATTTATGAAGAAATATAAGAGAATTTGTATGCAGATGATCAGAACAAACAAGACAATTCAGCGTTCTGGATGCATATTCAGGGTGTGAGAGGAAAAATTATATTTATACTTATAATATTTCATATATGTATGTATCCTTCCATTTACAATAGATACCTAGGTAAAAACCTAATGAAACATATGCAAGACCTATTAGGCAACACTATAAAACACTATTTAAAACGTGCACTGGATAAATGAGACATTGAGGGATTGAACGATATACTTGTCAATCCAGCAGACTTCCTCATGAATTTACAACAAATCTGTGAATCATTTTAATCCCAATCACAGTCCCAACAAGGCATTTAATGAAATTTAACAACTCGACTTTAATAACCTGACTCTAAAGTTCATGTGTGTTGGGGTTCACTCTGGCCCAGTGGGGTAACGGAGCTTGCCTCAACACGGGTCTTCAAGGACCCTTGGAAACAGGCAAGAGCCGGTGGCACCAAAGAAGGTCTTCGGGAGCCTTCTTGCAAACAGGAATGGAATTTATTAAGCTGCACCTACCAAGGTGAACAAAAGGGGGTGCAGCACAACAACGCTCGATGAAAGTGTCCCACAATGTGTCTCCTGTTGCCTCTCGCAGTTCGCCTTCTCTGCTCTCCTCCTTCCCAAGGTGGGAGAAGAAAAGCAGAGAGTGCTTCGTGTCTTGCTTGGAGCCTTCACTGCTTTGGAAGCCCTGGGCTTGACATGGAGTCTTGTTTGCAGTCCTCAGATGTCTTCACTGGTGGCACTGGAGGTTGCAGGTCTCAGGAGTAGGGTGTGAAGGTCAGGTTTGAAAGGGCTTGGAGAGCAGGTGAACAGGGGAGGATCAAGAACATAAGGGATGAAAGGGGAGCTAGTAGTGTCAGTGGTGGTTTATATAGCTTCTATGAAGGGGGCATGGACCCAGAAATAGCCAATCAGGGAGCAGCTTGTATCGGGTGTGGCAGTTATGTAACTAGGAATTTGAAAAAGAAAAATTTTGATAGGGGCATTAGGCACATGCCAGGCCAATCACTGAGCTTCCTTTTCCAACCAATCAGGTGGCTCTGGGCAGCCAATCAGATTGAAAGAGGCCACACCAGACCTACACTGTTTGGGGGCCATCTTGGATCACTCGATGGGAGGGATAGGAGTAAAGAAGGTGAAAGGTGAACCGGGACTTGGGTAGCCATATTGGCTCTTAGTGAGTCAAATAGGTCCCAGTCCAGGTTCCTGGGTTAAAGGTGACCAGAGGTGGGACGAGCAGGAACAGAGCAGGATCTGGGGAGGGCTCAGTCCTCAGCTGGTACTGAGCAAGCCTCAACCCAGGCACCCTCCTGGTCCACCCTGGGGGTGTCCAATAATCTCCTACACATGTGGAAGATTAAAGACACAAAGAAATTTTTGAAAAAGTAAACTAAGTGGGGATTTGCCCAACCAGGTTAACTCTAAGGCTATGGTTATTTAAACAGTGTGGTTTGGGCAATAAAGATACAAAAATAAGCCAAAGGAGCAGAATAAAGGGCACAGATACTGACCTGTACACATATGGAATCATTGTATGAGACAGAGATGGCTTACCTATCAGCAGGAGGTGGTAAACATTGGATAGATGGTGCCAAGACAACTGGCTATTTATAGGGGAAAAGAATTCAGATCCCTAGTTCATACTGTAACAAAAATATACCCTGAATGGACTAAAAACCTTAAATATGTGGAGGGAGGTCTTAAAAAGTAAATGGAAGAGATAAGAGAATGTCTTTGTTATATGTCTTAAGGTTTTGTCAACAAAATATCAAAATCATAAGTGATAAGGTGACAATTTACACTAGAGTATAAAAATGCCATTAGACAAAAGATACCATAAACAGTGAAGGTGCAAGCCACTGACTAGGAAAAGTTAATTATAATATATATTATTGGGTATTAGTGTCCAAAAAATAAGAGACCTATAAATCAATAAGAAAAAACAAGTAATATAGTAGAAAAATTGTTAAAAGTATCAATATTTAATTGTTGGAGAGAAACTAAATAACCAAAGGAGAAAAAAGCTCAACTTCAGTAATAAATGCAAATCAAAACTATACTGAGGTATCATTTCACACCCATCAGATTGTTGACCTTAGGAAGTCTGTCAGTAATGTTGTAAAAGAAAGAAAAGGGGGTGGGAGGAAGGGAGGAAAGGAAGAAGAAAGGAAGGAAAGAGGGAGGGAAGGAAGGAAGGAAGGGAATTTTTATTAATGGCTGGGGTGAACGTATATTATTAAAAATCAGGTTGGAGAACAGTCTTGCAATCAAGAAAAGTTGTGCGCATACCCTGTGATCTGGCAATTCTATTTGAGAGTATATTTCCTTAAAAATTCTCATACATGTGCCCAAGGAGACATGAAATAGAACGTTTACAGCGCACTGCTTTTAAGAGAAAAAAAAAGTAGGAGGAATGTAATTGTGGATAAACAAAGGGTGCCAGAGTCACACAATGAAATAGCAAATATCGGGACGAATACATGTTAATTTCAAGATAGTAATTACTTTGGGGCAGAGAGCAGTAGAATTGGGGGCAGGGTTGTAGTTAAGATGCGCTATAATGCTAAAACAAACAAACAAAAATCCTGAAAGCCACTATGGCAAGATGTCAACATTGGTTAAATCTGCTAAAAAGAAATGCGGCTCATATGTACAGACTAATAAGTGATTTCCAGACTTGTTAAGGAAAAAAACTAACCTGTGGAAGAAAGGAAGAACGTGAGGAGTGGACTGTCATCTGTGTAAAATACGAGGAAGAGGATCCACTTGTTCTGTTGGAGAATTCTGAATGATACAAAATTAAACTGGCAATAGTGGTAGGCTCTGAGGGAGGCTAGACTGGGGGAGCTGAGGTCAGCAGTGGAAAAAGACCTATTTTAGGTACTTTTTTCTGTTACTGATCTGTTTATTGTTGTTGTTGTTAGGTGCCGTCGAGTCGGTATCCGACTCATAGCGACCCTCATAGGGTTTTCAATGGCTGACTGTTTCGGGATTGCCTTGGGAGTGGATTGCCAGGCCCTTCTCCCATGATCTGTTTATTACTTGCATATATTTTTTCAATAGGAAAAACTTAAAGCAAAAACATCTTAGTTAAAATTTTGAAGAATATTCTACATAGAATGTAAGTGTACACTTAGGTTTGCCTTCCTGTCAAATGACCAGTTTTCCTCAAAAGTTCTTACTAATAAGTTCCTTATGATCAGTCACAGAGAAACGTACACCCTGCCTGCTGCATCTGCTTTAACTGTGCATCTATTTATATGGGATGACGGATAGTTTCCCTAATAAATCTTACCATTTCCCCTGCTAAGGAACTGAGTACTGACTAAATGGTTGATGACACATGGGAATTATTCCTACACTTTCCCCACACAGTAAGACAAATCAATGCAATGCAGAGTTCTTCTCTTATAAACACTAGCAGCTTGGGGACATTTCAGAAATGGGTATAGAATGAAATCCATCATTTCTAAACTTTCCTACCAGAGACAGCCTGAGGCAATCTGAAAGCAAAAGCAGGATTTGGAATTCCTAACCTCACATATTTTCATTTTGTGAACTAATTTACAATCAAGAAAGTCCTGATAGTGCCAGATGCAAAACTCAACTACTTTAAACAATGTTTCCTCTTATTTTTAACACTTTTTAAAGTGTTATGATGTTTAAAAGCTACTTACCTTCCTACATCAGTGATTTCAACCTTTTCAAATCTAGGACCACTTAAAGGGACAAAAAATCTGAAACAACTGACTGTCACTGCCCTCTGTTATCCTGAGCTAGACTCCTAAGGTCCCAACCCCCACTTAATGTAAGGTGCAACATTCTGGTCTATACCACCTTGCAGTGTCAAGGGAGCAAGAGAGAGGCTCGAGGACGGAGAAAGAGGACAGAGGATCACAGTCATCTCTCTTTCATGTCTTTCATTTCACAACTTCTTCCTTTCCATGCCTGCTGGTGCGCTCATTTGCCTTGTTCCAGAGCCAAAAGACAGGTCAACTTCACTGCTTCTTATCCAAGTTGGCAGAGGTTGTGGCAGGCAGGGTGGTAACTCTGCCCAATGTTCCCAAGCTGCAGTTGGTACACATCCAACAGCAAAGTCATTCAGTAAACAGTTCTCTGTTTCTCTTTTCCTTGAGTTGGCTGGGATATCTCGAGGCCCTAGTACCACCCACTCTAATTCAAGACAAGCCCACAGACCAGAAACTTCACAGATCATCCCATCTTAAAAGAGTATTTTACCAGGTACAAAATGCCTTCTATAAAATCATTGATATGCTATATCATTTCAACTTCAAGCCTAGTAGATGTCATTTTGATGGTTTTTTTCTATTTTCAGTAATATTTCTTATATTTCATTGAGTTCTATATTCAAAAACTATATTACATATCTTATTTTATACATAGCTTTGTGCTAGAGTGCAGTAGTGGTAGAGGAGAGTTGATGTTATGGTTTAATTCTGAATGTCCACTAAAGGTTATGAATTTTAACATTAGGTCCCTGGCCGGTGGCACTCTCCTGGGGAGTCATGGATGTTTGGGAGTTGGGATTCTTGTTTTGTAGAAGTGGCTCCCTGGGAGCAGCAGGCCTTTGGAGGTTTTTAACCTGGACCTGTGGTTCCAGGAAGTGCTCTGCCTTTTGTCCGGTAATACTGTGAGGTTGTTTGCCACCTACGCAGCCATCTGCCCAAATGCTTGCACTGCTGCCATACCTTGTTGTCATCGTGGACTGATCCTCTAACTGTGAGTTCCCAGTAAACCTTTTCGTCCATAAGCTTGTTCAGGTTGGTTTTTCTGCTACAGTGATGACACTAACTAATTAATACAGTTGAGGAGGACTTTAGAAGTGTAGCAAGATGGTCAAGGCCTCAGAGCCTGATCTCAGGAGAGCAAATTATGGGACTGTCAAAGATCAGTCTAAAGCACCTCTCTGACACAAGAAAACAGGGAAACAAGCAAATAAAACCAAGGGTAGATTAATAAGTTGGCAAAGAATCGCTTATCTTGCTGTATGTCGAGTCCTAGAGATCAAAGGAACCTCTTGAATCATGTTGTCCACCTTTACACCTTCGTTTCACAGGTGAGAACAGTGAAGATTAAAGCTATAAAACAATTTGACCGTATCCATTAACAAATTAATGCCAGAGTAGGAAGTTAACCCCAGGATTTCTGGCTCCCAGTGTATTACACTCTGCTTCAAAATACCACGCTCATATGCCTAGATAAAATAAGGCCCACTGCAACCAATGTCATACTAATAACAACATAAGTTCCAAAATAGAGGCATTATAGAGGAGATAAGCCTCATTTTGAACACTGATGTTTCTACATTTTTCTTTTCTTGAGTTGCATTACCTATTGCCTCATGTTTCACCTCCTCTGCCTTGACATTCAAAATCTTGCATGGCCCTGCCTAGACTTTCTGACCTTATTTCCCAACACTCCCCACTCTACACCCTCCACTTCCACCAAATGCATCCACTCACAGTCCCCACCTTTTGCTAGGCTCATGCTCACTTCTGGGGCAGTGTTCCTGTCATTTTCCTCTCTCTAAGATCTTTTCTCCTTTTTTTACCTCAATGTAAAACTCGAGGATTGGAATACTCAGCTACCTCAAGTCTCCTCTACACTCATACTTAATTCAATGAAACCTAATTCATCTCAATAAAATTTCATAGAGGGCCTGACCTCTGCTAGGCATTCTACTAGGTACTCAGAATTCCAAGATAAGTAAGGCATGGGAGCTAAGGCATGAAAACAAATCAACACCAACTAAAATCAACAAAAATACATACAAGAAATATAGAGACAATACCATCTAGAACAGTGGTCCCCAGCCTTCTTGGCAGCAGGGAATAGTTTCATGGAAGAGAGTTTTCCCATGGAATGGGTAGGGGGCAGATTTGGGGTGACTCAGGCGGTGAGGAGCAGCTATAAATACAAATAAAGGCTTCATTCATCATGCTCACTTCCTGCTGTGCAGCCTGGTCCCTAACAGTCCATGGCGGAGGGGTTGGGGACCCCAGGTCTAGAGGATGGAGAGGGAGGAGACCTAATTGAAAGAAAGTTGCCTCTGTTAAGTTAGTGGAGGAATGGGAATTCATCAGAGAGTAAATTGGGAGAAAGAAGGAAAAGGCTGTTCCAGGAAGAGAAGATGAAATGTAGAAATTCACAGCATCTGGTGACTTTGGTTTTAATACCCAAGTTTATACCCAACTAGGTTAAGTTTTGGCACTATGATTTGGTTTGCTTTCAAAATAGTGTGCAGACAGAGGAGCAGGAGGAAAAGAAAGAGAAGTGGTAAGTGACTCTTCACCAGGCTTTCGGAGACTAGACTGCATCCTGTAATGATGAAGAGCAGTCTAAGACATTTTAAGTGAGACATTCTAAATCAAGTGTTTGGGTGGGTGGTTCAGAGAACTGTGGGCCCCACTTTACATTCCAGCAACTAAGTGAAACTATATGAAGATCATATATCTTGAAGAATGGGTTTAATTTCAACAGACTGAAATGGAGGAAAAGTCATTATAACAGTAGTGGAAACAGCAAAGCAACCACTTGTTACCTAATTTTTCTAGGTGTATTAATTTTTTCTCCTGAGACATAATACCTAAATTCTTCAAGGACAAAATTTATTTTTCAAATTTCTATACCATAGCTCCAAGTCACTAACATAGCCCTAGATACACAGCGAAGTGAGTGATCAATTATCAGTAATCTTTGGGGGGTTTGGCAAAAAAGAGAAGAAAAAAGAAAAAGTGTCCTATTTGTTCATGACAGGAGCTTGTTTTTATTCTGAAATCTGTTGCTGTGAATGAAAGCTCATAAGCTTTTATAGATCCATATTTGAAATTAAGATGGTGTGTATAATTGGAAGCTTATGGTTGTTTAATAAAGGACAGAAGATTCCTATTAAAGCCAAAATCCCATCTCTAAGCAGCCTTTCTCACTGTGTGGGCATCCCAACTGCTAAGTTTGTTTAATAGATCAAATTAAATGGATGAGTGCTTTTGAAGGGCATCTTAGGGAGCTGGGACTGACTTTTGCTTTTGTTCATGTTTCCCTAAACTCACTACTAACAGAAGTATTCAGTCTTATTATCTGAAATTGAGACCACTTTTAGGTATTGGGGACAGTGATAAAAATACTTCATAAATGAATATACATACATGTTATTTATTTTCTTAATGAGGAACAAAATCTGTTAGGTTTCACCAATTCTTTCTCCCTGCTCTAGATCCCATCAGGCTCTGAAAGAGTCCCCTGCCAAAAAAATGTTTTAAGTACAAAAGGTAGTTTTTGTTCCAGAAACAGAAATGTCCTATTTATGTGTTCAACAGAACATTATACATTACATTATATATGTTATTTTTAACTCATAAGTAGTGAGGTACTGTCATGCAGGGATAACATTCCAAATAGTTAACAGTGGTGCAGCATGTAAATCAGCCATTCAGAATAGACCCATAAACAATATGGAAGGATGCCAGTAGGTTCATTAGACACATACAAGCTACATGTCAACCCTGGTATAGTGGACTGTTAGGCTACCTTTGTTGTTCATCCATTTCTTTTACAGCAGCACCCATACATATGCCTTTGGAGAACTGCCCTTCTCCAGAGGAAATAGTTATCCTGGCACTCTACCATCCCTGGACCACAAGGCAGAGGCATGCAATCCAGATTAAGCCAATCACTATGAAGAGACTTGGGGCTTAAGTGGTAGATTTAACCTATCAAAATCTTCTCTTCACCCCTGTAATTGATAGAGTAATGGGTGCAACACACTTCAGGCCAGAGTTTTCCCCAGAATTTTGCCTCTAGAGTTTCCTCAGAAGATCTCTTCTATTTGGGAGATTACTAAATTTGAATTATGTGAGCCTGAAGTATATGGATGCCATCTTGCCTTTGAAGTGGAGAAATCCTAACAGAAGAATAAAGTTAAGAAGAAATAAATGAATCTGAAAGAGGAAGAGAGAGACAAGGTCCTGACAACATTGTTTGAGACTCTGAAACTAGCATACCTTTATCTAGCTATAATCTCCTGGACTTCCCGTTACTCAAATAATTTTTTTCTTTTTTGTTTTTGCTTAAATTAGATTGACTTGAATTTCTGTCGCTAGCATTTAAAGAATAATTTAATACTTATGCCCCCATAATATAATTCTATATAATTTCCATTACACAATACTGATGAAATCTTTGACTTAATTGAAGACTCTGCTTTACATTATATTATCTTAAGGCTCCAAACCAATACATCGTGTAACTAGAAGCCATCACAGGTCCTTAAGGGAATAACAAAATGAAGATGGTGTTTTAGAAAAGTCCGTCTGGCAAGAGATATGTGGAAATAATCAAAACAACATATGGTCATATATGTATTCAGAAGTATATATATAATTTTTTCTTAATTTTCAAAGTTGCTAGATGTCATTTCTGTGTTAGCATAACTGAAAAGAACCATTATTGCTTGTACTTTAAAAATGTTTGAAAATTATTATACTCTGGTCCTTTAATTATTGGTATCCCTGAATCATGGATTTACCTTATTCATTTATCCTATAAACATATTTTAGAAGTTGCTATGAACATGTTCTTTTTTTTAGCCACTAGGGATAAAAAGACGGATTAAAAACTTCTCTGCCCTCCAGGAGCTCACATTCTGATAAGAGCATTATTGTTCACAATCAAACTTTGCAATAGTAAGTTACCAACTTACTAACAGATCTTAGTATGGTTAGTGGTTAACAAATTTTCCATACATACAAGATGTGAACAAAATATATGGTGAATGTTTAAAGAAAAAAATTATTGCAATAAGGGAGACTTTGCCATTAATCCCCCTCAGAATACTCCCCTTAAAAAAAAAGAAATAAAAGAAAAAAAAGATGCAGAATTATAAATAGATAAATGATGTAAAAGTTGGCAGGGCTGGCACCTTGCCTTCTCCTTGGAGACACAGTTAGCTGAGAGCTGGATATAATAGCACCCAAGAGACACATACAACTTCCCAGTATTCTAGGCTAACCTGTTCAGTAAATACTAGGGGCTTGGGTTTTCTGGCATGGCAGGCACAACCCAAATGCTTTACCATTGCTTTCATATTTTTTATGTGAAGAAACTTCTCACTGGAAAGATGAAGAGTCAGGTATTGAATGGTTGATTTATATAGTCTTAACTCTGTTTCAAGGCCAGATATGAGCTCCAGATAATTACTCTGGTTGACTCATACTTCAGATCAAAAATTAAGCTTAAATTCTGAAAAGTTTAATTATGAACAAAATGTTTGAACGCACAGAGAGGGGAACACCAAATTTACATTTTCAGTCATTGTCAAGCCTGTTTATTTAGGGCCATTCCTTCCTGAAAGCAGCACTGCAGCTATGTAGTCTTGGGAGGGGATTCCTTTACAAGAAATTCCTTGAGGCTGTGTCATCTTCCTCAGTTCCTAATTAGAATTTCATAATAATTCAACCCATAGCTGGAATTCTTAGGAGCTAGAGGCCAAAAAGACCAGGACAACAATTCCTTCATCATTTTTCCTTACCTTAGTTCCCAGATCTTTCTGTGAGTATTGTTTGCTTTTGGTGAATGACTGGTATATTTAACAAATGAGGAGGAAAAAATAAAGTCTTCCATTCCTTTTCCCATTCTATTCTAACTGGCTTTATAATTTTGCATGTGAATTTTCAAATTAGATATAGTCCAAAATGTCCTTTTTTCCTCCATAAGTAACTCTTATAAGGGGAAAAATAAAGCATTTATTGAATTTTCAAATTAGATATAGTCCAAAATGGCCTTTTTTCTCCATAAGTAACTCTTATAAGGGGAAAAATAAAGCATTTATTAGGTTAGATTATTTATTATAAAGGATTTAGTGATTGAGTTCTAAATTAAGCTAGAAAGCTTTTCAGAAATTACCTAGTTAAGCCAGATGTGGTGGCACTCATCAGTAATCTCTGCACTTGGGGAGGCTGAGACGAGGAGGCTTGGGAGTTTGAGGCCAGCTTGAACTATACCTTGTTTCCAAAAAAGAAATTTCCAAATCCAAATTGCTCATTCCACAAATATTTAGACAGGTTAAATTACTTGCCTAATTCACAGAGCTAATTAGTAGCACAGCCAATATTAGAACCCAGATCTCAGAAATTACTCAGCGTTGCTATTAAATTGCTACCCCGTTTCCATAACAACAGCTACACTGTTTTTGTGAACCTTATAACACTTCCTTCCCAATCACTCTGGCCTCTTCTTCACAGAAGACTAAAGGCCACCAAGCCCAATCTCCAGATTACTCTTTTAAACTTCCTCATACTTCTATTCAAAGAAAGATTGTCAATACTTTTCAAGGGTAATTCTATCTTTCATCTGTGCCACTTTCAGTCCCATCTCCTCTGAAACCCTATTCTGTTGTTTCCTCTTACCTGTATGGAGATCCCTTTCTCCATCCCCCTCCTCCTGTCTAACACATAAAGGTGCTTACACGGTTATATTTATAGTGACTTCATGCTCCATTCCAGAATCATTCTTTCTTTCTTTTCATCAGAGCCAAACTTAAGAAATTTTCCACATTCTCAACTCCTGTTCACTCCTTCCACTTCAAAAAATCTGACTTTTAATACTCCTCTTCCACTGAAAATGTTTGGGGTTAGGCCACATATGCCTTTTAAGGACATTTTTCAGTTTTCTTCTTTTGAGAAATCTCTTCTATTTTTGCTTCCTTATTCTCCTCTTACCACTGAGTTTACTTCTAACTTTTTCTTTCTCCCTTCACTAATTTCTTAATTACTGATGTTTCCCACAGTTCTGCTCTCAGTACCCTTTCTGTCTCATTCTCTACAATAAATGACAAGTCTCATTTATGCCTCAGTCCTTACACACAAATCTATGTAATGTGCAATGCCATTTAAAGGAAAACATTTCTCCTCAGTGTTAAATGTTGACTGAAATTTTCATATCTTCATTTAGTTAAGTATACATCCTTTTGCTTGTAGTTCCTACACGATCTTATAACCAAAAACATTGTAAGATAAATGCAAATAAAACAAAAAATCTGAAAAGCTTATAAAATGAAATAGACATTAATTTATATGGATAGTTATATTGGATTTTTTAAAACTAAATTACCAGCTTACAATGTGAATATGGAATAGTTTGCTAAAAATGCAGGCTCCTTTTAACTGAAATAGAGCTGTGTGCCGTGTGATGATTCAGTTCTCCCACCACTTTTCTGTATTTAAACTACTGTGAAACCTTCATTCATAAGGGCAATCAAGCACACAATCTGACACTTGACCTGGTTGCATCAGGTACATAGTAAGGTTGGTTCTGTGATACTTGGCACCAGAAAGTTTATAAGCAGAAATACAAATGCAGACATTAGAACACATTGGAAATATTCATAAGGTGGTCATTCAGATAATTCAGGTTATGGTTGAAATGATAGCATGAATATAAAAATCAATTTAGTGAACACATAAGCCTCTGAAAATACATCCCCAGGGATCTGGGGACCCCAACTTTGTGAATCCTATATCTGTAACTACAGCGCCAAACCCCCTCCTAAGCCTTTGCCTTGTATTTCCAATGGCCTATTGAAAAGTTCTGTACCAACATGACATCTCAGATGCAGCATGTCTAAACTGAACTTGTTATTGTTCCCCACGCACACACCCACCTTAACCTCTATTCCCAATCTTAGGCAATGACATCATCATGTGCCATGATACCTAAGCCAAAAACTTAAGTCTCATCCTAGATTCCTTCCTTTGCCTCACCTCTACATCCAAGTTTTGTTAGCTCTACTTCCTAAACTTCTTTCAAATCACTTGTCACTTTTCCTTTAACCCAGAACTCCAATTCAGAAACTATCTCAAGGAAACAATCTAAATATTAATAGAAAAACAAACAAAAGAAGCAAAGATATTCACTCCATTATTATATTTGTTAAAGAAAAACTGAAACATGATCACTTAAGAATAGAAGAAAGGTCAAGCTAAATATGGCACAGGTTATATTTCTCCTTGTTGAGGAGAAATATAAAAAATTATAGTTCTTATAAGACTAGCTACCCCGCCCCCCCAAAAAATTCTTTTTTTAGTGCTAAGTACAAAATGCCTTAAATGTACTGGTTAAATTAAAAAGAAATACATCAAGAATGTAAGACATATCCTCTGAAGCCACAATGAAGAACAAGAGAGGAGAATAAACAGAGAGAGGTACAAGTTCCAAAGCCAACTCCTACCTTGGGTATGTGTCAACCTTTGGTGTCCTAGAGCTTTTGTGCAAAAGAGCATTGAGCATAGCAGAGAAGAGATAGCGTCTAGGCCCAAAGAAGGCAATTATCATACTGGACTTTGCATAAAGCAAAGAATCTCAAAAACAGCAATGTCCTGGGTAAGTAAGATGGAAAATAATCTACCCCCAAAAGAATGTAAGGAAAATTGCATGTCTCAATCTTGACAATAAGTGGAGGCTAAAAAAACTTGTTCTTTAGAATTCAAAAGTATAAGCCCACATTATAGTGGGTTTAGTGACAGAATTTACAGAATCCAAATAGTCCCCAAAAAACGAAAGCAAATTTTTTCATTTAAATTAATCTAAGATTAGTGGTGCCTGCAGCCCTAGCACTGTGGAATCCAATCCAGTCAGATCTCAGAAGCTAAGCAGGGTTGAGCCTGGTTAGTACTTAAGTAGGAGATCACCTGGGAACACCGGATACTGTAGGTTTGGGAGAAGGACCCAGCAACCCACTCCCAAAAATCAATCAGCCATTGGAAACCCTATGAATAGCAGAGAAGCACTGACAATAGTGCTTCACCTGTTGTACGAAGAGTCGCTGAGTCAGATGCTGACTTGACGGCACCTGACAACAACAAGATTAGTAGTGATGCAAGCATTTATTAGAAAATGAAACAAATCTCTCCAGAAACTCAATTTTAACTTGAACTTTAAAAGAATACCCTTAATAAGACTTCAAGGAGCATAAAATCATACAAAAAAAAAATCAGACGTAAGAAATAAGTTATCGTGAACAAGTGTGAGCCTAAATTTGCAGAATCAGACTCACAAAAGCTTCAGATGTAAAAATTGTTGACACAGAACATAAAATAAGAGCTGGGCATGGTAGTACATGTCTATAATCCTAGGAGTCAGTAGGCTAAGCCTGGAGAATCACAAGTTCAAGGCCAGTTTAGGCTATATAGCAAGACACTATCTCAAAAAAAGAAAAGAGAAAAGAAAAAAAGAATATAAAATAAATGTTTAAAATATATTTAAAGCAAAAGACAATATAAGCAAAGTACAAGAGTCCATAATTATAAACAAACTTCCAGAAATGCAAAGTATAATTATTGAAATTCATAAGTAAACCCCATGGTTTTCAAACAGACGATTAGACAGAATTGAAGGAATAATTAGTAAACTGAAGAATCTGAAGAAATTAGCTGGAATACCACACAGGCAGTCAGAGAGAGAGAATATATGCAATAAAGATGGGCAAACAAGGACAGAATGGGAAGGTCTAACAAGTAAATACTTGAATAATGAACAAAGATTAGTAAGAAAATAAAGGCAGGCTACTAATATTTCCCACATGATTAAAGGTATATGTCTTTGGATTCCAGAAGCCACATACGTTGCAGACACAATAAATAAAACAAATTTAAATCTAGATTCTAACTTAAAAATTGTGACATAGCAAAGACAAAACAAGATCTTAAAGCAGCCAGAGAAAAGAGAGATTATTATCTTCAAAGGAAGGTACATTTTTATACTAAGTTCTCAATTACAACAGTAAGCCATAATATTTTTTATTGGAAATTTTTAATGTACATCATAATGTGATTCATTTTGACATGCTTTTCATTGTGACATTTTCATATATACATTTTGATAAACATTATTCATATAGGTTACCCCTTACCCTCCCCTATGTTTTCCCCCCTCCCACCCTTCCCATCTAAGTTTCCCATCTAAGTCTTCTCTATCTTTTACTTAGTAGTATTTTTCTATATGTCCTTGGGTTCCAGTTCTGTTTAAGATAGAAACTTTTCCTGGAGTGGTCTTTGTTTTTATCTTGTTAGAACAATTACATGCGATTTCTAGTCCATTTATATTGACATCATTCTTATCTTCCCCCCCGGTTTTTATTATGATCCGACCTTTGAATAGGATTTTTCCTTCTTGTAATTTTGAATCAGCTTCCTCATATGAGTGAGAACATGTGTTGTTTCTCTTTCTGAGCTCGTGTTCGTTCACTCAGAATAATTTTCTATAATTCCATCCATTTTGCTGCGAATGACCTTATTTCATTTTTCTTGATTGCTGAGGAGTATTCCATTGTGTATATATACCATAGGTTTTTTTATCCATTCTTCTGTTGAAGGGCACTTTGGTTGATTCCATATCCTTGCTATTGTGAAAAGCGCTGCATTGAACATGGAGATGCAGGTGTCTCTGTGGTATGATGACCCATCTCCCTTTGGGTAAATTCCCAATGGTGTTATAGCTGGGTCATATGGTAGATCTACTTTTAGTTTTTTGAGGTACCTCCATATTGATTTCCATAGTGGTTGCACCAATTTACAGCTCCACCAACAATGTAAGAATTTTCCCTTTTCCCTGCAACCTCGTCAGCATTTGTTGTTGTTTGTTTTATTGATCTTGGCCGTTCTTACTGGTGTAAGGTGAAATCTCAGAGTTGTTTTGATTTGCATTTCCCTAATGGCTAGGGATGTTGAGCACTTTTTCATGTGTTTCATGAGTAAGCCACAATATTAAAAAATGTTAACTTAGAATTGTATACTCAGTGAGTTTGATCCCTAGCACCACAAATAATATAAAATACACATATATAGATATATACTTACCTATATGGATAGATAAGTATAAATCTATATCTATGTATTTCACAGTACTTTTAATTAATATTTCCTCTTTTACATTATCTACATGATTTAAAAATAAATGCATAAAATGATGATATCATATTATTAATAGGCACACAATATATAAAGATGTAATTCCTAGCCTGGGAGTGGTGGTACACACTAATTCCAGCACTTAAGAGGCTGAGGCAGAAGGATTACAAGTTCCAGGCCAGCCTGGCCTATATAACGAGACCCTGTCTGAAAAATAAATAAACAAACAAACAAAATATATATAATTTTTAGCAATAACAAAGTAAAGTTGGGGCAGAGGTGTGAAGGAGCAGAGATTTTCTATGTTACTGAAGGTAAATTGGTATCAATTAAACTAGGTTGTTATAAATTTGGAAAGCTTTTTGTAACTGTCATAGTGACCACTTAAAAAATCTTAAAAATATACACAAAAGAAAATGGGAAAGGTATCAAAATGGTATACTAACATAAAATCAGTGAAATATAAAAAAAGGCAATAATGGAGGAAATGAGAAGTAAAAAGTTGTAAGATATATGGAAAACAAACAGCAAAATGGCATTAAGTCTCTTCTGATTAGTTATTATTTTATGTAAATTAAACTTTCAAATAAAAAGGCACACAGACTTGGAGAATATATTTTTAAAATGATGTAATTCTACCGGGTGCAGTGGCACACGTGTAATCCCAGTGGCTCCAGAGGCAGAGGCAGGAGGATCGCAAGTTCGAGACCAGAGGCCATCTACGTAATTCAGCAAGACCCTGTCTCAAAAAATAAAATAATAGGCTGAGGGTGCAGCACAGTGGTACAGCATTTGCAAAGCATGCAAGCGAGAGGCCCTGGGTTCAACCCCCACTACCAAAAAAAAAAAAAAAGATGTAATTCTCTACTGTTCAAAAAGACATTCACATTAAATCCAAAGATGCAGATAGATTCAAAGTGAAAAGATGGTGTTGCGCGTTGAATTATGTCCTCCAAAAAGATATGTTGAAGTCCTAACACCCTATGCCTGTGAATGTGACCTTATTTGTAAAAAGAGTTTTACAGACATAATCAAGTTAAGATGGAGTCAATGGGTTGGACCCTAATCCTATAGGAATAGTATACTTATAGAAAGAGGAAAAGAATGCTGGGCACAGTGGCTCACGCCTGTAATCCCAGCAGCTCGGGAGGCAGAGGCAGAGGCGGAGGCAGGAGGTAGTCTGTGTAATTTAGGAAGACCCTGTCTTAAAAAGTTAAAAAAAGAAAAATGGGCTGGGGGTGCAGCAGCTCAGTGGTCCAGCACTTGCAAAGCATGCAGGCGAGAGGCCCTAGGTTCAACCCCCAGTACTGCCAAAAAAAGAAAGAAAGAAAGAAAGAAAGAAAGAAAGAAAGAAAGAAAGAAAGAAAGAAAGACAGGTATACGGAGAAAGGCCTTTCCAGAAGGTTGCAAAGATTAGTGATGCAAGGACAACCCAAGGATTGCCTGGGACTACCAAAAGCTAGAAGCATCAAGGAAGGATTCTGCCATAGAGGCTTCAGAGGAAAATGGCCCTGCCAAGATCTTCATTTAGAATTTGTGGCCTCTAGAAGTATGAGCTAAATCTGTATTATGTTAAGCCACTCTGAGATACTTTTATACAGCAGCCCTAGTAAACTAGTACAGAAGTTAAAGATATGCTATGTAAGTAGTAATTGACAGAGCTGAAATGGCTAGCCTAACATTAGACAATTTAAGTAAAAAAATTGCTGCAAGAGAAAAAATAAGGTGACTTTATATTGATAAAAGGTCAATTTATTGAGAAGACATAAAACATGCACATATCTGCACCAAACAAAATAATCAAAAAATATATGAAAAAACCCTATATAATTGAAAAGAGAAATATGTAATTCTACAGTATTAGTTGGAAACTTCAGTGACCTACTACCAAAAATGATTAGACCATCTAGAAAATAAATCAATAAGAAAATAAAGTATTCTAAGTAATCCAGGCCAAGTAGACCTTCACAAATCAACTAGACCTAGCAAACACATGTAGAATATTCCACAGAACAATGACAGAACAATCTTCTCTAGTGCACAAGAACATTCTCCAAGACAGACCATGTATTAGGCCACAATGTAGTCTCAATGCATTTTAAAAGATTAAAATCACACAAAGTATGTTCTCTGGCCACAGTGAAATATAGCTGGAAATAATACCAAAAGAAAAACTTGTTGTTAGGTGCTGTCGAGTCAGTGTCCGACTCATAGCAACCCTATGTACAACAGACAAAACACTTGTCAGTGCTTCTCTGCTATTCATAGGGTTTTCAATGGCTGATTGATTTTTGGGAGTGGGTTGTTGGATCCTTCTCCCTAGCCTACAGCACCTAGTGTTCCTAGGTGGTCTCCCATCCAAGTACTAACCAGGCCTAATCCTGCTTAGCTTCTGAGATCTGACAGGATGCGACACCACAGTGCTATGGCTGCAGGCAAAGAAAAACTAGAAAGTTCACAAATAGGGAAAAAATTTTCAATACTCTTAAATAATGAGTAGGTCAGAGAGAAATCATAAGTATTAGAAATTACTTACGGATAAATGAAAATATGCCACAATTTACAGGACATAGCAAAGGCAGAAGTCAGAAGTTCACAGCAACATCTACAGATTCTCTGTGATGTATATTTGGTTTGCATCTCGATAAACTCATCATAACTTGAAAATGTCACAAATCAAAAAGGCATTTATTGCACCTATCTTACCAAATACTATATATTGTAGAGCATATGTCTATCATGAGAAAAGATCAAAATCTAAAATTTGAAGTGTGATTTCTACCCAATTCATATCACTTTCACACCATCATAAAAATTTGCAAGTCAAGCCATTATAAGTTGGGGACTGTCTGTATGCTAAAGAAGAGATCTCAGTTGAGTCAATCTCACTTCATACCTTATGGAACTTGATTTAAAAAGAAAACAAACTAAAGCCAAAGCTAACAGATAGAAGAAAACAATAAAATTGGCACTGAGATAAACCAAATAGGGAACACAATGTTTTAGAGAAATCAATGAAATGAAAACTTATTCTTTAATAATATCAACAAAATGATAACTATTTAGTTAGACTGAGGGAAAAAAAAAAAGACACAAATTACCCAAATCAGTTATAAAACTATTGACCTTAACAGAAATAAAAAAGGATTATAAGAGAATACTATGAACAATTGCATGCCAAAAAATTACATAACCTAAATCAGAGGAGCAAATTCCTAGAAACACACAAATTACCAAAACGGACTCAAGAAGAAATAGAAAATCTGAACAGAGCTTTAACAAATAAAGAGATTGAATCAGTAATTTGAAAAAACTCCCATATAGAAAAGTCTAGGAACAAATGGCTTCACTGGTGAATCATTCCAAACATTTAATGAAGAATTAACATCAATCCTGAAACTTCTCCCCCACAAAAATGAAGGTTAAGGAGCGCTTCCTACTCATTCTGGGAGGCTGGCATTACCCTGACACTAAAGCCAGATAAATCACAAGAAAATTATAGACTGATATTCTCAACATATATGACTATAGATACAAAAATTCTCAACAAAATACTAGCACATGAAATCTAACAACATATTATATGATTATATACCATGACCAAATGGGTTTTACACCAGCAATGTAAAGATGACTTAGCATAAAAAAATCAATGTAATTCATCACATTAATAGAATGAAGGAAAAACACCATGTGAGCATCTCCATTGATACAGAAAAAACATAATAAAATCCAACATCTTCTAATGAATAAAAATACTTGGGCCTTGGGATTTAGCTTACTGGTAGAGTACTTGCTTAGCATGTGCAAGGCCCTGGGTAGAAAACAAACAATAAAGAATGAAACCAAACAAATAAAAATCCTGAAGGCTAAGAATAGAAGAACTCTTCCTCAATATAATAAAGGAAGGCATTTTGAATTACCATATCTTGCATCATATTCAATGGCAAAATACTGAAAGCTTTCCCTGTAAGATCAGGAATAAGATAAAGATGCCCACTTTCACCAATACTGTCACTGTACTAGAAGTTCTCTTCAGAGAAATTTTGTTGTTAGGTGCTGACGAGTCGAGTCCGACTCATAGCGACCCTATGTACAGCAGATCGAAACACTTCCCCATTCTGTGCCAGGCAAACTATCTTATTTATGTTTAAGCCCACTGTTGCAGACACTGTGTCAATCCATCTGGTGGAGGGTTTTCCTCTTTTGCATTGACCTGCCACTCTCCCAAACACGATGTCTTTCTCTATGGACTGATCTCTTCTGACTACATGCCCAAAATATGTGAGACAGAGTCTGGCCATTCTTGCTTCCAAGGAGCGCTCTGGTTGCACTTCTTCTAAGACAGATCTGTTGGTTCTTTTGGCAGTTCATAGTATATTCAATAGACGTCTCCAGCACCATAATTCAAAAGCATCAATTCATTTCCTGTCCCCTTTGTTCAATGTCCAGCTTTCACAACCATATGATGCAACTGAAAATACCATGGCATGAGTCAGACGCACCTTCATCTTCAACGTGACATGTTTACTTTTCAAAACTCTAAAGAGATCTTTTGCCACAGCTTTTCCTAGAGCAATGCATCTTTTGATTTCTTGACTGCTGCTTCCCCGGGTGTTAATTATAGAGCCAAGGAAAGCAAAATCTTGGACAACCTCAATCTTTTCTCCATTTATTATGAAGTTGCATACTGACCCAGTCGTAAGGATTTTTGTTTTCTTGATGTTTAGTCACAACACATATTGAAGGCTATGATCTTTGATCTTCATCAGTAAATGTTTTAAATCCTCTTCACTTTCAGCAAGCAGAGTGGTGTCATCTGCATAATGCAGGTTGTTAATGAGTCTTCCCCCAATCCTGATGCCACGTTCTTGCTCATAAAGTCCAGTTTCTCAGATTATTTGTTCAGCGTATAAATTAAAGAGATAGGGTGAAAGTATACAGCCCTGATGCACACCTTTCTCAGCTTTAAACCAGGCTGTGTTTCCTTGTTCTGTTCGAACAGCTGCCTCCTGGTTTACGTACAGATTCCTCCTGAGCACAATCAGGTGCTCTGGTATTCCCATTTTCCGAAGTGTTATCCATAATTTGTTATGATCCACACAGTCAAATGCCTTTGCATAGTCAATAAAACATAGATAGACATCTTTATGATATTCTCTGCTTTCAGCTAATATCCACCTGACATCAGCAATGATGTCCCTGGTTCCCCGCCCTCTTCTGAATCCTGCTTGATTTTCTGGTAATTCCCTGTCTATATACTGCTGCAGTTGCTTTTGAATGATCTTTAGTAAAATTTTGCTTGTGTGTGATATTGATATCATACAGAGAAATTTTAGATAATAAAAAACAAAAAAGGCATATAAATTAGAAAGAAGTAAAACTATTCCTTTTTGCATATGACATGATCTTCTATATAGAAAATCTACCCAAATCCATAAAGGAAATAAAAGAGCCATTAAATGGATTCAGCAAAGTTTTGGGAATAAGATCAACACTCAGTCAATTTTATTGCTATACAACTACAGCAAACAAGCTGAGAAAATTAAATAAGCAGAACAACAACAAATTGAAAAGACAAAAATACCTCAGAATAAATTTAACCACAAAGTGAAAACTGCAAAGCCTTGTTGAAAGAAATCAAAGAGGAGCTAAGTGAATGAAAAGACACCTTGTATTCGTGGATTAAAAGACCTAATATTGTTAAGATGGCATTACAACCCAAAATGGTCTACAGATACAATGCAATTCCTGCCAGAATTCAAATGACAAAAAAAAAAAAAAAAAAAAAAAAAAAAGCTCGTCCTATTCATATGGAGCTATGAGTGCCCCTGAATAGCCAAAACATGTTGAAAAAGAACAAAGCTGAAGGATTCACCCTTCCTGGTTCAAAATTCCCCTAAGTGTGGTGACATTCACTTGTAATCTTAGCACTTGGGAAGCTGAGGTAGCAGGATCATGAGTTTAAGGCCAGTTTGAGATTTTGCTGCAGGGTGGTCGATTGAGGGTTTTGTGCATACTAGGCAAGTACTCTACTACTGAGCTGCACCCCTAGCCCTTTTTTTACTTTTTATTTGAGATGGGTTCTCTCAAAATTGCATATGCTGCCTCTGGCCTCCAACTACCAATCCTCCTGTCACAGCCTCCTGAATCACTGGGATTATGGGTGTGTGCCAACACATTTGTCTCTTAGTTTTTAAATTATGAAAGTAAAAATAACTTAGTGGTAACAATTTAGCCACCCAAATGTGTGTATACAGTAAAAAGAAAATGCCCTTCCCCCTTGCACTGTCTCCAGTCTCATTCCCCAGGAGTGATCACTGTTTATTATTTGTTAAATCTACCACTGCAGAGACTTTGTCTGCCTTGTCCTTTTCTGAATCTCTGGTTAATGGCCCAGTCTTTGACATATTCTGCATTTAATGAATGTTTGTTTATAAAAACGGCATCATAACTACATTAATTTCTAAAACTTGATCTTTATACTAAATGTTGTTGTTATTGTTAGGTGTACTGGAGTCAGGTCCAACTTATAGCAACTCTCATAGGATTTTCAATGTTTGATTATTTAGGGATTGCTTCAAGAGGATTGCCAACTCCTCCTCTTGATTGTAAATCTAAATCAGCTTAATTTAAAAAATAGAAATAGTATTCCGTTATATCAACATAATGGCCTGCAGCCATAGCCCTGTGGCATCCGATCCTGTCAGATCTCGGAAGCTAAGCAGGGTCAGGCCTGGTTAGTACCTGGATGGGAGACTGCCCGGGAACACCAGGTGATGCAGGCTTGGGAGAAGGACCTGACAACCCCCTCCCAAAAATCAACCTGCCATTGAAAACCCTATGAACAGCAGAGAAGCACTGACAATAGTGTTTCCCCTGTTGTACAGAAGGTCGCTATGAGTCAGATACCGACTCGACGGCACCTAACAACAACAACAACAACATTTTCTGATTAGGGTTTTTTGTCCTTTTCTTATCTCAAGGAATTGTTAATAGAGTTAATTTTTATCTGCTGTATATTTTGAAGTACTTTTTCCCTAGTTTATTATTCTTTCTCCAACATTATAGTGTCTTTACCATACACAGATCTTAAATTCAGTCTCTCTTTTTCGGTAGATTAACATGGTGATTTAATTGTTATGGCTTTATAATATAACATTTTGCCATGTGGAATGGCAAGCCACTCATCAAAACATTTTTCAAAAAAGTCTTCCCTTTTTACATTTCCAATTTAATTTGAAACTTTCTCTGAAAGTTTCTTGTCTTCTTTGTTTAAAATTTTTTTACTCAACTACCATGTCAAATCTCCCAATTCAAGTATCTTCGTATCACCTCTGATGTTTTTCCCTCTCTCCCTAGTATTTTATCTCTTCAAAATTTCTCAAATCTTTCTCCTCTTCACTGTTTGCATAGGCATTGCCTAATTGTAGACCTCATCACTGTAAACTAAATTACTGCAATAATCCCCCCCCCCTCTCTTCAGTATTGGGGGGTTGAATTCAGGGCCTTGTACCACTGAGTTGCATGCCCAGCCCAATATTTTACTTTTTGAGACAGGTTCTCGCTAAATTACGCAGACTGCATCTGGTCTCAAACTTGGGATCCTCCTGCCTCTGCCTCCCGTGTTGCTGGGATTACCAGCGTGCACCACTGTGCCCAGCTCTGCAATAATCTCTTAATGGGTCTCCCATCTTTAGTCTCACTTTCCTCCAGTTCTCTATCCTATGATCAGAGACACTTTTCTGAAAAGAAAATTTGTTTATGTGACCACATGCTTGAAATTCTGTGAGGTGAAATTTGGACCCTTTGATTGATGGCAATGTCTGCCTACCACTTTGGTCTCTTTTGCTGCCTTTTTCTCCATAATTTCTTGATAATTATTTTCCTTTTCTTTCGTGGCTCTTCCCTCTGTCTGGAAATCTTTCCTTTGCTTCTTCATGTAATTATCTCTTACTTCCCTAAAAACTCAGCTCAAATTTTGTCCTCCATAGAAACATCCATGATTTCACAGCATCTAGTGCATACATTGTTGTTGTTGTTAGGTGCTGTCGAGTCGGTATCCGACTCATAGTGACCATCATAGGGTTTTCAATGGCTGAGTGCTTCGGGATTGCCTTGGGAGTGGATTACCAGGCCCTTCTCCCAGTGCATACATACTTCTGTCATAATAACTATCAAACCTCTCAGTACCTGAATGTTCATAATAGTTTTATTCATAATAACTTAAGGCAATCTAAATGTCCATCAATTATAAAATTATTAAATAAACTATGGCTTATTCATGCATTGGAATGCTAAACATCATTCAGTAAATAACAAACTACTGTTATAAACAACATAGATAAATCTTACAGACATAATGTTGAGTAGAGGAAGACAGACTCAAAAGAGTATATACTATCTCCCACTAGCCATATGGAAAACTTAATGGATCACAAGACATTGAGTAGAGTACACAGCTGAATCATGGCTCCAAAGTGAGGAATAATCAGCTGAAGATTAAGCCCTGTTTCATTCTGCATAACAAATCTTAAAAATAAGACTAGAAAGACTCAAATTATTTCATATAACTTCACTGTGTTCTAGGACAGAACTTTTGTAGGAATAAAAAAAATCTAGCATCCAGAAAAGTAATGTCCTGAATCCAATCAATTAATCAAACAAACAAAAATGACCAATAAGAAGGAAAAAATTCAGTCACCAGAACCAATCCAGAATTGGCTTGAAAAAATTACTAGTAGACATTATAACAGTATGATAAATGTTTAAAAAGTTAAGTGAAGACATGGACAGTATGAACAAGATCCAGGCAAAAAAATAGACATTAAAATTACAATGGAGAAAATGAAAAATACTCTAGATCATATTAATAGCAGAATTAACATTGTAGAAGAAAAGATTTGTGACCTTGATTTTGTAGAAGAAAAGATTAATGAACTTAAAGAAATAGCAATAGAAATAGAAAAACTGAAACCAAAAGATATTTTTTTTAATTAGCAGAACTTAAATATTCCACAAAGTAACTTCATGAACCTCATATATATTTGGTTATGATCCTCATATAAAGGAAAGAGATAGGGTGGCATAAAAAGAAACTATTTGAAGAAAAAAAAAATCCTAAAGCCTTTCAAACTTGACAGGAATTATAAGCCCACATATACAAGAAGTTTAACTAAACCAAAGCATAAGAAAAACTGAGGAAAAGTACACTAAAGCACATCATAATTTAATTACTCAAAACCAATGATAAAGAGAAAATGTAAAAAAATAGCTCGAGGAAAAACAGACATATTATGGAGAAAAGAACATAGATAAGGATAATAGCAGGTTTCTTATCAGACCTAAAGCAATAGAAAAGACAATGAGGCAACATTGCTAAAATACTGAAGGAAAAAAAAAACCTGTCAACCTAGAATTCCATGCCTATGAAAATATCTTTTAGGAAAGGTAAAATAATGACTATTTAAAACACATAAAAGCTGAAACATTCCTCATGAATAGACCTGTACTATAAGTAATGTTAGCCTGTAGCCATAGCCCTTTGGCATCTAATCTCATCAGATCTTGGAAGCTAAGCAGGGTGGGGCCTGGTTAGTACTTGGATGGGAGACCGCCTGGGAATACCAGGTGCTGCAGGTTTTGGAGACGGACCTGGCAATCCACTCCCAAAAATCAATCTGCCATTGAAAACCCTGTGAACAGCAGAGAAGTACTGACAATAGTGTTTCACCTGTTGTATGTAGGGTCGCTATGAGTGGGACACCGACTTGATGGCACCTAACAACAACAACAATAAGAAGTGTTAAAGAAAGTCCTTAAGGTAGAATAAAAAAGATAACAGAAATATGGATCAGCATAAAAGAATGCAGAATAATCAAAATCATAACTCCCTGGGTAAGCATATAAGAATTTTTAAATAAATATAGAAGATAATAATTTAGACAAAATAATAATGGATTATAGGATTTATGATAGATGTAAAAGTAAGTGTGGCAATAACACTGATATAAGGCTATACATAAGGAGGTATAATATCACTTGAAGGAAGTGAAAATTTATACTCTAAGCCTTACAGCAACCACAAACAAAATGAAGTATTATACCTGGAATAAAGTGGGTAGCTCAGTGATAAAGAACTTGCTTAGCATGTTTAAAGTCCTGAGTTCGATCCCCAGCATAAAAGAGAGACAGAGAGAATGAGAGTGTCAACAACATTAAATGTAAATCTAACTTTTGAACTATTAGGGAAAAAAACACAGAGAAGTTACTTGACATCGGTCTCAGCACTGATTTTTTATATAACCCAAAAGCAGGTAAAAATGCAGAAATAGACGCCTGAGATTATACCAAACTAAGAAGCATCTGCACAGCAAAGAAAGCAATTGACAGAATAAAGAGACAACCTATGGAAAGAGAAAAAATATTTGCAAGCCAGACAGCTGTTAAGTGGTTAATATCCAAACTCTATAAAGGACTTGGACATCTCAATAGCAAGAAAACAAACAACCTGATGTAAAAGTGGGCAAAGGACTTGAATAGACATTTCTTAAAGGAAGTCATACAAAATACCAAAACAATATATGAAAAACTCTGAACCCACCAATCATCAGGGAAATGCAAATTAAAACCACAACATGATATCACCTAACATTGTTAGAATGAGTATTTTCAAAAAACAAAAACAAAAGATAAGATTTAGTAAGGATGTTGAAAAAAGGGAACCTTTGTACACTGTTGGTGGGAATGCAAATTAGTATAGTCAGAAAACAGTACAGAAGTTCCTCAAAAAATTGAAAATAGAGCTAATTTATGATCTAGCAATAACACTTCTGGGTACATTTCTAAAAAATTTGAGTTCAGTATGTCAAAGAGATATCTGCACCCCCATGTTCATTGCAACATTATTCACAATAGTCCAGACATACAATCAACTAAATGTCCATAAAAGGATAAAGAAAATGTAGTATAAATATACAATGGAATAATACTCAGCCCCAAATGGAAGGAAATTAAGTAATTTACAATAATATGGATGAACCTGGAGGACATTATGTTAAGTGAGATAACACAGGTACAGAAAGATAAATACTACTTGATGGCACTTAACACATGGAATCTAAAAATGTCAAACTCCTAGAAGTAGAGACTGGAACGATGGTTACTAGGGGTTAGGGGTGAAAGTAGAGGCTTGGATTGGGAATATGTTGGTGAAAGAACACAAAATTTCAATTAGGAAGAATTAGTTCAGGAAAGCTACTATATAGCATGGTGACTGTAGTTAACAAGGTGTTATATACTTAAACACTGCCAAGAAAAAATGAATGTGATGGCACACAACTGTAATCTCAGCACTCAGATGGCTGAGGCAGGAGGATCACAGATTCAACGTTAGCCTGGGCTACATAACAAGTTCTAGGCCCACTTGGGCTACATACAGACACTCTATCTAAAAAAAGAAAAAGAAAGAAAGAAAAGAAAAAATCCTGAGAGAATAGATTTAAAGTGTTCTCACCACAAATAAATAAATATGTGAGGTAATGCATATGCTGGTAAGCTTGATATGATTTAGCCATTCATAATGTATTTCAGAATGCTTGGTTATATGCCATAAATGCATATGACTTTGCCTATTAAAAATATAAAAATAATAAGAAAAATGTGTATGTGCTATAAACATGCCCAATTAAAAGGCGGAAATTGTCAGATTGGATAAAAAACCAAGATGATCGCATGCTGTTTATAAGAAATATATTTGAAATACAAAATGCCCACAGGTTAAAAGTTTAAAAATAGGGAAAAATTCATTATTACATTAATAAAAGAAAGAATGAATGCCTGTATTAGTCACTAATCAAGTAGATTTCAAAGTAAAGAATGTTAGCATAGATTTTAAAAGGTTATTTGAGCAATAGATTGAATGCAATCTCAGCAGGGGTTCTGTAGAATTTTACAGGCCAATTATAAAACTCATATGAAAATGGATGATGATATTACATGCCATCGAGTCAAGTCCAACACATAGTGACCCTATGTACAACAGAATGAAACACTACTCATCACCATGCCATGTACATGATCTTTTTAAATTTAAGTCCATTGTTGCAGACACTGTGTCAATCCATCTAGTTGAAGGTCTTCCTTTTTTTTTTCTGTTCACCTGCCACTCTCTGAAATGCAATGTCCTTCTTCAGGGAGTGATCCCTTCTGACAACATGTCCAAAATACATAAGATGTGGTCTAGCCATCCTTTCTTCCAAGGAACACTCTAGTTGTTCTTCTTCTAGGACAGATCTGTTGGTTCTTTTGGCAGTCCATGGTATATTTAATATGTGCCTCGAGAACCATAATTCAAGAGCATCAATTCTTCTCCTGTCTCCTTTATTCACTGTCCAGCTTTCATAACCATATGAAAATGCCATGGTGTGAATCAGACACACCTTCGTCTTCAAATGAAAATGGAAAGGGCCTATAATAGTCAAAACAATTGTGAAAAAGAAGAACAAGTTAGGAGAGTTAGTGCTCTCTAATTTCAACATTTACTGTAAAGTTAAAATAATCAGTACAGTGTGGTATGAGTATAACAATTGACAAATCATGGCAAATTAATATTTGTCTCTAGCACCATAATTAAAAAGCATCAATTCTCCTGTCTCCCTTATTCAACATCCAGCTTTCACAACTATATGATATGACTGAAAATACCATGGCATGATTCAGGTGTACCTTCATCTTCAATGTGACATCTTCACTTTTCAACACTTTAAAGAGGTCTTTTGCAACAGTTTTCCCTAATTCAATACGTCTTTTGATTTCTTAACTGCTGCTTCTGTGGGTGTTGATTGTGGAACTATGTAAAGCAAAATCTTGAACATCCTCAATGTTTTCTCCATTTATCATGAACCTATGTACTGACCCAGTTGTAAGGATTTATGTTTTCTTGATGTTGAGGCACAATCCATACTGAAGGCTATGTTCTTTGATCTTCATCAGTAAATGTTTCAAATCCTCTTCACATTCAGCAAGCAGAGTTGTGTCATCTGCATAACACAGGTTGTTAAGGGGTCTTCCTCCAATCTTGATGCCGTGTACTTTTTCATGAAGTCAGTCTTCTCGGATTATTTGCTCAGCATAGAGACTGAAGAGGTATGGTGAGAAGATACAGCCCTGATGCACACTTTTCTTGGCTTTAAACCAAGTAGTGTTTCCTTGTTCTGTATGAACCACTGCCTCCTAGTCCATGTACAGATTTCTCATGAGTAGTTGAGTGCTCTAGTCTTCCCATTCTTCAGTGTCAGTGAAAAATGTACTTGCAATGAAAAGATCATTGGTCCAACAAAATTCTATCATGTGATCTCCAGTATGGTATCTGTCACCAAGACCATGTTTTCCAACTATTAAGCCTTCTTCTTTGTTTCCAGCTTTTTCATTCCAGTCACCAGTAATTATTAGTGTATCGTCATTGCATATTTGATCAATTTCAGATTGCAGAAGCTGGTAAAAAGTCTTTGCTTTTTTCATTTGTGGCTTTAGTAGTTTTTTTCTAGTGGTGGGTAAATCTGAGTATGAAGAACGTCCTAGCAGACGCTCATTGTTGCTGTTGGCAGACACTATGTGGAACAAAATTATAATTAGTAGAAGTTCCACATGAAAAGATGAAAACATTTTTAATGCTGAATGTTTCTGCAATGTTTTTGTTGTTAAGTGCTGTGGAGTCAGCTCTGACTCATAGCAACCCTCATAGGGTTTTCAATGGCTGATTGTTTTGCAAGATTGCTTTAGGAGTGAATTGTCACATCCTTCTCCATATTGAGGTACTGGGGATCTCAGAGAGTGCAGAGCATCACTCTATCAACTGAGCTAAACCCAAGCCAATTTCTGCAATAAGTTCTGCTATTTATGACATTATTTGGTATTGCAATTTTAAAGTGAAAAGAATGCTATTATTGGAGACAGAAAGACCTGATCTCAAATTCCAGCTCTGTTGCTTACCAGTGGTATAATCTTGGTTAAGAACCAATTTATGCTATTTATAATTCCATTATACTAACCATTGTTTGCCTTTTGGGCTTAGATCATGTGACTGTCTTCCCAGAGCTAGTATAAGGTAATCACATTGTGTCATTGACAAGCAGTCCAAAAATTACATAAGAATTTTACCACACATATTTATTAAATGAATATCTTATCATAAGCAATAATAAGAGAGTTTGGCAATAGTAAGAGTTGGCAGTCCAGCATAGTGGCATAGTGGCATAGTGTCTTTAATCCCAGCAACTTGGGAAGTGGAGGCAGGAGGATTGCAAATTTGAAGGCAGAGGCAGCCTGTATAATTTATCAAGACCTTGACTAAAAATTAAAAATAAAAAATGGGCTACAGGTGCAACTCAATGGTAGAGCACTTGCAAATTGTGTGCAAGGCCCTTGATTCAACCCCTAAATACTTCTAAAAATAAATAATTGGCAGATCATAATTTTCCAGTGATTATTGAAAGAATGCTATAAAGAATAATACCAAAATGTCCTTCCTACACAGTTTTACACCCTACTCCATGCCTCCCTGACCCATTACCTTGATGGCTTCACTTGCTTTCAATTCCTTGAACTGAGAGAAAAATACTTAGGAATAAGGGTTAGTCAGCAATTGTCGGTGTAGCAGAAAAGCCATCTGAAACAAGCTTATGGAGGAAAAGGTTTATTGGGAGCTCAGAGTTAAAGGATAAGCCCATAATGGTAGCAAGGCATGGTGGTGGGACAGTCACCTGGGCAGGTGGCCAGTTCCATGGCAGAAGACCTCACAGCATCACAGGACAAGAGGGAAAGAGATCCTGCCAAAACTGGTATGGGGGTTAAGAAAAAAAACACCCTCCAAGACCAGCCCCAGTGGCCACTTCCGCAAAGCGGAGTCCCACCTTTCGAAGTTCCATGACCTCCACGAACAGTGCCACTAGCTGGAGACCAAACGTTAAAGCACATGACCTTTGGGGGACATTTTATATTCAAACCATGACAAGGAACCATGTCTTATTCTTTTGAGTCCCTCCAAATAGCATAGTAATGTGTTCAGTAGATGTCTGTTGATGTGGTCCAAATAGTAATTTGGAGAAAGAAGGGATCATTCTATGCAGAACAGTCATATCCAGAGGTAAAGTTGCAGTCTTAATTCTTTTTCAGTTGCAATTCCTCCATGAATGGGGAAATTCTAAACCAAAGACTGAAAACACATCATAAAATATGGGTCAGTCCATCTGAGTGCTGTTTCAGTTTTAGCAGAGTGTATTGAACTCCAGTATTCCTGATTCACATGTTTCTAATGCAAATACGTCAAACCTTCAGTTATTCAAGAGTGAATTATCAAATTTGTAGATTAGCTAGGCTTTTTGCTTCTTCCACTCCCTCTAGCTACAGAGGCCCGTGGGCGCTTTCTCCTTCCTTGTGCATGAATAGCAGTGGGATTAACTCATTATGAATAAAGGAAGCATCTGTGTTGCTTAAATGACAGTGAGGAACTCATAGAAATCCAATACCACCTGTATGTAGTTCTATTACTGGTCATAAATTGTATTGAAATAAAACTGTCACAGTATTCAAAATTCAAAGGATATTTCTTGAAGTAGTTCATCAGAGAACAATCTTTCCTCATGTCAACCAAAGAACTAACTAAATGAAGCATTTTATTTACAGTAGTAAAAAAATGTTATATTGATTTAGATCACTGACTGTCTCCAGACATATGACAAAAAGCACCTGTAGATATCCCATTGAGATTTGGCCAGTCATGCTTGCCCCAGCTCACCTATGCCTGGCCCCTATATCACTTAGGTGATCAATTATTTGAATGTTTGGGTTCTATTGAAATGTTTGCTATGATCCAGCTGTAATCATCTCACCAAAATTTAAAAAAAAAAATCCTGTTTATAAATTATAAACATTTTCAAACCTGGCAAGTGCAATGTAGTCTTTATTTCTTACATTTTTCTATCAGTATTAATACTTCATATGTGTGTGACTGTAAACTTTTTTGCCCACAAACATGCACAATTTAGAGTTGAATGTCAACACCTTTAGAAAGCACACATACCAATATATGAATAAATAGAAAACAACTAAAACAACAAGGAAAAGAAAAGTGAGTGAATGGTGAGTTTCAGAACTGCTGTGTATGGCTACATGGATCATCCATTGCACGATTTTAGGAATAAGAGTCACGCCAGCTATGAGCTGGGATAGTGCCCCCTGGAGTTGTGCAGTATGGCAGTATTGTTGGACTTCCTTTTCTCTAGGATTTAAACATTTTTCAACTATAAAAAGGGTTAGACTGTGATAACAGCTCCATATCACACTTCTTAATTGCCTAGTGTACTTAGAAGTGGCTTGTTCCCTCACAAGGGGATGTGAAAAGGAGAAAGGAAAGTAGGAAGAAGAGGAAAAGGTACCTATTTAGGAATAATTATAAAATAACAATAGTTAAATTTTTTCTAAAGAAAAAAAAATTTTTTAATTTGCTTGTTTTGAAATAGGGTTTTGCTAAGTTGTGCAAGCTGTCTCTGGCCTCAAACACATGATCCTCTGCCTCAGGCTCCCAAGTTGCTGGGAGATCATAGGCATGTGCCATGGCACCTGGTGAAAAAAACATTTATTTTATTTTATTTTTTCGCTAAAATTTTTTCAACCTTTTCTATGTGGCACATATGCCAGGGGTAGCTACTACAATAGACTTGAGGTCCAGAGATGTTAAGTAACTGGCCCAAGACCACACAGCAGTAAGTGGGGACAGTATGAAGTAGGAGAGTGAGAGCAGATAGACTCCATTTCTTTGTAAAATTGTGACTATCAGTTGGAAGTCAATTGGATGTTTGTCTCATATAAATCTTTATTTGCTCTTACTAAAATACTTCAGATTTAAGCCAGACATGGTGGCACACACTTGTAATTCCAGCACTTAGAAGGCTGAGGCAGGAGGATTGCCAGTTTCAGGTCAGCCTGGGCTACGTGTGAGAACCAGTTTCAAAAAAGGAAGAGGAGGAGGAGGAGGAAGAGGAAGAGAAGAGGAGGAGAAAGGGGAGGAGGAGGAGAAGGAGGAAGAAGAAGAAGAGAAAGAAAGAAGGAAGAGAGGACGGAAGAAAGGAAAAAGAGAAAAAATTAAATTTAAAAATGAAGAAAAAGCTAAGTCCCACATATTATTTCTGACAGTGTAATAATTCTCCACAATTACGCCCTAAATTAATATATAAAGGACCAAGGATTACCTTTATATTTAGCGCAAATGCTAAAGGGGATAAAGAATAATTCTTAACTGATTAGTTAGCATTTTGTGGTACCTTCTCACTTTTACAATGAATAAACAAAATAGCATTTAGAATGAATAAACAAAAAACATTAGGAGATGAGGAAGCATCACAGAAGCACCGATTTAAAAAAGGAAAAAGAGTAAATGAGCATAGGGAGAAGCGTCACAAGAGAAGGAAATGGGAGTTGGGATTAGGGACACAGCTACTAACACACAGTACAAAATATTTCCTAAAATACTTCCAAAGTGAATCATCAACCTCCCTATATGAAATCAATTCCTTGTTTCATAACTTTTGCATATATAAATTTATGCACATCCAATTTATTAGATAGAATCCTATTACCATTGAAATGACATCAAGTTTGTGTGAAATTTTAGTTTGAATAATCAAATTTATGAAATTATGGCTTCAGTTGCAATGAGAAATTGCAACAATTAGCTTTGTGTATTTGTTCCCACTGCCTACCCCAGGGTTGCTGTGGTAAATAAATCATTTGAGCAAATGAAATATTTAGAGCTAAGAAGGAACGTTTTAAAGACAAAGATAAAATAGCAGTTGCAGTATGACTACTATTAAAGCTCTGGCCTGCTGACTGCTGGCAAATAGTCCATTCTCCAACTTGTCAAAACAACCTATTCTCTGAGCATGTTCAGAGCTTGCAGAGGTCTTCATTTATCCCAGAATGTCAGGAATTGGAGAAACAAAAACATTTTGAAAATGATCTGTGGTGTACATTGTTTTGCAAAATATCTAATCAAATGAGGGCAACCTGTCAAAGTCAAGAAATGTTACTTGGCCACAATGTGGTAGGATGCAAACCTGGCCACCCACTCACCAGCTGCAGGAAATGAATTTAAAGTAAGTTGGTCATTTGTCCCAGGACAAAGTACAACTGCCAAATATTTTATCCCAATTTGTCAGCCGTGCTCTATTCCAGTGAATTCCATCAATCCAAGGCCAGTCACACTGTTTATTCTCTGTAGAACAATAAGCTTAACCCAATAGGTTTATTTGTTTAAGTCATCTGTTGAATTCTTTTAAATTATGCCTTGTTTCTAGTACTGCTTGCATTTTGCATTCATGTAAGCTTCTGCTGCAGCTGCTTGAGAAGAAAAGAAAAGCAGCCTCTTGCAGAGCACTGAAAAGAGAATACGTTTTTAAACTTTCCTTTCTTTCTCCTAAATTAGCACCTGGCATATGGAATATTCAGCAGGTGGCTCAGCAGGGACAGGCTTACTGTTTTTCATACCTGCCACTGAGATGTGTGACATTTTGACTTGCTAGGGAACAAGATTGTTGAGGCTGCCACTGTGTGTGTGTATAAGTGCGTGTGTGTATGTGCACATACGTGCATGCAAGTGAGTGTGCACATGGACATGCTGAAGGATGTCTCAGAGAGGTCTCTTAGAGCAGAGAGTAAAAGATAGACAAAATTCTCCAATTAAGAAAAATAAAATATTAGAGAAGGGAGTATGTTTGCTTTTCTTTCATGTTCTTGAAGTTAAAAAAGTAATACAAATCCCACTGGTGGTAGAGAATAGGGAATTGTTTATACTCCAGGAATTATATTTTATAATCTGATAGGAATGTTCTTTGAATATTATTTGGAGACCTCAATTTAAAGTTCACCAAGATAACTTCCCCACATTGTATGAGAAGCAGCTATTGAACCAGAATTCCACCAGTATTTATAAATATTAACAGTACTATTCTAGGAAAGAAAGCTTTAAGGAAAAATGTAGAGTTTCAAATGTGAAAGACATGTAGAAAGTATAGTAAACTAACCTTAGATATGAGTAGTGAGAGAGAAAAGAGTTGCAGACAATCCCTTGGTCTCTGGCTTGAGAGTGAGTGAATGATAGAATGATGTCTGATAAGAGATCAGTATTTGCTTACCTAATTGTTATGGTTTGGATATGAAGTGTTCCCCCCAAAGGCTCATGCGTTGAAGGCTTTGTCCTGAGCTGGTGGCGCTATTGAGAGGTGATTGAATCATGAAGACACTAACTGCATCAGTGGATTAATCTATCGATGAGTTCATCACTGAATGGGCTAAGAAGTGAGGCCTTGGAGGAAATGGGTCACTGGAATCGTGTCTTTGAAGGGTATATCTTGTCTCCAGACCTTTCCTCCTTCTTTCTCTCTGTTTCCTGGCTGCTATGAGATGAGCAGCTTAGTTCCACCTCCCCCTCTCCACCATGGTACGCTCCTGTAACACAAGTCCACAGTGATGAAGCCAAGCAGCTATGGACTGAAACCTCTGAAACCGTGAGCCAAAATAAATCTTTCCTTCTTCTAAGTTATTCCTATTAAGGGATTTTATCACAATTACAAAAAGCTGACTGACATACCTAATATTCATTCTATCCACTTTCATATGTAACTAACCTATATAGTATAAGAGATTGCAATATCCTAAAAACCATATTACTCTGTCTCCATTGCAGATAGGACTATTTAACAAGACATAAGCACACATCTTTGGGTGGGGCATCCATAAAAGCTCTCTAACACAGAAATGGTAGTAGCACTTCTTTTTTTTAACTTTCCTTATTTCTGTCTGAAGTAAATGTGATGTTTAGAGCACCAGAAGCCAGTTTTGTGGCCAAGAGGTAACTTGATGATAGAAACTTTATACTAAAGATTATAGAACAAAAAATAGGAAAGGCCTGGATTCCTGGTAGTTGGTGAGTCACCATACTAGCCCTGGGCTGCCTAATCCTGAAGTTTTATTTTAAAAAGAAAATAATAAATCTTTACCTTGTGTAAGCTACTGTTATTTCAGGTCCCTGCTATTAGCCATCAAAAACCGATCTTTTTTGTTTGTTGGTTTGTTTTTTGAGATAGAGTCTTGCTGTGTAGCCAAAGCTCGCCTGGCACTGGCTATGTAGACCAGGGTAATGTCAAACTTGTATGGAACATCCTGCATCAGCCTCCCAAGTGTTGGGATTACAGATGTGTACCATCACACCTGGCTTTTTAAGAAGTAATCTTAACTGATATTCTTGAGAGAATGAAGATGCTTGGGGTTTTTTAGTAGATGAGAGGATTAGGAGGAAATTGACTGTTAGATATATTTTTAAGTACTAATGAAATACTCAGAAGTCACTCAGAAGTGCAAGCTAGTAGTATAGATTTTGGATTGACCTAAGTGGGAGGTTTGCAGCTCCAGTAAGTGGTTTTTCATTGTCTTCAGATCATGGCTATGGTAAGGACATCCTATGTTTCATTTCCAAGCAATCAACTTGCATTTTCCTTTGAATGCAGGAAATACAGGCAGTACAGAACTGGAAAAATGAGAATGCAAGCTGAAATGATCTTAATAATCACTGGGAAAATTATGATTGTTCCATGACCTTTAAATTAAAAAAATATATAAAACATTAAAACTCTCTTACTGTTGGTTATAAATGTACAGAGAAATGGAAAAAAGTAGTAAAGCTATTATTTATTTAGTATACTGGAGTTATAGATGTTAGAAACATTGGGAATTGAAATGCTTTATTTCTGTGTAAAACATAATAATACTATGTGTTCAATAACAATATTGAACAATGTGTTCAATAACATTGAACACTATTGGCCTTCTCATTGTGTAACTTTCTATATGGAGAGAGGATCTTCCATATGCCCTAATGAATTGTTTTATACCTTCCCAAGTTTAGATCACCTTCCAACATTTTGTCCTTTGGAAAATCATATGGTGAAATATTTTTGAGACTTTAATATGCAGTTTTGCTGTTACTTCTTCTTGGATGTCTTCATCCTTCTTTGCCGCAACCACTTTTCTTCTTTATGTTGGTAAGGTCCCTTTCACTAAGTTTCTCAGACTTCGAGAGCCTCTCATGTGATGGCAGCGTCACCATCCCTACTGTCAACTTGCCTCTATAATTCCATTTTTATTTCATTTGAATTCCACTTCCAGCTGTATTACTTTTGCGTTAGTTGCTGAAATTTCATATCAGTTAAACAACATCTCTTTTGATTATGCACTTCATCAAATGCCATATGGATTTATCACCAGGAAATGAGGTGGCAGCAACACTACACACTTATGCTGTCTGTGTGTGAACTGAACAATAGATTCAGAAAGATCGATCACTGACAGATTTTGAAAGAAATGATCCTCATGTACACCTGTCATTTATGTGCTATTTTCAAACTGAAGAGCTAGCAACAAAGTTTGTACTTAATGCAAATATTGAACTGCACTGTGCACTACCATGGTAACTGAAAGTTGAACTGTAATTTTGGAGGACTGGGTTACTTAACCATGATTACTGAAAATGGTGCATATCAAAGCCATGCAAAGTGAGGCCTTCCTCTTTACAATTCCAGTGTAGGGCCAATGAGTAAAATGTAGATGTGTCCATGAGACATTCATTCTCTCCCTTTCATACTGCCTCTTCTTCCTTCATTTTTAGCCATTTCATTTACAGGTCTGTTATATCCAGACAGTGACAAGGGGAATTTGCAATGTAACCATATCAGTTATTTTTGCTACTGATGATTTTGAGTTTATTGGCTAAAATGGGGTATTAAAATTATCCTCAATTATATATTTATTCTCACATCTTATAACAATAGATATTAACACTGCTTTAATACTGGTTTTATTATTATATTATTGTTGTTATTGTTAAGTGCTGTCAAGTTGTCTCTGACTCATAGTGACCCTCATAGGGTTTTCAATGGCTGATTGTTTCAGAATTGCTTCAAGAGTGGATTGCCATGGTTTTTGTTATATAGGACTTTTATTGTAATAGATTCTGTTATCCAACATTCTACTAATCAGAATTATCTGTTTATTCATTTCTTCATTCAATAAATATGTACCACATGCTTGGAATATATTGTATCCATGAATAAAACAGGCAATAATCTTGTCTCTGTGGTGCCTACATCTTAATTGGTAGTCATGGAGGGGGGAGTTGGGGCATGAGGCAGTAAAAATGAGGCCAAATATATTATTTGAGGTAATTAATAATGATGTAATTATAAATGAGAAAAATATAAACATTTAAATGCACATTTTTTAAGAAAAGGATTAGCAACCTTGACCAGATGATGAGGTTGACATCATGTACCTCTAGATAAACACTTTAAGAATGGCATAAATTCACTATATAGGATTCTGCCAAGATGTGCATAACTTGAATCTAATCCCAAATAATGAACATTCTATAAAAAGATAAATATTCTCCAAAAATGTCAGTGTCATAAATGGTGAATATTTTTTTAAATCTCAATGTTAGAGCTCTTATTGCCAAGAATTCTGAGTTTTACCAAAGAACAATGACTAACATTTCTGTATTTCCAATAAATTTTTATTCTAAGTTTATTTATCAACTGTCTTCTTAAGCACTTGTTTTTATATACTTTTGGATACTCTCTTATCCTGGGTTATCCAGAAAACAAAGCCTGAGCCAATGTGAGGACTTGCATTTTATTGGGAGGCATAATCAGAGGACATGGAGAGTGGGGAATAGGCAAATGAGGCAGGAAAGTAAGAGAAATAAATGTAAAGGTGCATGTCTGAGCTGGCCACAGCTTCGTGAAAAAACACAGTATGTATGTCTGGAAAAGCCATTCCTAGAAAACACTCTGAGGCAAAGTTTAAGTGTTTTAGGTGTTTTCATTCTTTTTTTTCCCTTCCAGTACTAGGGTGTTGAACTCAGCCCCTCACAAATTCTAGGCAATGAGCCACACTCCCAGCCCCAGTTTTAATTTTAATTTTTGAGACAGGGTGTCAGGGCTCACTAAATTACACAGGCTGCTTCTGGGCTGAAGCCTGGGATTTCCTTTCTCTGCCTCCTGAGTAGCTGGGATCACAGGCATGCACCACTCTCAGATTACAGGCATGTGCCACTACTAAAGCTCCTGTAGACTTATATTCAGATGAAAGTAAAAACAATAGTAAAAATAATAATAATTCTAAACCCAAGTAGAAAACTGGGCATTTTATTTTAGTTTTTGGATGCTGTTATCTCATTTCCCTCCACTGATTAAAAAAGCCCAATTCTAAGAAAAATGGTGAAACAATGAAAGAAATTTTGAGTACTCCTCCTCCACCCTTCTCCCTTTCCCTGTCTCTTCTCCTACCCCTAGTATTTTGCACTCATGTGGCACCATGCCTGTCTCTGATATCCCCCTGAGTTTGCCTTTACCAGATAGTGCCTCATTCAATGGCCTTGTCCTCTTAACTCCTGTCCTAAATCATCTCTTCAGCTTTACCTGATCCTAGCATAACTCTCAGAATTCTTTGGTAGGTCGCTTGTGCAATGAACCAACCTGAGCTCACCAACTGGTTCTGCTCTTTTAAGGGTACTGGAGAGTTGAACCCAGGGCTTCATCCATGCTTTGTGCAAGTGCTCAACCACTGAGCCATATCCACAGCCCATTTTTTCTACTTTGTATTTTTGACACAGGGTCTCACTAAGTGATGGATGCTGCCTCTGGCCTCCAACTTGAGGTCTTCCTGACTCCACCTGCCAAGCCACTGAGAAGAAAGGCGTGTACCACCGTGCCTAGCTTAGGTCTGCTCTTTAAGAAAGGTTTGCAGCCTGGGGATGGAGCTCAGCAGTCTAGAATGTGTAAAGCCCTAGGTTTGATCTCCATCACTGACAGGAAAAAAAAGTGTAGTCTTACGCCTTGAAAAATACCAGTTTGGAAAAAGCATGTTATTAATTCATTTAATCATCAAGCATTGCCCTCTGCCCCAGGTATTTGCTACATGTGGCTTCTGAGACCCATGTGTTTGACACATGTGCATTTTTCTTCATTCCTGTGATGTACTGTTTTGGATTTTTGTTTTTCAAGAAGGAGTCTTTGGGCTGGGATTTAGCTCAGTGGGTAGAGCGCTACGCTGCAGTCTCTGAGACCCCGAGTTCAATTCCCAGCATCGCAAAAATGGGAGAAGGGCCTGGCACTCCACTCCCAAGGCAATCCCGAAGCACTCAGCCATTGAAAACCCTATGAGGGTTGCTATGAGTCGGATACTGACTTGATGGCACCTAACAACAACAACAAGAAGAAGGAGTCTTAGTGTGTTGCCCAGGCTAGTTTTGAACTCCTGGACCCAAGTGATTCTCCCACCTCAGCCTCACAAATATGTAGTATTACAGGCATTTGCCATTACACCAGGCTCAAGTTGTGTCATTGTTGTTGTTGCCTGTCTCCCACCCCCTGCCACCAGTTAATTCAGGGCCTGGAGCATGCTCGGCGAGCACTCTGCCTCTGAGCTATACCCACAGCCTGTAACTACAGCACCCATCATGTTCAATGGAAGAAACTGGGAGAATGGGAACAAAGCCATGGAAATGGTAAATTTTAAGTTTCAATTGCAATGCCAATGACTAGCCCAAGAAAGGAAGATACTAACAAGCCTTATATTATTTTGGTTTGTGAACATTTATTGTTTTGAAAGATATTGTGCCAGTTATCAATATATTGCCTCTCAACTCTAAGTTCCTCTTTCAGAACCTGCTCTGTAACATTTCCCCTGCACAGTGAGCAAAATGTTAATATTTGTCAACAGGCAGTGCTGGAAGGATGTTTCAGGACAATAGGTGTCCTTTCCTGAGGTCCTGGTGGCTCACGTTTTGCTTTTTCCAGAGTCTGCTGCACTCTGTGTGGTGAAAGTGTATAGGAGGGACTTTTTTTATTTTTTATTTTTGCAGTACTGGGGATGTTGAATCCAGGGCTTCACATGCTAGGCAGGTGCTCTATCACTGAGCTGCACTACCTGGCCCCTTTTCTATTTCTTTTATTTTGAGAGAAGGTCTCGCTAAATTGTGCAAGCTGCCTCTGGCCTCAAACTCATAATCCTTCTGCCTCAGCTTTCCAAGTTACTTGGATTAGTGCCCCATAGCGCTTGGTTTAGAAGGGACTTCTGACTCTACTCCAGCTGTGCACCTAAAGTGCACTGTCCCTCAGTGACCTCACAGACCCCAGCCGAGGTCCAGTGATCACTTCACTATTGACCTTCCACTCCCAAGACAATCCCGAAGCACTCAGCCATTGAAAACCCTATGAGGGTCACTATGAGTCGGATACCGACTTGATGGCACCTAACAACAACAACAACAAGGAGGAAATTGGTGACATTTGAGATACTTTTCTTTCCTGGAATTTCTACCATCTATGAACACCACCATCTGATTTCCAAGTCTTGCTCTGAAAAGTTCAATTTTGCCTAAGCACTGATTAAATGACAAATCAGTCCAGGAACTATAAGGATGGTTGGGGGCAGAATTGTCATGACAAGGATGTTCTTGACTGGATATGAGCTTTACCCGCCATCCTTTACCTTGTCCTGCTTGTCCCAGCACTGAGAAGGCATTAATCAATCCCATTTTATTGATCTGTTTCTTGATAATATTTACCATGGTATTATGTTATATAATTTTCTGTTTATTGTCTGTCTACTCCCATAGAGTAAAAGTTCTGTGAGATTACAAATTTGTCCATTTTGATCACTCTGCCGTATCTGCTTCTCCTCTACCAATGACATATATGGCACATCTGGCATATTTTGCAGGTGCCATGTGCCCCATATTCATTCAATGAACAAACATCAAAAAATGAGGCTGGTGAAAATGGGAAGCATTATATAGCGCAAAATAAGTTCATCTCTTCCTCAAAATTAAGAATGGCATGTTGTTGTTTTTAGGTGCCATCAAGTTGGGTCGAACTCAAAGCAACTCTTTGTACAACAGGATAAAACACTACCCAACACTGTGCCATACACACAATCTTTTTATGTTTGAGCCCATTGTTGTAGCCACTGTGTTTCTTCTCATTTTGAGTCTTTGATTGTCTTCCAGCCTAGGGCGTTCGTTTTCTGGCACTATATTTGACAGTGCTTCTCTGCTATTCATAGGGTTTTCAATGGCTAATTGTTTCAGGAGTGGGCTGCTGGGTCCTTCTCCCTAGTCTATCTTAGTCTGGAAGCTCATCTGAAACTTGTTCACCATGGTTGGGCCTGTTGGTATCTAAAATATTGATGGCATCGCTTTCAGCATCACAGCAACATGCAAGCTCCCACTGCATGGCAAGCTGACAGACACATGGGGGAAGAATGACATATTACATAAATAAAAGTATGGCAATAAATACAGAATAAATCCTGACAAGTTTTTAAAACGATAGCATGCAGTTCAAGAGTCATCATTAAGTTAACAGGTTACCCAGGACTTCAGCGTCCTCTCTGTGGCAAACAGTTTGAGAGGAATGTGCCTCTTTTATTAATACCTGAATTCTCTCTATGAGAACAGAAAAAGATAAGAAAGATGGTCAGGGAACATCTGAAGGTCAACTTTAGGGACTCCAGCTTAGGAATGAGTGAATTTGATATCGTATACTCAATTACCATTTAAAATAACACCCCACAAAATAAAGTACTTAGATATAAATCTAACAAAATATGAACAAATCATATCAATGAAACAAATAAAAGAATAACTAAATAAATGGAGAAAGATGACATATCCAGAGATAGTATTATTCTCTACTGCTAAGATCTCAGTCTAAGCTGGGGTATGCTCGGTGGAAGGGCATTAGCCGCCATATGTGAGACCCTGGGTGTGATCCCCAGCACTGGAGGTGGGAGGAAGACACCATTTCTTCCCAACTTGATCTATATCTTCAATGCAATACCAATAAAAATCCCAGAAAATGGTTTTGTGGATATCAACAAAGTTATATGGAGAGGCAAAAGATCCAGAATAGTGAACATATTTAAGAAAAGCAAAGTTGGAGGACTGACACTATCTGACTTCAAGGTTTTCTATAAAGCTATAGTAATCAATAGAGCGTGGTATTTGTGAAAGCACAGACAAATAGATCAATGGAACAAAAATAAACCCACAGAAATAGAGTCAAATGATCTTTGACAGAGAAGTAAAGGCAATACAGTGGAGAACAGAATCTTTTTAACAAATATTACTGGAACAAATGGAATCCACAAGCAAAACAATTAGTGTAGACACAAACCCTACACTGTTCATCATTATTATCTCAAAATGGATTATAGGTCTGAATGTAAAATGTGAAAATATCAAACTCTTGGAAGGCAACATAGGAGAAAATATATATGGCCCGGGGTTTGGTGAAGACTTTTTGGATACAACACCAAAGTCATGATCCATAAAAGAAAGAACTGATAAGCTAGACTTCATTAAAAATAAACATTTCTGCTCTGTAAAAACACTTTCAAAAGAATGAAAAGACAAGCCAGAGACCGGGAGATAATATTTGCGAAAGATCCGATAAGGCACTGCCATGCAAGATATACAAAAACTCTGAAAACTAAACAATAAGAAAACAAACAACATGATTAAAAAATGGGTCAACACCAGAACAAACACCTCACTAATGAAGATATACAGATAACAAAGAAGCATATGGAAAGATATTTCACATCATATGTTACCAGGGAAGTGTATATTAAAACAACAATGCAATAAGACTACATAGCTATTAAAATGGTCAAAATCGAGAATACTGGCTAAACACCTGATACTGATGATGAGGAGATATATCAAGAACTCTCATCCATTGCTGGTAGGAATAGAAAATGGTACAACCACTTTGGAAAACAGTTCAGCAATTTCTTACAAAACTAAAATACTCTTTGGTTTGCTTTGTTTTGTCTTGGTTTTGGTTTTTGTTTCGTTTTCAGTTTTGAGTCAGGTCTTGCAAGTGTTCCAGCTTAGCTTGGAACTTGCTATGTAGTCAAGGCTGGCCTTGAACTTGTGATTGTCCTGCATCTACCTCCTGAGTTCTAAGATTACTGGCATGTACCACCATGCCTCAACATACTCTTGCCATGCAATTCAGCAATTATGTTCCTTGTTATTTACCCAAAGGAAGTGAAAATTTGTGTCTATACAAAAATCTTGCACACAGATGTTTATAGCAGCTTTGTTCAAAGCTGGAAAAAATTGGGAGCAACCAAGATGTTCTTTAGTTATTTTTGTTAGGTGCTGTCAAGTCTGATTCATAGCCACCCTAGGTACGACAGAATGAAACATTACCTGGCACTGTGCCATGCCTGGTGCTGTGCCAGTGCTTCTCTGCTGCTCATGGGGTTTTCAGTGGCTGATTGTTTTGGGATTGTTTCAGGAGTGGGCTGTCAGGTCCTTCTCCCATTTTTGCAGTGCTAGGGATCAAACCCAGGCCCTCAGAGAGCGCAGAGCAGTACTCTACCAACAGAGCTAACTCCCAGCCTTAGCTAAACCCCAAATGAATATATAAACTCTGAAATATTTGTACTATATTATTCAGTGCTAAAAAGAAATCAGCTACTGAGCCACAAAAAGATATAGAAAAAACTTAAATGCATATGATATTTTTTAAAAATGCAAAACTGTGGACACATTAAAAAGACCAGTGATTACCAGTGATTAGAGAGGAGGGATAAGACAGAGATTAAAAAGGAGAGAGTATGAAGGTAGTACACATAAGGGGGCAGAAAGTACATGGAAATCTCTGTACTTTCTGCTCAGTTCTGCTGTGAACCTAAAACTGCTCTAAACAGTCAATTCTATTAAAAACTTATATCTGAGATATCTTCAAATTTTTACATATTATTTTATTTTAAAAAATAATAATATGGATAAAATTTGAAGACCTTATGTTAAGTGAAACAAGTCAGATGCAAAAGGACAGATGTTGTATAATTCCACTTATAGGAGATACCCAGAGTATTTAATTTCACAGAGAAAGAAAACAGAATGGCAGTTGCTAGGGACTAAGGAGAGAAGGGAATGGAAAGTTATTGTTTAATTGGTACAGAGTTTTAGTTGGGAAGATGAAAAAGTTCTACCACATAAATGTACCTAAGGCCACTGAATTGAATTGAGGTCCAGAAATGCTTAAAATGGTAAATTTTATATTATGCATATTTTCTCACAATAAAAGTATCAATAATAAATCATTTCATTTAACATATGTATTTTTATGTGTCACTATATTTTCCAACACAATTATTAGCCAGAGAAAATGACATTATTTTACATTTTTGCAAATCTTGTTAAAGTTTGGCTTAATAGTAGATAACTTGATTCTCATATCTGTTTCTGTTTTCAGTCTATCACAATATGTTGTGTTGGTTGAATATATGAAGAAAATCTGGCCTCATGAAGATACGCAGTAGGAAAGGAAAGTATTTTTGTAACCTTTTCAGAAAATTGTGAGTATTCAAATACTTCTTCAAAAGTACATCAGAACTTAGTAAGTGGTAGTTTCTTAAAATGTTGGCTCACCAAATTATGCAGATGTTCCAAATGTTGACATACTTCATTGTATATCAGAAAAAACACATTTGTTAATATAACCACCAATCTCAAGTGAAAAGTCCTCAAATACTAAGAAATAAGAAAATGTTAAGCCCCAAGATGGTGAATATGTTTTCTAAAATTCTAACTTTTATTTGAAAATGCAAATTTTATCATGTCAACAGCTATAATATGTCATTTGTCTTGAAGTGACAGGTTCACACACATTTTTCTGAGAAAATGTCTGTCAGATACCTAAGTCTAAGTAATCATAGTCTGTCAGTGTATCTTTCAAGTAAAAATGGTATTCCATGAAAAAAGCAACCAGTTAAATTCACAACTCAAATAATCACACAAGTACTTTATCTTGAAACAGTCATCACACTTTTGTGTGCAACAATGTACTTACCATTCATCATACAGACTATTAAAGATACATACTAATATCAGCCACCTAGTTATAGAGAAGGCCTGCAGCCATAGCCCTGTGGCATCCGATCCCGTCAGATCACGGAGGCTAAGCAGGGTCAGGCCTGGTTAGTACCTGGATGGGAGACCACCTGGGAACACCGGAAGCTGTAGGCTTGGGAGAAGGACCTGGCAAACCCCTCCCAAAAATCAATCTGCCATTAAAAACCCTATGAACAGCAGAGAAGCACTGACAATAGTGTTTTGCATGTTGTATATAGGGTCGCTATACCGACTGGATGGCACCTAACAACAAGTTATAGAGAGGAATGTCCTTAATCTGATGAAAGACTTGGCAATACCCATTTCTATTATCATAATGAGGGGACACTATTTTCTCTTTTAAGACTGGAAACAAGACAAAGATGTTTTCTTTCATTGCTTCCATTCAACATTACACTTAAGAATCTAGCCAGTGCAATAAGCAAAAAAAGTAAAAAGCATAGATATTCACAAAAAGAAACAAAACTGCCTTTATTCACAGATGACATAATTGTGTCCATAAAAGTTTCAGAAATATCTACATAAAAAGTATCTAGAATTAATAAACAGGTTTAACAAATTCACAGGATGTGGTGTCAATGGGCAGAAATATATGCAACTAACAACTGGAAACAGGAATGTAAGCAATAACACAACTTTTTTTTTTTTTTTTTCAGTACCAGGGGTTGAAACCAGGGCCTTGTGCCTGCATGCTTTGCAAGTGCTGGACCACTGAGCTGTGCCCTCAGCCCTTTTTTTTTTTTTTTTTTCACTTTTTGAGACAGGGTCTCACTAAGTTATGCAGATTGCCTCTGGCCTCGAACTTGCGATCCTCCTGCCTCCTCCTCCCAAGCTGCTAGGATTACAGGCATGTGCCACCCTGCCCAGTGCTAGCAATAATGTAACTTTCAATGTCACAAAAATGCATGATACTAAGAGATAATTGCAACAAAATGTGTGCAACATTTGCATGCAGAAATCTGTAATTCATTGATGAGAGCAATTGAAGAAGATGAAAATAAATGAAAAATATACCATGTTCATAAAGCTAAAGATTTAATTTTGTTATGGTAAAAAATTTCCCCCAATGAATCTGCAGATTAACTATACACTCAGTCAAAATCTCAGACTTTTTGTAGAAATTGACAAGCCAATTTTAAATTTTGTATGAATCTAGCAAAACCAGGTGAATCATGAATTTTTCCTCTTACATTCTATAAAATAGGTATAACTGTTTAAAACAAAGGATTTTTTTAAGGAGGGAGTTGTAACCATAGACCAGACACAGACATGAAGATAACATAAGAAGCTGCGTGCTGTGGCACATGCCTGTAATCCCAGTGACTCAGGAGTGTGAGGCAAGAGAATCTCAAAACAAATCATTTAGCCTGGCCCTATACATGGGCTGAGGACCAGGCTGGTCAAGGGTCTGTTGTTAGCAGCAATGTTGCATTTACCCTAGAAGCTACCCTTATTTACATACCAGGAGCTGCTGCACTAAGCCTTGTGGCCTGTGGGACCAGCAGATTCTCATATGTTTCAGAGCCCTCCCCGCCATGTGTGCACCCAGGGTTGGTAAATGTCTAAGAGAAGAGATGTCCCCCAAGTGAGTCAGAGAGTGGCAGAAGCTGGCAGAGCACTGAGATCTGCACTGGAGGGGGAGAACCAGGGAACTTTGCCTTCGGGTCTCAATGCTTTCAGGAATCTGGCAGTAAACCACACACAGCAGGGAGGCACCTCTGGAGGCCAAGCATTCAGCTGGCCATGGACTTGAGAGGCTATCAGTCTCTACAGTCATCTTAAGGTGATGGGACTCGCTTCCTACCATAGAGGCTATAGAGAGTGCCATAGAGGGTGGGGCCAGTGACTGCTGGGTCCTTCTCAGCCCAAGCTCTCTGCTGCTTAAACTTCTTTATGGGTCCATTTCTAACCCTCCTCCTCTCCACAACTGCTTCTTTAGGCTGTCTGCTACCCAGACAATGTGGCATGGTGTCCCCAACCTCCCTGTATTGCAACTGTTCACTGCTTTCAGGTCCCCAGAGTAGTTCAGTCTCAAACAATAGGCCTCCTCTCAAGATGGTGCCTGGGTGTAGCACTCTGAGATATGAGGAGCAACAATATGGATCTCTTCTCCAGTGCTGGCCTGCCACACCAGGGCAGTTACTGTCATATAAAATTCCCCCATTGGATTTAAGTTTTGAGAGAGCAATGGGTTTGTCCTGTGTTTACTCCCAGTCTGTTTGCACTAGGGATGCCTGACTGACTTTGTGCTTATGGCTTCAGCTCCCTCTCCCACAGGGAACTGGGGCCGAAGCTGTGGTATGTGTTTCCTACTTTTCTCTGTGTAGCTTTTCTGTTTCTCTGTGCTTGTCAGCTGTCCTGAAGCCACTTTCATGATTCCTGAAGCTTTTCCTTTCTTTATCTCTTCAGAATAAAGTCTGTCTTTTGTTGCCTCTCATTCATGTTGTCACATGGAAGGTGCTTCTGAACTACTCCCATAAGTCCTCAGTTGAGGGGCAGCTTAGTGGTACAGTGTTTGCCTAGCATATGCAAGGCCCTTGATTCAGGTGCAAGCCATCACTACTCACTATGAAGTAGAAGGAGAACAAGGAAGGGCAGGAGGAGGAGGAGGAGGTCTTCAGTCTAGTTTTGACACACATGCCAGAACACGTGGACATCCATTTTTAAAAAGGACCATTGACCCTAAAGTTATATGATTTGTAAAATTAGCTTGAAATGGATCATAATCCTATATGTAAAACTTAAAACTATAACATTTTTAGAATAGAACATCATAGAGAATATTTGTGTCTTTGATTTAGGCAAAGATATTTCAGAGAGGATGCAAGAAGTATGAACTTAAGGGGAAAAATCATGCTAAGGTGCCAGCAGTTTTTTAATCATCATTGCTTTTATACCACTAATGAAAAAATTAATCAACTAAAAAAGGCAAATAAGTAAAACCCTAGGTTATTATGAAAATAATTTGGTTCATGGATTTGAGAATAACTGAGAATAACTGCTATAGTTTTGGTCTTGAGTGTCCACCAGAAACCCATGTGTTAAAGGCTGGGTCCCTACTTGGTGCTACTGTGAAGTGGTTGAAACTTTAAGAAGTAGGACCTCGTGGGAAGACTTCATATTATTGTCATCAGGTCCTGAGAGGACTGTGAGGCTCTAGTGTCCTCTTCTCTTTTGCTAGGAGACTACAGCTAACCATGAGGTAAGCAGTATTTCCTCTTGTTCTGCAGTGAGTTTCCAATATGATTGATGTGCCACCACCAGCCCAGAGCAACAGGGCCAACCAGTCGTGGATTGAAACCTCTGAAACCATGAGGCAAAATAAAGCTTAACTGAAAAAGATCATGGTGGAGGAGGATTTTTGATTCTGTATTTTTCTTTGGGTAGTTGTTTGTACACTTTAATATATGGATGTTATAGCTCAATCAAGATATAAAAAATAATATAAATCCTATAGAGTATTACCCCAATGAAGCATACTTCTATATATAAAAGCTATTCATTTATTTAGGTTATTTATTTATTTATTTTTTTGATAATGATCTCACTGCATACCCCAGGCTGGCCTCTAACTCATGATCCTTCTGCCTTAGCCTCTGGGTGCTGGGATTACAGGCATGTGCAACGACACATGACAATTTTTAGATTTTATTATTTTTGCAGTGTTAGGAATTAAACCCAGAGCCTCACGTACACCAGTCAAGTGCTCTACGACTGAGCTGCATCTCCTGCCCTAAAAGCCTTTTTAAAAAATACACTCTAAATTGAGCACCATGGCTCATGCCTGTAATGCCAGCAACTCAGGTGGCTGAGGCAGGACAATCATGAGTTTGAGGCCAGAGGTAACCTATGCAACTGAGTGAGAATTTGTCTTAAGAAAGGGGTCCAGTTCAATGGAAGAAAACTTGCCTAGCATGCGTCCTGGGTTTAACCCTCAGTACTGAAAACAAAAACAACCCCCATACTACTCAACAAAACCATAAGCATAATCTCAAGCAGGCAAATTTTAGGAAAGAAATCCTAATGAGTCTGAGAATTTAGAAATTCTAGATTAAATAATGGAGTTAAACATTCATTTGGCATTTAATACCTTAATGGTTAAGGATTCTTTTTTATCTACGTATGTCTTCCTTTACTAGATGGTTAGTTCATAAAGTCCTGATGCATCCCACATTTTCCACACGTAGGACCTGGTACATAGTAGGTAGCTTATTGATTTTCTCATTCATTTGTGTAATAAAGATTTCTTTTAACATTTATGTACAAGACATTTGCTAGGCTCTGGGCATATAATGATCCATAGGTATAGAATTCAATAAATTCCTGTTGATAACTAGTTGATAATTATCAGCTACATTTCCCAATGTGTGTGACCTCTTTTTCTCTTAAACTCCAAGTGTGTTGTTGTTGTTGTTGTTAGGTGCCGTCGAGTCGGTATCCGACTCATAGCGACCCTCATAGGGTTTTCAATGGCAGACTGTTTCGGGATTGACTTGGGAGTGGATTGCCAGGTCCTTCTCCCATTTTTGCAGCACTGGGAATTGAACTCGGGACCTCAGAGACTGCAGCGCAGCGCTCTACCAACTGAGCTAAATCCCAGCCCAAACTCCAAGTGTAGGCATGTTCTTGTTTAGGTTCATGCACTTTGTCATGAATAGAATGAGAACTAAGACCCCTACAGGTTCTTTCCTGGACTGAGATGCTAGGGGGACTTATTTAGATTGACTGAGGTTCATATTTCATTTAAATGCTCTTATTTCACTTCTGCTACACCCACCTTCTCTGACACATATTTCAGGACCTATAGTCTGGATTGGTTTTTCTTCCACTTCAGATATTGTCAAGATAAATGGCACCATATGAAGCAGAACTGGTATTAGTAGAAAATATTTAAGCAGTTTATTTTTCAACATAGTATAGCACTTTTTTGGAGAACCTGCTTTCTACTAAAAGTAAAAGTGGAATAATGAGCTTGGGTGAATTTTGAATGTTAAGAAAGATTAAAATTTGATTTTACTATGCATCCCCAGGCAAGTGTAACCAAAGGAAGGTAACAGTAAATATTTTTATCTCCTTTCAATGCATCTACAAACCATTCTGCTGAATAAGATCTGACAGGTTCCTGACTATGAGCAGAGATAGGGTAACAACTCTGGTGATACATAAACTTGCATCAGACACGGACTACATTTTTGTTGTAATCATCCATCCATAGCCTAGCCTGCTCAGCTAACAAGGCATGCTATTAATAAAGCATATTGTACCACGAATACATTGCCCTACATGATGTTTATCTTGTTGGAGATGATAATTGTCTGAAACAATGGCCTCACTGAAAAGCTGTGATAGATTATGAGTTTCATATGATCAAAATAATTTATACTAATAATGGTAGTTGTTGGTGATGAATTAAAATATGAGTATAGAGTCATGCTGCATGGAGTTAATGCTGCAAAGAGTTGATGACTTGGTCTTGCTTTTAATTTTTACTTATTTTCTAGTCCCTGTAACATAACTTGGAATTTTGAGCTAACCCTTCTGGAGAAACAAAATTTGTCCATCAGAATATAAGTTCCACTTTGGTTTATTCAGCAGTGTCTCCCTAGCATGTGGCACAGTACTTGGACAGGAATCAGTAGTTAATATTTGTTTAATGAAAAAAGCAAATAAATATGATTATCAGAAAGAAATAGAGGTGTATGGGTGTAGCCAAGCCATTGTCAGAGTCCCTCTAGGATCCAATCAGAAAAATAGAGTAGGACCCACTCCACAGGGGATAGGGACTGGTGGTGAGGGAGAGGGTGAAATGGGAGCATCTCCCCAGCCTTATGGCTGAGGATGTCACATGGCTTCCACTCTGCTGAGCCAGGCAGAGAAGCCCCAGATACAGAACTGCTCAGTCCTGCCTCTTCACCCAATGGGATCCGGGTATGTTTTTATATCTTTCAATCTGCCTCTCTTGGAACAATGGAGGGAGCCTCAGCTCTTCCCTGATTCTCAGCAATGGCAGGCCAAGTAGAACAGCATACCTGTGGTTTAGGGACCTCAGTGAGAGATTAGGGTGAAAGCTAGGTTCTAGGTAGGTAGATGAATGGAGGGCCAGGTCTTGAAATGGAGTTAGGTTACCTCTCCATTGAGAGAATAAAGCAATAATGTGGATGACAACAGAACAGTTTAGAGATGATGAAGGAGCTTAGAAACAGAAACCTTTTGAGGTAGGGGAAAGGAAAAGTGAAGGAGACTGTGGAGGCCTAAGCCACAGCCACTTTTCCCTCATTTTATTCTGGCAAAATTTGATGTTGTTTGGATTATACCCTCCCATATGCTCACATAAGGTTCTCTCTATCCAGCATGAGGAATAGATGATAAGTGGCATCATTTCTCTTACAAGTAATCAGTTTAGGATGGGTATGTGATACAGTTCTGTCCAATGGGACTCGGGTCTGTTAGAGACTTCAAAAAAGGGTTTCCTTCATGGGGGGGGGCGCGGAAAGAGGGGGAATGAATATAAGAATGTGAATATATATGAGAAAGAGAAAGAAAAGTGGGAGATAGCATCCTTTTTCTATGCTGGATGTCCCTACTACATTTCATGCCTAGACACGTTGAAGCCATGGTGCAACCATGAAGGGAGATGACAGCAGGGATTACCATCATCTGAGGATAGCAGAGAAGAAAGAACTCCACCTAGGTCTCACAACATCTTTGAGTTACTTAATAACCACTATTGGAACTGTCTTCCATGAACCTATTTCATGAGATGAGATGAGATGAGATGGTAAATTCCTTATTCTTCAAAAGTCACCTGTAGTCAGGTTTTTTGTTGCCTGCACTTTTGTTGATACCTTGAACTTTTCTACTAAAGTAGGAGGTGAGAGCATGCGTTAGGAATACAAACCATTGTACTTAAACCATTTAAACCATTTGAAACAGATTTTTCAGATTTCCCTGTAGCCCTCATCTTTTTCCCCTTCCACACTTCTACTGAACTCAGACCCCGACTATGGGACATAGGGCTTCTCCCTGTCCAAGAGTCTTTGTTCTTGGCTCAGGTTCAGTGTATTTGGCTCCTTCCCTAAGGACTCTGTTTTAGGAAGTTTCCCCACTCACTCAAGTAAACAGGCTTCTGGGGCCTTGCCTCATCTGTTCCACAGGCAGGCATGTCTGAACCCCAAGTCACATTTTGGGCTCAAGTGGGAATCCCCAGTCACAGCATCATTCTATCTGTATATAGCAGTGCTTTGCAGCCCTTGAGCAGAAACACAGTAGACGGAGAATAAAAATGACTAGAACTTAGGGATATGAACAGGCACAGACATGAGAGAGGGTCTGGGAATGCAGTTAACTGGGATTGTTGTTAGATGTCCTCAAGTTGGATTCAATTCATAGCGACCCTATGTACCACAGATGAAACGCTACTTTACACTCTGCCTGGCACTATGTCAGGGTTTCCGGGCTATTCATATGGTTTTTCGATGGCTGACTGTTTTCAGGGTTGTTTCAGGAGTGGGCTGCCATGTCCTGCTCCCTTTTTTGTGGTGCCAGGGATCGAACCCAGGGCCTCAGAACATGCAGGCCAGCATTCTACCAACTAAACTAAACCTCAGCCCCCTACTAGACTGTAGCTCTTATAAATGCCACACAGCACTCAATACAGAATTCTGCATTTAGTCTTAACATACGTGCACTGAACTACATCATTTTCCCCCCTGAAAACTAAACCTTCCATATTTTCACTCAGTGATCTAAGTTAATTTTTGTAATACACTTTGAGATAGGGAGTGGTAAGAACAGTTTAATTTGCCAGGAAGAAACAAGACACACAGAGAGGATCTGACTTGGCTACCATCCCAGAGGGCATCCGTGGCAAAGCTGGTATGGTCTCTAAATCCCCAGGGCTCTGAAGCCTTTGTTCTGATGTCCCTGTATATAATTGTTTTGATGGCAATTTCCCTGGTTCTCTCTCACTAGCCTGCTAATCACTCATGTCAATCACATTCAGGAACACTATGGGCCTAAGGGTCAGCCACAGCCTCGGGAGAATGTTCTCAAAAATCAGGAGAAATATAGCATTTTCTCCTTCAAGCATGTATGTCAGTTGTGGCCTCCTGAGATTGACAATGTGTGTAAGAGAAAGTCTTGCCCACCCCCAGACTCCCACCTTTAGGTACAGAAAGAAAAGGGTACATTAAGTGTTCTGACCTGGGCTTAAACCAAGTGAGAAATCCATCCGTTAAGATCCTCTTGCTAAAGGGCACTCAAATGTATTGAAGAGTTCTCCACCCAATCTCTCAAGAACCAGGAAGGAAGTCCTATTTTTTTCCTCCTCATAGACACATCTGTGTAGCTACACTCCACAGTCTAAGAAAGCCTGGACGGGGGTAGGGTATTCATGTAAATCTACAGAACACTTGGCCGCCTTTCTCCATTTCACTTTCAATTTAGAGGGCTGCAGGAAGGGGCCCACAGCACAGGGTCCAGCCCTGGCCCGGGAGAAGGCTCGGGGGACCCGCGCGTGCAGGAGAGTGCGGGGCGGCCGGGTTGCGCGGGGCTCGAGGCTGTGTGAGCGCGGAGGCGACCCCCTGCCCCGCCCGCGAGCCGATCGTTCGGGGGCGCGCGTCGGGGGAAGCCCTGGGCTAATCTCCTGCCACTCAGCCCGTCCGACGTCCACCGGGGCCGCAGCGCCGCGGGACTCGCGGGCCTGGCCGGGCCGCGCGCGGAAGGACAAATAGTCCCGGCCGCTGGGCCGCGCGCTCCTTCGAGACTCCGCTCGCCCCGCCCGGGCTGGCGGGGCGGCGGGCCGAGGCCCGGGCGGCGGGAAGCGGGGCCGGTGCTCGCAGCTCAACGCGACCCCCAGCTCCTCTCTTTGGGGCCGGGCGGGTGGATTGCGCTCCCCAGGGAAAAGTAATTGGATTCCGGGCTCCTCCAGCCGAGATCAGCGGAAATCGGCAGCTGAGTTTGCAGCTTGGGAGGGGCTCTGGGAGGAGGGGAGAGGTCGGAGCGGCTGGGGAGGGAAGCGGCGGGCACGCCGCTCTCCTCGTCCGCGCAGCCGGGGCTGAACGCTGGCAGTGGGTGAGGATTAGCGCCCTTTTCCACCTGGTGGCTGATAACCGAGAGGAGAAACACTTGGGAAGCCCTGAGTCTGTCAGCCATCCTTCAGTTTTCCTCTCAAAGCTCTCGCTTAGACCTGAGGTGGAGAAAGAACCCCTCAAGTCTGGAATTGGAGAGTTCTCTTACTAACGAAGTAACTCAGGAGAGTACGGCGTTTCCACCAGACCCATCCAGGAAAGTATCTCAAGTCCTTTCTTTGACAATAGCAAACTTCCCTAAATTCCCTTCCCCTGAAGAGGTGGATCAGGAGGAGAGCCCTTGAGGAGAGTTGTTTGATTTTTGTTTTAGAGTTTTTTATGACATGACAGGAATTTTAGGTGACTTTAACTCAGTCCTCGTGTGTGTGTGTGTGTGTGTGTGTGTGTGTGTGTGCGCTCATTTACTCTCACACATTCGTTCATCATTAAGCAAGCTTTTATTGAGGACTTTATATGTGCCGGGCTCAGTTCTACTTACCAGTGATCTATCCGTGAATAAAACAAAATCCTCACCCTCTGAAACTTCATTACAGTTACTCCATTTGGGGAGATGGACAACACATTTACAAAGCTAGTGTATCTGTACAGGGCCGCACAGCAATACGTGTTGTGAAGAAAAATAAGGCAGACCGAAGAATGGAGAACGGAGACAGTTGTAGTGTACTAGTTTATATTTTAGATAAGTTGATTTAGAAGTGCCTCTTTGAGGAAGCTATTGTTTAAAAAAGAGGTCTGGATGAAATGAAGTAGGAAGCTAGGAAATTATCTGGGCAGGGAATTTTCCAGGCAAAGGGAAGAGCAAATGCAAAGGTTCTGAAGCCAGAGAGAATCTGATGAGTATGATTTAGTAGAAAGTGAGGAGGCTAGTATGAATGTTATGCAGCAAGCAAGAACAGTTGGAAATGAGGTTGGAGGTGGGCTGATCGATCCAGTGCCTTATAGACCATGGTATGTATGAACGTTGTTTTTAACATCCCGTGAAACATTTCTCTAAGCGTTATATATTTTGAAGTACCCTTCTTCTCTTCCCTGAGTCTCATCAGGCAGTCGATCCATTTCATTCTGATGCCACTTTTTCTCTTCTGCTCTGTAACAGTAATGTTCCTGCTTTTCTCTTACCCACTGGTATTTATCTACAACTTAAAGTGTTTCTTCTGTGCAGATCCTTAACTTTAATGTCACTTTTATTCCAAGTTGCATACTATAGTGTGTAACTACTTGATCAACATTGCTAATTGGACATCCTTCCATGTCCAAGATTTCAACAGGTCAAAAACCGATCTCTTTCCAGAATCATCTCCCTCCTTTCTCCTTGATATTACTGCTCTCTCTGCCACCCATGCCTCAATACTTGGATGTCATTGTTCACACATTCATTCTCTTTATTCCTTTTATCCAGCTAAGTTGTTAGGGCCTTTGCTTTATTCTTTAAAATGCCTCATGTGAAATCCCTTCCTTTCTCTACTTCATGGTCTCTATCTGGGCCCATGAGGATTGCCAGCCAGGGTTAGTTCAACGGTCCCTGTATGGTATTTCTGACTTCCTTTTCTCTCCATTCTAATTTAATCTTCCAGGATGACAGCTTACTCTTAGCACATATCTTCATGCCTAGATAGCTTCATAGCTATATTTTCTGTCCTATTAAATTTAAACTTTTGTGACTGGTCTTCAACTCTTGCCCTAATCTAGTTTTCTTCTACCCTCAGCCTATCCCTTCAATTTTAGTTGGTCTGTCCCACAAGTACATTCACATTCATTCATTCTTGTGTGTATTTGCTTATGGATCCACTCTTGATTAACTTAGTACTGTATTCGAAACAGTAAGGATGCATTGGTTACAAATAACATAAAATCCAACTCAAGTTGGCTTAAATGGAGAAGATAATTGTATTATCTTTTGTGTGACTACAGTGAAATACCTGAGACAGATTAACTTCATAAGAAAAGAAGTTTAGTTCACACGTTTGGAAATTCAAAGGCATGGTACTTGCATCAGCTCAGTTCTGGTGAGAACTCTCTTAGCTGTGTCACTTCATGACCCATGGTAATTATGGAAATGTGCAAAAGCAAGTGATCACATCTCAATACAGGAAGCCAAAGAGAGGCTGGATGGGGCCAAGTTTGTTCTTTTATAACAATTCTTTCCTGAGAACTAACCAGGGTTCCACAAAGAATACCTTAATCTCTTTGAGGAGAGGGTATACCCTCAGTTGCCTGAAGGGCCTCCCATGAGGCCCCACCTCTTAAAAGTTCCACAGCCCTTCTAGATATCACCACCGTGGGGACCAAGCTTCTAATACATGCATCTTTGGGGGATGCTCAAACCATTTATTGGGTCACATAAGTGGAAAGGTCAAGATAGTCATGTTAGATATGGCTTGCTAAAGTTCAAATTGTGTCATCTAGACTGTTTATCCCCCATATATTAGTTCTCTTGCCTGTTGTTGACTTTATTCTAAACCTCCACAAATGAGCAACCAGCAGATCTAGATTCATACCCTTCTTACTCCCAGCAAAGGTCAAGCACCTATTTCTAAATTAGTCATTGTTGCCAAAAGAATGAGATGCTTAGATAGGCTTAGAGTGACTGACAAGCCCATCCCAGGCACTGAGCCTATCAGCAATACACCAATGGCACTAGGTGATTTGAATTGAAATACTAGTATTGTTATCAGGGGAAGGGTGGATATATCTTAGGTGACTGAAGCAGCAGACATACCACATATCCCTGTTCTTTTGATGTCTCTTATGTATGCCTACACAAATGTCTATAGCAACATTTTCCCCCACCGAAAATGTACTCACATCTAGATACTATAGATAACTCCAGGTCCAAGATAGCAAGGTGATATGTGTGCCTCTCTATTATGCAGCAGTATAGTTCTCCATGGTTTAGTAACCTAAGGCTGCATGATGAAATTAGCTACAAGCTACTTAATACCGGTATATAATGACAGGAAAAATATGACAACTGCAATGAAAACTCATATTTGGAAAAGTGAATAAAGGCACACAGTGGTCTCCAAGCCATAGCATATATCATGTCTTACTAGACAGTAGTAGTAAGGACTTCTTAACATGAGAAGGGAGAAAGTTTTTGATTAGCCTATCTGGTTGCCATATGTTCTCCATTGTTCCTCTATGGTCACATCTATAATTGACAATGGGGAGGATAATTCTCTAAAGACCATACCTCTTCAGCATTCTCTTTCCTAATATAGGGGAATGGGGAGAAAAATCACCTGCTATGACAAAGATCACTAGCTTTTCCCACCAAATAGTTCTGATTTCTTTCTGTTGTATAGAGTAATTGCTAGCAAGTAGCTAACTTTCCAGGGGACTATATTTCCCATCCTCATTATATATCTTGGTAAAGTCATGTGACTATCTCCACTGGAATATGAGTGGAAGTGATGTGTTTCACATCTAGCCAGTGTACTTGAGAATCAGGTAAATGTTTGCCAGTCTTCCTCTCCACACACCAGCCCCTTATCCTTTTGGTTGCATTGAAAAATCTTTAAGACTCTGGAAGATAGCAGAGCCATAAGATGGAAGGAATTTGGGCAGATGAAATGTAGACGATCTCTTGCTGATCAAGAGCTCTGATACTGGACTTTACTAAAGTGAGAAATATATTTCATGTTAACCATCTTGATGATCTGGATTACCTGTTAGAGCAGTTGAGCTATGGCTAAGTAACCTAGCCTTGTTCCCTAGACTTAGTGCATTGCTTAAATATAATTTTCTTTAATTCTTAGTAAGTTTCAAGTCTGTTTGCATCTTACCAATTCCATGGGGGAAAATTCCTAAAGGCAAAGTTTTTTGGTTTTTTTTTTTTTAAAGCTTCAGTCTTGAATCTAGACTCCAATATTGGAGCAATTGCTGCTGTTGTTAGGTGCCGTCGAGTTGAGTCCAACTCAGAGTGACCCTATGTACAGCAGATCAAAACACTTCCCAATTCTGTGCCAGGCACATGATTTTATTGATGTTTAAGCCCATTGTTGCAGACACTGTGTCAGTCCATCTGGTGGAGGGTTTTCCTTTTTTTCATTGACCTGCCACTCTCCCAAACATGATGACTTTCTCCAGGGATTGGTCTCTCCTGACCACATGTCTGAAATATGTAAGACTCAGTCTAGCCATCCTTGCTTCCAAGGAGCACTCTGGTTGCACATCTTCTAGGACAGATCTGTTGGTTCTTTTGGCAATCCATGGTATATTCAATATTTGTCTCCAGCACCATAATTCAAAAGCATTAATTCTTCTCCTGTCTCCCTTATTCACTGTCCAGCTTTCACAACTATATGATGCAACTGAAAATACTATGGCATGAGTCAGGCGCACCTTTGTCTTCAATGTGACATCTTTATTTTTCAATACTCTAAAGAGATCTTTTGCCACAGCTTTTCCCAGAGCAATGCATCTTTTGATTTCTTGACTGTCCTTTTGCGGGTGTTGATTATAGAGCCAAGCAAAGCAAAATCTTGGACAACTTCAATCTTTTCTCCATTTATTGTGAAGTTGCATACTGACCCAGTCATAAGGATTTTTGTTTTGTTGATGTTTAGTTGCAATCCATATTGAAGGCTATGATCTTTGATCTTCATCAGTAAATGTTTTAAATCCTCTTCACTTTCAGCAAGCAGAGTTGTGTCATCTGCATAATGCAGTTGTTAATGAGTCTTCCTCCAATCCTGATGCCACATTCTTCCTCATAAAGTTCAGCTTCTTGGATTATTTGCTCGGCATATAAATTGAAGAGATAGGGTGAAAGGATACAGCCCTGACACACACTTTTCTCAACTTTAAACCAGGCAGTGTTTCCTTGTTCTATTTAAACAACTGCGTTGGTATTCTAGCTTACTGGATTCCATTTTGGTTTCTACTTGAGAACAATTTGGTAACATTCTCTTAGGACTTTTCCAACCCTTTATGGCCCCAGATTGTTGAAATTTGTCTTTTTTTTTTTTTTTTTTTTTTTGTTGTTGTTCCAGTATTGAGGGGCAGAACCCAGGGCTTCACACATGCTGTGTAAGCACTCTACCACTGAGCTGCACGCCCAGCTCACTTTTTACTTTTTATTCTGAGCCAAGGTCTTGCTAAGTTACACAGGCTGCCACTGGCCTCAAACTGGCAATCCTCTTGCCTTGTTCTCCAGAGTTGCTTGGATTACAGGTGTGCACCACTGCACCTGAATAAATTTCTGTCATTTGTATTGCAACCTATAAGCAAAAATAGTCACTCATAACAAAGTGATATGTTTTCTGCCTTACATAAATCAAGCTCAATCCTAAATTTAACTCTTTCTCATAGGATCTTATTAAAAGCTAACAAGTGATAATTGGTGTATCCTAGAATCTGACCGTTGAGTAACAAGCCCTTTTTACATTTCATCCCTGTTAGACAGATATGTTAGGTATCCTTGTTAGGCAGAATCCCAGTATCCAGTAGGTTTAAGCTTCTGCTTTGCTATTAAATCCCAGCCCAATATGGACATCAGAATCAACTGATTCAACACTTTTGGATCTTTCTTTTACTAATCCCCACTCCAGGTACAAATTTGTGAATTGGGAGAGCTATTTTAGTTGCAGGTTACAAAATAAAAGAACACAATGCAAACTGGTTTATAGTGTGTGTGTGTTGGGGAGGGTGGGCTGAGAATCGGCTATTGGCTCACATAACTAAAAAACTAATGATATATTTAGCTTAGGGCATAGCTTGATCCAAGGGCTTAAGCAATGTCATAAGAATTTTATTCTCCTTCATCTCTTGGCTTTATCTTCTGAGTTGGCTTCATTCTCAGGCTCCATATGGTGGCTCCAGTTAACATAATCCTTATTGTCAGCAATCTCAGTGAAAGAGTACATGCCTTTTTCTCACAGGTGTCCACAATAGTCTTCTCACACTTCAATGGCTCTGATTATAACATGTGGCCAGAAAAATCCAATAAGTTAAGCCTGATTCGCATGCTTACTGATACAGAGAGGGAAATCTACACCACCTTAAAGACATTGGCTGAGAGCAATAGAAGAGAAAAATCAGGGTATAGTTATTAGAAAAAGGGTGAATGGATATTGAGTGTCAAAAAATCAGATGTGTCTCATTAGATAACCAATATATGGTATTTCCTAATTGCTTCACCTGTGTTGGTTTTATCTCCTTCATTGAACTGTGTCTCAGGAGTGGGATCCTGTATTATGTGTCTTAACAGTACTGACCCAGGAGGCAGTCCTTAGATATTGATTGATTGATGCCCTTTTCTTGTATTACTAAGGATGGCACACTCGATGAGGATAAAGATAACTTAATAAAGGGATGACTTACAGAGGTACAGGAAGGATTAAGGGAACCAGCAAGGAATGGTGAAACACTTAAGAACTGGAAACAATGGGAGGCCAAGAGCCTAACGAAGCAGAGGAAGGGAGATTTTAGTGGAACTGAGTAGGAGCTGGAGCTTGGAAGAGGATGCCTCACAAAAGCTGTGACTATAAATAAATGCAGCCATTGCCAAAATGTGGTCCAGCAAAGTAGTGAAGACTAAATATATGTCCTGCTTTCCTTCCATCCTCCAAACTTCTACTTGTGCCTTCAATGGCCAATTCTAATCAGAAACCAGAGAGTTTGGGTGGTACAGTCTCTTAGAGTACAGCTTCCAGTATAAGGCAAGGCAACTAGAGAGAAAAATGGATCTGGAGGCTCAAATGGAAAATTACCAGGACACCCCTATTATGTTCCTTAGAGCAACCCTAAATACAAATATTCTATTTTGCATTTATTATATAACCTGGATTTATCTGGAAAAATATAGTTTTACCCTTCTCAACAAATTTGCTAAATATATAACTAATGTGACTTAATTTTAATAACATTTTCAAGATTTTAACATTCATAAGTTCATAAATTATGAAAAGTCTTTTGTGAGCCCAGGTAGTTAAAAAGCTATTGTCACTATATTGATAGGAAACTCCTCAAGAATATTATATCTGGCAATCCATCAGAAAGTCCTTGCACAGCACTTGTCAAATAGTGACAAATTTGATAAATGTTTGATGATTTGAAGAATGACTGAATGAATAAATTAAAGCATTTTGGGCCAGAAGACTGTAAGTAGAAAACTAGATGGGTTTTCCTTCTTAGAAGTTGATTCTAACTATACATCTACCAATCATGTTTCTTAAAGTCTGACACTGGCTTCATAGCTGTGGGTTGAGGTCTTATCTCTTATAGAAAATGGAATTGTAATAAATTTTGTCAATCTTTAAAAGTAAGAAGTTCTATAATTAACTGTCATGCTAATAAATTCACTGTGAAGTCCATTTCAGTAAGGGACTATTATGTTTTTAATCTTTAAAGCTTGGTTTCTTCATGGAATTGTCACTCAGCTATAAGAAAAATAAATATACTTGCCTAACACCTATAAACTGGTATTATAAAGTGTCAGTCCAAACTGTTTATCTAACAGATTTATATTATAGTTAAGCCAAAATGCACACTTCTTTTATATATATAGAATTTTGCTTTCATATGTATCACCATTCATACAACAAAAATACTATTGTATAAGTACTATGTGCCATACATAATCTTTGCCCTTATGGTACTTATAGTCTACAGCCATGCTTCTCAAAGTTCAATGAGAATATGAATCACTTGAGAATCTTGTGAAAATGCAGATTCTAATTCACTAAGTCTGGAATGGGCACCAAGGCTACATTTTTAACCACCTCCTGGGTGTTGCTAATGTTGGTCTAAGGAGCACACTTTGAGTAGCAAGAGTCAAATGGGTTTATTTAATTCTCACAATAATAACCTCATAAGTATCAGTCGGGTTTTTGTTTGTTTTTCTTGAGCACTTACTATGTACAAAACCCTGTGCTATGCATTGGCCATTTGGAAATTCTCTATATAGAAAAAAAAACTAGGGTAACAAATAATTATTATTGTATTGATTAACAAATAATTATTATTGTATTGTATTGACTCTGTTTTATGAGGTGTCCAGAAAAAGCACGTCTGTAGTGATAGAAATTAGATTGAAGGTTCCCTGGGCCAGGGCTGGGTATAGGAATTAATTATATAAATGGTCATGAAAATGTTTTAAAAACTGAATGATGATAATGGCTGTACAACTCAATAAAGGTATTAAACATCACTGAATTAATACACTTGAAATGGGTAGATTTTATGGTATATGAACTATACCCCAGTAAAGTGGAAAAGGCCTAAATAATTATGACATAAGATGAACAAATGCAATAATGGAAACATGTAGTCTTAAGTTCCTTTAACAGGTAAGAAAATGGAGCTTACAGAGGGTGATTTGCCCAAAATCACACAACCAGTTAGTCGCAGAATTAGCAAATAAATCTAGTCCTATTAAACCAGAAGTCATTGTCAGAAGAGACAGAGATATATTCGAGGAAATAGATACCCTTTAACCAAGAAGTTTCCATCTGTCAGAATTGTCCTCACGTGTAAGGCAAAGAGTGTCCTGAGTGGTAGCTTAGCTGGAGTCGCATACCCAGACTGTCAGATGACGGAGCTGCGCAAGCCAGCTAGTTTCTGGTAGCCTTTGGCTTCATCAGGGTTTTTAGTTTCAGGCAACAAAAATTACTCCTGTATGATTCAGTAGCCAAGGAGTTGGGCAGCTCACAGGATCATGAAGGCTGAGAACCAAGCTTTAAGCTGTGCACCTAAGAAAAATGCCCCCAAATCATGTGCAGAGGCGGCCTACTGACAGCACTGTACTGATGTACTGCTCAATGTGCTGGCCTCTGCCCCTGTTTCACCAGTACCACTGCTCTGGAAACTCAATTTGGTGACAACTGCATCAATGCAAGAAAGAAAACTGACTGCTGTCCTCTCCTGTTGTGTTACTAGTTCCCGACTCAAACCCATGCAGGTGCCCCTGATTAGCCGAGGGTAGATTATATGCCTAAACCCAGGCTGCAAGGTGAGACAGTAAAGAGAATATTTGACAATTTCTATCAGTTTCTAGGCTTCCCTTTCTTTCAAAACTCACATAATAAATTCTCCAACCTCATAGAATTCAGATACTGGGCAACCAACCAACCAAACAAACAAAAATCTCCCCTTCTCCAAACAGGTGTTTACTACAGCCTTGCACAAATAGAGGTCCATAAAGCAGGACCATCAACATCAACTGGAAGCTTGTTAGAAGTGCAGAGTTCTCAAGTTCTGCTCCAAATCTTCAGAGGCAGGATCTGCTTTCCTAAGCAGCCACATAATTTGTACATGTACTGAAGTTTGAGAAATATTGCTCTGCGTTATATAACATGCAGTTCTTTCTAATTTTCAAAGATAAGTCACTATTATGTTCTACTTACTCATAGCATTATTAGATTTAATGCTGGAAACTCAGTTAAATTTGAGTTTTAGGTAAACAACAAATAATTTTTAGAATAAGAATGCTCCATGCAGTATTTACGACACGCTTGTATTAAAAGTCATTCCTTGATGTTCTGAAATCAAACTTAAATGAACATCCTTTATTTTATCTGGTAACCATACTCATCCACACAACCTGTTTCCCCCAATTAACAAAAAGGAATATAAAGAAAGGGACATTAATGGCCTACAGAGTTTCAGAGTATGGACTGTAGACTATAAGTGCCATGACAGCAGAATATGGAAACTGCATAGTTTCAAGCTCCTTCTGAATTCTGGTGAAATATTTAATGCTTGTAGCTCCCTTTAATTTGAAGGGTAAATATAGGGTGAATTTTTTTTTAATACACACTCATGAATTGCAACTAATTTTACTTAAAGGGTTTGAGCTAATAGTATCTTTATCTCACAGAACCTGCCCTATGAACTGAGTAAACAAAGGAAATATATGATGACACGTATTGCTGGCTTCTCTCTGTAGACTGTTACTGAATTTATTTTCTTCCTAAAGAAAGGAGCCACTACCTATGCCCAAGAGTTTTAGAAAATTACTTTTTAAACATTCTGTGAAAGAAGAAGAGTGTATGATATGTAAGTCAGAATCAGAAGCATTACATTAAAAAATAAAATGTGTTGCCAAGTGCCGTGGTGCACACCTGTAATCCCAACAACTCAGAAGGCTGAGCAGGAGGATTGCTTGAGGCCAGATGCAGACTGGGTGACTTAGTGAAACCCTGTCTCAAAATAAAAAATAAAAAAGGGTCTGGGGCTGGGGCTCAGTGGTGGAGAGCCACCATAAGCAAGGCCCTGGGTTCAATTCCCTAGTACTAGAAAGGAAAAAAGAAAAAAGGAAGAAAAATTTTAGCATCTGGAAATTTATACTAATTGCATTCATTTGTCTGGGTTGATTCAACTTAACATTTAGCTAGCCCAGTTTTTTAAACTAGCCAGTTGAGAACTTGGTGTAGTTGTGAGAGAAGTGACTTTTATAATCTTTTGTATAGTTGTAAGAGCCACCTCTAGTACACTTTACCAACCAAAATCTTTGGTTTAGTACGCTCACACCAAGTCTTGTAGTATTCTCTTAGCTGGCAATGAAATGTCCAGGGACTATAAGAAGAATTCCAAGAAGCAGAATATTGTTGTTGTTGTTAGGTGCCGTCGAGTTGGTATCCGACTCATAGCGACGCTCATAGGGTTTTCAATGGCTGAGTGCTTCGGGATTGCCTTGGGAGTGGATTGCCAGGCCCTTCTCCCATTTTTGTGGTGCTGGGAATTGAACTCAGGACCTCAGAGACTGCAGCGCAGTGCTCTACCCACTGAGCCAAATCCCAGCCCAGAATATTGTTAGGGACTAATATATACCTTTTCCTCTGCCACCAGAGATTTTATACTGTGCTCACTGCCACCTTTTAATTTATTATTTGCAGGCTCCATCCTAGAGACAGATATCTTTTTTTGTTTTTGTGGGTTTTTTTGCGGAACTGGGGATTGAACCCAGGACCTCACGCTTGCATGCTTTGCAAGTGCTGTACCACTGAGCTGCACCCCCAGTCCGTTGTTTTTGGTTTGTTTGTTTGTTTGTTTGATTCATTTTACTTTTTGAGACAGGGTCTCGCTAAATTATGCAGACTGCCTCTGGTCTCGAACTTTTGATCTTCTTGTCTCCGCCTCCTGAGCCACTGGGATTACAGGAGTGCGCCACCATACCCAGCCTGAGACAGATATGTGTGCTAGGTGTAGGATGATGTACTCTGGTTTAATGGAGAGACCATTAAGGAACATGATTAGCCTATGTTTATAACAACATTATCAATCACTTATATGTGCTATTTTTGTAAAAGAGCTAAGTATTTATAAAAGAGAAAGGTTAGAAACTATATAAAACCTCTTCCCCCAAATAGTGACTAGATAAACAAATACTGGCATATGCATAAAATGCAGCCATTAAAAATAACATTTTCAGGTCTCTTTGGAGAAGTGACTGATACAAGGACTTGAGGAGAAAATTATAAGAACATCCTAGAACATCTTGTTATACCAGAAGTTAAGTATCAAAGATTTCTGGGTCATGTCTAAAGGGAATCAGGAATCAATTCAAAGATGCTCTCATTGGTTAAAGAAAGAGGAGACAGTGTCAGCATGAATTAGAATAATTGGAATAGATGGATGCAAAGTAATATGTTTCCATCTATTAGCCCAGATAAACAACAACAACAACAACAAAAAAAACCCCCACTATTTGAACCTTTGGAAAAGACAAGTAAACCAATTTATTATTTAGAAAACTGGAAGACAAAAAGAATGAATCAAACATCTAGTTCATTTTTCATATAAAAAATTGTACCTCAGGGTAAATAATTGTTGATGAGAGGAAGTTCCTCTTTATAAAATATTCCAGCTAATAATTGAGGCAGCAATCATAAAATAATGGAGTTGGGAAATTATCAATGATGACTAACTTTACAAGAAAAAGAAAAAGCACACAGTTTGCTGTACTTTGGGGTCTTGTGTGTTGCTGTGATGCTGAAAGGCATGCCACCAGTATTAGATACAGCAGGGTCACCCATAGTGGTCAGGTTTCATCTGAGTTTCCATAGTAAGACTAGGGAGAAGGACGTGGGTAACACACTCCCAAAACAATTAGCCAATGAAAACCCTATCAATAGCAGAGAAGCACTGTCAGATGTAGTGCTGGAAAATGAGCCCCCCACCCCCACCCAGGTTTGAAGCCACTCAAAAGACCACTAGGGAAGAGTTGCCTCCTCAAAGTAGAGTTGAACTTAATGATAGGAATGGAGTAAAGCCCCAGGGACTTCCATTTGTTGACGTGGCTAGACTCAAACATGTTCTGTGTTTCTTTTAAAGAATTGGAGAAAAAATTCAAGCCTCAAGTGGCAATAGTGAAGAATTCTACATGGAAAATATTAAATGATGCTGGGAACATCAACAGAAGGTGAAAGGAATATTCAAAGTCCTTATACCAAAAAGAGGTTACATATGATCAGGAACCAATGGTACTAAAGGAAGGAGTGGAAGCTGCCTTGAAGGAATTGGAGAAACACAAGCCTCCAGGTTTTGATGGAATACCAACTGAGATGTTTCAACAAACAGATATAGCACTGGAGGTGCTAACATGCTTATGCCAAGAGATTTGGAAAACAGCTACCTGGCCAACAGACTGGAAGAGATCCGTATTTGTGCCTATTCTTAAGAAAGGGGATACAACTGAATGCAGACATTATCAAATGATTATCATTAATTTCACACAAAAGCAAAATTTTGCTAAAGATCATTCAAAAGCAACTTCAGTGGGATGTAGACAAGGAACTGCCAGAAAATCAAGCCAGATTCAGAAGAGGGAGTGAAATCAGGGACATCATTGCTGATGTCAGATAGCTATTAGCCAAAAGTAGAGAATACCAGAAAGATGTATGTCGTTGTTGTCAGGTGCCATCGAGTCATGTCTGACTCACAGCGACCCTCACAGGGTTTTCAATGGCTGATTGTTTCGGGATTGCCTTGGGAGTGGATTACCATGTCCTTCTCCCATTTTGGGGATACTGGGAATTGAGCTCAGGACCTCAGAAACTGCAGAGTGGTGCTCTATCAACTGAGCTAAATCCCAGCCCCAGAAAGATGTTTATCTATGTTTTATTGACTATGCAAAGGCATCTGACTCTCTTGGGTCATAACAAATTTGGATAACATTGTGAAGAATGGGAATACCAGAGCACTTAATTGTACTCATGAGGAATCTGTATGTGGAGCAGGAGGCATTGTTCAAACAGAACAAGGAAACGCTGCCTGGTTTAAAGATAAGAAAGGTATGCATCAGGGCTGCGTCTTCTCACTCTACTTGTTCAGTCTCTATGCTGAGCAAATAATCCGAGAAGCTACACTTTATGAATAAGAACATGGCATCATGATTGGAGGAAGACTCATTAACTACCTACATTATGTGGATGACACAACTCTGCTTGCTGAAAGTGAAGAGGATTTGAAACATTTACTGATGAAGATCAAAGATCACAGCCTTCAGTGTGCGTCAGCATCAAGACAACAAAAATTCTTACCACTGGGTCAGTATGCAACTTCATAATAAACAGAAAAGATTGAAGTTGTCCAAGATTTTGCTTTACTTGGTTCTATAATCAATACCCATGGAAGCAGCAGTCAAGAAATCAAAAGACACATTGCATTGGGAAAAGCTGTTGCAAAAAACCTCTTTAAAGTGTTGAAAAGTGATGGAATTGTTAATTATACTGATTTGATTATTGCACATTGTATATAGGTACTGAATTATCACTCTGTACCCCATAAACATGTAAAGTAAAATGAAAAATGCACCAAAAAAGCTCCTTTCCCCCACATCCTAAAAAAAAATAATAAAGTGTTGAAAAGTAAAGATGTCACATTGAAGACTCATGTGCCTGACTCATAGTATTTTCAGTTGCATCATATGGTTGTGAAAGCTGGACATTGAATAGGGAGACAGTAGAAGAATTGATGCTTTTGAATTATGGTGCTGGAGACAAATATTGAATATATCATGGACTGCTAAAAGAACCAACAGATCTGTCCTAGAAGAAGTGCAACCAGAATGCTCCTTGAAAGCAAGGATGGCTAGACTTTGTCTTGATGTATTTTGGACATGTGGTTAGGAGAGCCCAATACCCGGAGAAGGATTATGTTTGGAAGAATGGCACATCAATGAAAAAAAAGGAAGGCCCTCAACTAGGTGGACTGACATAGGGTCTGCAATAATGGGCTTAAACATAAAAAAGATGGTGTATGTGGCACAGAATCAGGGAGTGTTTTGTTCTATTGTACATAGTGTCTCTATGAGTTGGACCTGACTCAACAGCACCTAAGAACAATAGCAGATGATGAAGACAAGAAGAAAAGTCTGTAAACTACCAAAAGTTCACTTTATATAATGGAACTGCATAAGATTTTGATTTAATTAATTCGTTTATTTTTATGTGTCTGTATATTTCAATAAAGGTATACCACTTTTAGGATTTAAAACTATTATAAACATTTAAAAGAACAATTAATTAGAAACCAAATTATGTACTATTTAAGGTAACATTTTTTTCAAAACATAGTAACAAGTATAAACCATTACCTGAATTTTCTCTGCCTATTTGGGTGATTTTCATAAGATGAGATGTTAACCATTAGGCTAAAGGGCTAAAGAAGGACGAGGAAACGAAGCTAGGAGTGGGAAAAAAACAAAGGATAAGTGCCAAGAGCTTTCCCCCAGTGTGCCACAGATTGAATCATAGAGCCTGGATTTTACTATCAAATGTAAGGAAATACAAGATCAGAAAGAAGAGCTCATGCTTGACAACTTTCTTCTTTCTTTCCTTCCTTTCCCCTCTTCCTCCTTCCTTCCTTCCTTCACTCCTTCTCTCCTTTCCTTCTTTGCTTTTTTTGCATGTAACATTGCTATCTTTTCCAATTTTAAGAAAAACTTCATGCACTTCATTTTTAAAAATATTATCGATTTAACAATACTATGGATTTAAAGCCTACAGCCGTAACACTGTGGTGTCCAGTCCTGTCAGATCTTGGAAGCTAAGCAGGGTTGGGCCTAGTTTGTACTTGGATGGGAGACTGCCTGGGAACACCAGGTACTGTGAGTTTGGGAGAAGGACCTGGCAACCTACTCCCAAAAAATAATCACCCTATGAATAGCATAGAAACACTGACAATAGTGTTACTTTTTGTTGCTGCAGTACTGGAGGTTGAAACCAGGGCCTTCACATACTAGGCAAGTGCTCTACCACTGAATTGCACTCTAGCCTCTTTTATATTTTTTGTTTTGAGATAGAGTCTCACTAAGTTGCACAGACAGCCTCTGGCCTCAAACTTACTATCTTCCTTTTCAGCCTCCCAAGGCACCTGGCTTTAAGGGGCTTTTGTTTTGTTTTGTTTTTTAACACATAAAATTATTATCCCTATTTTTCTTTAAGTGGAAAGTTTTTGTAAATAGAATCAGTAGGTCAGGAGTACAAGCATTTAGGAGGCTCTTGATATATTTATAAGTTGTTTTCCTTTTTGGATTTTACTAATTACTAATTTACTAATTTCCAATCTATATTCTAACCAGCAGTGTATATGTTGCCTATCACTGCATATCACAGCATCAATCATTGTTTTTATATTTTTACTTACTTTTTGCAGTGCTGGGGATCCAGCCTAGGGCCTTGTGCATGCTAGACAAGTGCTCTACCACTGAGCTATACTTCTACCTCCATGATGACATTTAAAAATTATTCATGCTAATTTGACAGTTGTAACAGGGGCTCTCACTTTACTTGTGTATCTGTGATAGATAAATATGCATATTAGCTATTTTAAGCCCTTTTTCATGAATATTCTGTAACATATTTTGTCTTAAAATGTAAATCTTTTGAACTGTCTACTGTGTCTCAATCTTTTTTCCATTTAACAGAATAAACAAAATCATCCACCCAGTTAGACATATTGACTAAAAGAGTCAAGTTTTAAGAACATTACACTGTAATGCAGAGAACTAGTTCCCACTTAAGCATATGTCCTCTTTCCCACCCCCAGGGTCTTATATCTTACCTATTAGTTCTTGCTAATCATCATAATATTTCAAATGGTTCCTGTATTTCTCTATGTATACCTATCTGTGCATCAGTTCAATTCTATACATGGACCAAAAACAACACAGATGATGTTATTGATGGGATAGCCACATTCTTGTTCTTGGTCCTTCTGGGACCAATGCCTTTTGAGATGGTCAGGAATAGAAGACTGATCTGTGGTGAAGAGACCTCTGCTTCTCTGAGAGAAGTTAAAGGATCCTTTGGGGATAAGCTTCTGATTTTGATTTCTCATTAGCATGGTGAGCTCCACTGAAGTGTGACTGACAGTTACACAAGTCAATACAAAAGCACTTTGGGAGAGCCAAGTTTCAGAGGTTTTGCTTTTTCTTACAGATTAGGGCTTCTGTTCTTACAGAGTTCATTGGGAAAGTAAATCAGAGCACTTTTGACTTAGCAAATGAATGTAGTAAAGTTATGTTTCTAAGAAAACTGTGTTATCTGACAATGGGGACAATAAAATACTGAATTGATTGTTCAGTAAAGTAAAAACATTTCTGAAGGAAATGAAAGTACATTCTAGATGATTATTAATGTTTCATTTTCACTTTCTTTAATTCTAATTCAAGTCATATCTAAGTACTAAGTGATCTCACAGATTTAGAAAGCAAAGAATATATACATTTTTGCCACTTTTAACACCATCAAGTATATTTTATAAAAGGTTGAGAACTATGAAGATGCAACTGACCAGACCAATAGAAATCAAATGAAAGAGGGTGGCCAAAAACCAGGGAAAAATCCAGTCACATCTACTATCATCCATCCAGGTTTCATTCACCATTCCAGAGGAAGTTGATATCCCTCAATACATTTACAATATTCAGTGGAATTCTTTTATCATGCTACTAGCTTATAGTGATATGTTTAAATATTGGAAACCATAAAAAATCCTGTAGGCTTATAATGCAAATGAAACAGGAAAAATTACAGTGAGATATTTTGGATTTGGGCTGGGATTTGGCTCAGTGGGCAGAGCGCTGCGCTGCGGTCTCTGAGGTCCCGAGTTCAATTCCCAGCACCGCAAAAATGGGAGAAGGGCCTGGCAATCCACTCCCAAGGCAATCCCGAAACAGTCAGCCATTGAAAACCCTATGAGGGTCGCTATGAGTCGGATACCGACTCGACGGCACCTAACAACAACAACAACAATTTTGGATTTAGAGAAGAATATGTCAATCACAAAAACTTAATGTGTAATTGCATAAAAATGCTAGTACAGTGAAATTAGGAATTCAACAAATGATTTAAAAATGGAATATTTCTGTGGTATATGAGAACAATTGTTCTCTAGCTCCTCTCAAATAAAAGTATAGATAATTAAGTGCAATTTAAATCATCTAATCTAAATCAATCAATTCATTTTATGAAATTGTCCAGAGGAATGAACCTTTAGACAAAGCATCTTTCACTGAAAATACAATTTCTCCTTTAACTAGTAAATAATTACTGTGGGATTACTGACCTTACAGGGAAGATATGTGTTTAGTAGGAAAAAGAAAATATAGCCTTTACCCCTGAAGAACTCTTAGGCGAGGGAAACTGGGCATATACACTTAATAACTTGAGAATATTGATGATACATTTGTGAATGTTAAAACAAACAAAAATTTGAAAATAATGAACTGAATATACCTAAAATTTCATTGACTTATAAGAAAAGATTTATGTGATCTGACATGTAGTGAAAACTGACCTAGTGTCCTTTTTCTGGACTTTTCACTAGCAAGAGCTTTAGCTTTTAGCAATCCTTTGAAAATGGTTAATGCAAATGCTTTTTTATTCTTTTTAGCACTGTAGATCTTATGAAGTACTTTCTCCAAGTCTTTATCTATTTAAGGTAAATATACTCTTGCTGTCCAATTTATGTTCAACTTAATGATCTTGAGTAGGGCCCCTACTGTAAAGCCACGGTTTCCCCAACTATAGTGTGCACCAGAATCACAGGAAGTGCTTGTTAAAAAATAGACTACTAGTCCCACCCCCTCAGTTTCTGAGGTGGAGCTCCACTCACTGAATTGGTCTAGGATGGAGCCCTAGACTTTGCATTTCTAATTAGGTGCCAGGTGTGATGCTTCTGGTTCCATTTCTGACTTTTAGTCCTTTGTATTTGTGGTCTTTTTGTGTTCTCTCTGGAAGCTTGAAGATCTTTCCTGTGTGCTCAGATTTCTTGATCACATGCTTTCATGTGCATCTATTTTTATACACTGTAGTGGATGTTTGATGAACTTGTTCAATATGGTAATTCATGTACTTCAGTTCTGGCAATTTTTCTTAATTTCATGGATGTCTTTTTCCCCCTCCCTCCCTCCCCCCTTTCCTCCCTTTTTTTCCTTCCTTCCTTCCTTCCTTCCTTCCTTCCTTCCTTCCTTCCTTCCCTCTTTCTCTCTTTTCCTCCTGATCTCTTTTTTGGAACCCTTACTTTTGGATGTTGAAATGCCTGAATTGGTCCTCTGTTTGTCTTTTTGCTCCACTTCCTAGGGGATTTTCTTAACTTTCTCTTCCAATACTTCTAAGTCCCCCTTTCCATTTATATACTCCTGATTTCAATTCTAAAGACTCCATATTGTATTCTGAATACTCCTTTTTTTCTTCTTGTTTTAAAAATATTTTTCTGTCTACTTTTATGTTTACAACTCTCTCTTGAAGGGGCGTGTGTGTGTGTGTGTGTGTGTGTGTGTGTGTGTGTGTGTGTGATTTTCTTTTCCCCTGAGTATTCTGTTTACACCAACTCATCTTTGTCATTTGTTTTGGTTTCTGTCTCCCATGGTGGAGGCTCCTCTCAAATGCCTGATAATCTTTGGGTATCTAAAAATATTTAAGAAAAGTGCAACACAGTGCTGTTAAGAAACTGAGTGAACAGGTAGGGATTTGTTAACTGTAAACTTCCCTGATGAGTGACCTGTTTGGGTGCTGGTGATGTAGCTGAGTGGTAGAGCATTTGCTAAGCATGTGTGAGGCCTTGTGTTCGATCTCCACTACTGAAAAAAAAAAAAAAAAAAGGAATGATCTGTTTGGGATTATAGCTGGAGAACCTCCCAACTCAGTATCTTCAGGTATTTTCTCTTGGGTTGATCATCTTCCATGGAGAAGGATCTTCTAATCTTGTAAGAATTAAAAAGTCTGGGTGCAGGATTCTGGGAGCCAAGTTGCTGCCTGGGAGCTGCAGTATCCAATATGCAAATGTTGACATAATACCTCTACTTCCTAGAGACCTTCTGGTTCACTTTTTGCAGAGAATACATTTGGAGTACTTTACTTGGGTTGGAAAGAGGCATTTGCTTGACTGAATGAAGTAGGGAACAATGGGAATCGGATTGCTTTTGTGCTTGTGTGCATGTGCACACTAGGTAAAGAACCAAGGCCCTCTTGCATGGTAAACACGAGGCCTACTACTGAGTTATACTTCCAGCCCTGTATTGCCTGTTTATTTTTTTCCCTTTTTGGCAGTACTAGGGGGTTGAACCCAGGACCTCTCACATAGTAGGCAAATGCTGCACCAGTGAACTGCACTCCAAGTCCTTTTCTGTTTTTTGAGACTGTGTCTTGTTAAATTGTGCAGGCTGCCTCTGGCCTTGAACTCTTGATCCTCCTGCCTAAGCCTCCCAAGTATCTGGGATTAAAGGTGTGTGCTATAGCACTTGGCTTTCTGCTGTGCTTTTAAACTTAAAAAATAATTATCTTATGAAATCATATGATGCCTTAGGTTTACTTTAAATTAACAAGGGGGTAGAAAGAGGAAAATGACAAATATAATTATTAAATGTGGGTGATTAATTATGTATATGTGTGTGTGTATATATATATATATATATTTTTTTTTTTTTTTGAGATAAGGTCTCACTATATAGCCCAGGCTATCTTGTAGACCAATCTAGCCTCAAACTCCTGTTGATCCTCCTGCCTCAGCCTCCCACATGCTGGAATTACAGGTGTGTGTCACCATGCCAGCCAAATATATACTTAATTCTAGTCTATTGTTTCATGTGTGAAATTTTCCATAATAAAAACATTTTATAAATCCCTTTACTGATGTTTTAATGTGGTTTTGAGAGGGAGCCAAATTTGAGTTATGTGTTCAAGTGTCATCTCCAACTACAAGTGTAGAACCATTCACTTTTCAACCAGTGTTTATTGAGCATCCACTATGTATTAGACACCATGTCAAGATGCACCAAGAATATGGTAAAATTTTATCTGATTGTGAAAAATTTTACCTGATTAACCATACTGAGTTCTTAAAAACTGAAATCTATGGCTAAGTATGTATTTTAGAATCTTTGAGTTTTTCTCTGTTCTGACCTCTGAATTTGTTTTTCTTTTTTTGTGGTATGGGGGATCAAACTCAGGGTTTTGCACTAGGTAAAAGTGCTATCATTACATCCCCAGATCTTTTATTTTTATTTTAAGACAAAGTCTGAATAAGTTACACAGGCTGCCTCCAGCCTGGAACCTGCAATCCTCCTCCCTCAGTCTCCTGAGTAGCTGGGATTACAAGTGTTCATCTTTGATTTTGGTTTAAATGTTTTATGAAATATGAAAGAAGAAATCCTAAAGGGGTAAAAGGAATTGAGTGCAAGATTCAGTATTAGATGGTATTGCCTCAATATTTTTTTTCTTTTTGTGGTACTGGGGGTTAAACCCAGGGCCTTGCGCCTGCATGCTTTGCAAGTGCTGGACCACTGAGCTGTGCCTTCAGCCCATTTTTTTTTTTTTACTTTTTGAGACAGGGTCTCACTAAGTTATGCAGAGGGCCTCTGGTCGCAAACTTGTGATCCTCCTGCCTCCGCCTCCCGAGCAAATTTATTTTTTATGAAAAAAAATTTTTTTTCCTTTTTAGACAAGGCCTTGTTATTGTAGGTCAGGCTGGCCTGAAACTTGTGATTTTCCTGCCTCAGCCTCCAACTGCTGGGATTATAGGCACATACCACTACATCTGACTTCTTAAATCTGGATATAGCATTCATCCAAGACATCTAAATGGCTTAAATAGCAGGTTAAAATGATATTAGTGAGGAGTAGAACTATTTTTATTTATTAGCATTCAGAGAAAAAAGACAAAATCTCTACCAGAAAATTCCAGGAAGATGGGAGAATCTTGCTGGCTGATAGAAAAGTACGGGGAGTGTACTGTTGTTATTAGAATCTGGTTTATGATAAAGTGAAAAATGTTGGCTTTTAGTTTGTCAGTGATAGCAGTGTCATGAACTGAAGGTATCACTTATTAAATTCATTGTTACATAAAATTTTTTCCATTAGTCCCAAGGGGACAGCTGCTCTCCTAAGGAACAGACTGCTACCAGAGAGTTAGTGAACCAGCAACCCTGGATCTAAGTGGATAACGCTAGGAGGCCAGTCACTCCACCCAGATAGCAATTTATTTCACCCACTTATGGCTTGACTTGATTAACTCTTTTTCCCTCTTCTCTTCTGAGCTTTCTAGAATACTTGTCTTCTGAAAAGCAGCCAAGGTCAAGTCAATCTCCTAAGGAAGCAGAAAGCCCATTGCTCTGGTTACTTTTCCTTTTGACTGCAAATGTTTCCCTGGACAACTCAGGTCTTCCTGATAAAATTGTGGGTGTGTGTACGCGCGCGTGTGTGTGTGTGTGTGTGTGTGTGAGAGAGAGAGAGAGAGAGAGAAAGAGAGAGACAGAGACAGAGACAGAGAGAGAGAGGGAAGAAGAAACAGAGGGTGGGGTGGGGGGCCTCTTAGAAAGTAGGGCCTGAAGCCACATAGAAAGAGTTGCTGTGTCTGCCTAGTGGCAGGCTATGGTGAATGCACAGTGAACTAAAAATCTATCAGATTATAACCTTCTCGAAGGCAGGGTGAGTTGCAGACTTTGTATTCCAAAAGCATTTAGCACCATGCCTTGGATGTAAGAAATGTTCATTAAATATTTTTCAATATTGCCTTATTGGTATTAACTTATACTACAGAAACAGTGCCTGCAGCCGTAGCCCTGTGGAATCCGATCCCGTCAGATCTCGGAAGCTAAGCAGGGTTGGGCCTGGTTGGTACCTGGATGGGAGACCGCCTGGGAACACCAGGTGCTGTAGGCTTGGGAGAAGGACCTGGCAACCCCCTCCCAAAAATCAATCTGCCATTGAAAACCCTATGAATAACAGAGAAGCACTGACAATAGTGTTTCCCCTGTTGTACAGAGGGTCGCTACGAGTAGGATACCGACTCGATGGCACCTAACAACAACAACAGAAACAGTAATATTAGTTAACATTGCATTTGAATTACTTGGTTGTTTCTCTCTGAGGTTTTCAATAAAGCTTCTGTCAAAGTCAACAAAGGCCCAGAAATGAGTTATAAGCGATATAAAACTCCATTTTTTTATATTCTGGCTTCCATATTTATCAGGGGCATTAAGTTTATTGGTGGGAATATTATTCCCTTATTAAAAAGGACACATACAAAGACTGCATTACAGCATGAAAAGTAATTTCTTGTTCTAATTTCAAATGACTGATACATTGAATTCCAGCACCCTTGAGTCTATTATGCTCTTGGCACTATGTTAGGGACATGGTAAAGACCCATGCATGTCAGTCCCAAATCTCAAGTTCACAATTTAATGAGTAAAATGAAGTATAAAATAAAACTATATATACCATAATGGAGATGAAAAATTTCACCAGTCTCCCACAGGAATGAGGGAGCCTTCACAATTGCAGGCTTGAGCATACAGCTATTTCTTTTTCCATATTAATTGTGTGAGAAGGATGAGAACAAGCTGCTGTTTTCCTTTTGAAAACAGCATAAAACCTTCAGAGAGGATTTTATGCCTTCTCCTTCCCCCACAATTACTTTTCACTTTTACCACAGAACTATAGAATCGTACCACCGTTATCTAAATAGACTTCCTATCTGATGTTTAGGATTTTGCCAGGGTGAGGGCTGTCATTGGGTTTGTGTCACTTAGAATATACTAGATTATAAGGAACAGAAATCCAAATCCTATTGGTTTAATCCATGAAGGTAGGCCTGAGTTCAGAACAGTTTGACTGAGAGACTCTAAAACATCAACAAAGATCAGATCTCTTTCTGGGAAGGCTTTCTTGATGTCTGCTTTATTTTAACCTGACTAGACTTTGTATTTGGAAGATGGTTGCTTATTTGGAGTACATGCAGAACAGAAGGGGTTGCCTCTGAAACTTTCAGAACATGAAAAACTTTCCTGGGCTGGATGCCAGGGCACACCCCTATAATTCCAGTGACTCGGAGGCTGAGGCAGCAGGATCCCAAGTTCCAAACCACCGGCAGCTTGCACAACTTAGCAAGACCCTGTCTCAAAAAGTAAAAAGTGGGCTGAGGTGCAGCTCAGTGGTAGAACACTTGCAAAGTATGTGCGGGGCCTAGGTTCAATCCTGAGTACCCACACAACCCCCATGGCTCCCAAAGGGAAAAACAGAAAAACAAAAAACAAAACAAAAAACTTTGTCAAAGTACATCAGCAAACTGCCCGTCTCACTGGCCCAGACTGTGTCAAACCAAATGCCAGTAACTGTGATTAGGAATGGGATTGTGCAGATTTCTTTAGGTTGGAGTTATGCTAATTCAATTAGAATACTATCCCATAGGCAGCCAGGGCAGGGGTGGGACTAACTTTTTTTATTTTTTATTTTTTAGACCAAGATAAGTAGGAGTTGATATTGGAAAGGATAGGCTACCACAGGTGCTGGCAAAAGGTCCAGGTGTAGCCCCCACATCCAAACTATAATCGCCTTCTGCTGGACAGCTCCGGTTGTAATAAGTACAGTAATGGTATATTTGCAGCTGCATCTACCTCCTTGTTTTCACCGAGTCCAGGATCCGGTGGTTCCTTCTTGCAGTGCTGTTGCCCCTAAATGTGGACTGCTTTCTTCCATTTCTTGCTTTGGATGCGTCTTCTTCACAAGACTTTTTCTGCTTGGGCCTTCATGGTCTTTACCGCCCTCACTGACTCCAAAGAATCTTGGATGTAATTCAAGAAAACCTTACTTCCAAGCCCAAACTGAAGGAATGGAAGCTTCTTTATTTTTCTTCTTTCTTCCGTGGGTGTCTTCAGGGCAAGTTCAGAACTTGCACACCAAGACAGTAATTGTGTGACAGAACTCTGGCTTAGTCCAGTTCCAAGAACTCGTTCCGCAGTCCAATTCAGTGGCCCCGGTTAGGGTGGGAGGAGGTGACAGTAGACGTGCGCAGTGGGGTGAGCCGGGTGTTTGAGACCCCGAAGCCCACCCTGCTTTGTGTGGTGGGAGGAGGAGGTCCGCCCTTCTGCTTTCGGCTGAGGGCCGACTTCGACCAGCCGCACCTACTCCAAGGCAGGCCGACTTGGCCGGGTCTCCCTTCCCCGCGCGCGCCGCCTCCGAGGGCCGAATCCTGCAGGTCCAGCTGAGCGCGGCGTCCAGTCCGGCGTGGCCAGCCCGGGAAAGGCGGCCTGGGGCTGCGGGGGGCCTGGGCGAGGGGATCCAGATGCTCCCACAGCTGCGCCTCCGCCGCTCCGCTCCGGGGCCGAGACGGAGGCCGGCGCGAGGAGGCGCCAGGGCGCCCGGGGGCCGCTCCCACGGGGCCGGGACGCGGGGCTCGGGGCCGGCGCCGCGCGCCGCCCGCCCCGCCCCGCAGGCCGACTCCGGCCCGCCTCAGCCGACCGCGGGCTTTGTCCACTGGCCGCGCGGCGGCCCCTCCCCGCCCCCGCCGCCGCTCCCCGCCCCCTCCGCCAGCCCCACGTCCTCGGCGCAGGAGGCGGCGCGGGCCGGGGACGCAGGGGTTAAGCCGAGGCTCTTCCCGGCGCGGAGGGATCCGGAGCCGAGCGCAGCGCGGTGCTGAGGCCGCCTCAGCGAAAAAAATGTCCGCCTGAGGAGACCCACAAGTTCTATTCGGGGGGACCGCCAGCCCGCCCCGGGAGGAAGGGGCGGCCGGGCCCGAGAGCCGCCTCCCCCGCCTGGACCCGAGAGCCCGCGCGGGCCGAAGTCAGCCGAGCCGCCAGGCGGTGCCAGGGGAGCCCGAGCCCGCTCCGCCAGCCAAAGTGAACTTTAATCGGGGTGGTTGGATGCGGAGACGGGGCGGTAGGTAATTGCGGGCGGGCGGGGGACGGCGTGGCGGGGCGGGGGGCTGCGGGACGCCGCCGCGCCGGGGCTCCCCCGGCCCGCGCCTCAACTCCGCTTCCCTTTGTACCGCGCCGAGCCCCGGGTCCCTCAGCAAGTTGGGGAGCGGAGCGGGGCGACGGCGCGAGTCACGGGCGGCCAGGCCCGCGGGCGGCGCGCTCGGCCTGCGCCCCCGGCTCGGCTCCGGGCTCCGGCCGGCGCCCCGACCCCGGCGCTCGCGGGAGAGCGGGCGGCCGCGGCCGCCGGGCCCGGCTCATTGTTCGGCGGGTCCCGGGCAGGCGGCAAAAGTGGGAGGAGGCCGGGCCGGGGGCGGAGGGCGCCGGGCGCGAGCGGGACGAGTTGCTGGCGTCTCTGTGTTCTTTTTACGAACGCCCCGAGGGCGCGCGGGGGGCGCCTTCCGACCCCCGGGCCGGGCGGGGGCGCCCGGGCGGCCGCGGCCGCGGAGGCGGGCCTGCGGGCGGCGCGGTCCCCTCAACTTGTCAGCCCTATTGTTGCCGAGCGAGTGACTCACTTCGCGGCCCCGCTCGCCGGCCGCCGCGCGCCCCTCACCCCGCCCCTCCGGACCCCCGCCCCGGCCCCGCGCCCCCACCGCCCGGCGGCCGCGCGGGGCCGGAGGCGCCCGGGAAGGGGCAGGGACGGGCACGGAAACTTGCGGGAGAGACGGCGAGTTGCGGGAGCTGCCGCGTCGCTCTCGGGCCGCGCGGGAGAACGCGTGGATTCACGGAGCCGGAGCGGGCGCCGGGCTCTCCCGCCTCCTGCTCGCGCGGCGGTGGGCACGAGTCGGGGTGTTGGGAGTCAGCTGGCGCCCCCAGTGCTCTTCCTCTTCCATCACGCCTCTCTCCATCCCCTCACGCACTTTGGGCCTCGGTGGTCTCACACTCAGCCCGTTTCCTCTGCTTTAGGATTTGCTAGAAGTGGCCGAAGATGAATCCCCAGCAGCAGCGCATGGCCGCTATCGGGACCGACAAGGAGCTGAGTGACCTGCTGGACTTCAGTGCGGTATGAGAGCTTTTCCGTAGCATCTTGGGGTGCTGCTAGATCACACGATAGCGAGCAAGCCAGAGGGGGAAAGCGACACAGAGACTGGGCAGCGGGAACTCCATCTGCTTTGAGCAGTAGTTCTCAGGGCTGGAGTCCAGCTCCCCCAAGTTGGACACCTGAACTTTGATGTAATGTCTAGACTTGCAGATTTCAAACTTTAATGCCAGAGGGGTCATTTGATTTAACTAGTCAAAAGGAGAACAATATAATCACGAGCTTTGCTTGAGTCACTATAACCCTGATGATTATTAGGGATTTTAGACTTTATATGAAAGAAAGAAAATTATTTTTCTTTTCAACACTTCTCACCATTTGTTTCTCTTAAGATCTCATGGTTTATGGTACTGGAAAGATGTCAGCTACAAGAAAGCCAATCTAGAGCTAGAATTTCCAGCCTTTTGAGCTGAGTACTTTTAAGATACATATGCATTATGTGTGTGTGTGTGCGTGCGTGCGTGTGTGTGTGCGCACGCTCACTATATGTACAGTTTTAACATGAGAAATGACTTTAAAAACACAAGATGAAATCCCAGGGCCCAGTCCCCTTATTTCTTTCTGATGGGTTGAAATCTGTTGTTAACTGCTGTCTTCTAAGACAGGACTAATACTGGCTTTATAGGACTGTTATAAGCCCTATTTTATGTAGTGATTTCGTTGGACGTGATTGTGATTGTAACTGAGTATTAACAAATGTTAATGCAGTGGGATTCACTTAATTCCATTGTGAAAATCATGGGAAAAATTTGCTATCTAAACTTAATTATCTTGGAATCTTTCGTGTTAGTGACTGGGATTTCAGAACAGAATGTAACCAGTTTTTCCAAGTAATGTTAAGAAATAGTATCACTCAGTGTTGCCATTCTGGGTCAGAATGTATCTCCAATTTTACTTCAACTTCGCTATGAAATACAGTAACTGATGAGACTGGGTGGATTTTTGTTTGCAAGACATCTAGAATTTCACGATTAATCGATACATTTGGGTTATTTTGCAGATGTTTTCCCCACCTGTTAATAGTGGGAAAACCAGACCAACTACACTGGGAAGCAGTCAGTTCAGTGGATCAGGTAAGATAATGTCTAAAACTAAAAATTCCTCTTTTATGTTGTGATACATTTCAGTAGGAAAGTAGAAAGCATTTTAATATTTCTTCATTCTGTAGTTTATCAAGTGAAAATTATAAACAAAAACAAAAAAGCTTCAAACTTGGGTGACTGAACTAAAGATTCATTGGTATATTTATAAGAATTTTAATGTGGAATTAAAGTTGTTTTCTGTGTATTTTTAAATTGGAAATTATCTTGAGTACAAGGGGTTGTATTATGCCTCTATAATTAGAAAAGTACCAGAGGAAAATTCTCTGTGGTCCATAAATGGTCTTTTTTTTTTAATACCTGTTTATTGCAAGTATATATTTAAATCTTACTAAATTTTCAACTCACTGGCATTTTTAAGCTTTAGGTTCCTCACATGGATAAAGTAGTATTATTGGATATGTGCATATGAATGGTGGGGTTGAGTTAAGCAATTAGTAAAGTTTATTTAAAAAAAATAGCCTTTCCTTGGAAATGTGTGGGAAATCAATAATTTTGTGGACAGTATTTTAAAATATTAATGGATAAAATGTTAGAAATGAATAGGAACTTAAATTCTTTTTAAATAATGTTTATTGGATGACTGACTTCTGTCTTGGCTTTGGATTGCCTTAGAATAATGTTTAGAGCAAGTTAGATTGCCATTCCTATGTCACTGCTGTTAGCTTTAAATTTACTCCATTACTAAACATTTACCCCATTTTTTCTAACTTTTTAAAACTTAAAAACAAAATGTACTCCAGAAGCAAGGTCCATTCTAGTGTACAAAAGCTATGATTTTCTGTTTAACTGAAATTTATTCCTTATTGCTGAGAGAGGTGGTGGGGAAAGGCATGATAGCATCATCTTAAGAAAACATGCTTTCAGATCTCTGGGCTGAAACTAAGTAATTCCTCTTCGACAAGTGCTTTTTATTGACCCTAGTACTTGATTTTTAAAAAAATAATGTGAGAGCAAAACATCAGAAAACAAGATTAATTCTACTTCATATTTAAAAAATATTTGTATTTAAAAGTCATACACACTAATTTACTGAATTCCATTTTAATTATGAAATTAGAGCTTGTGAGGAACCTATAACACATCATTTAACATCTTGAATAAGAAAATAAAAGTGGTTTTGGATTTTACATAGCCTAAAGGCTAGTATTTCCTTGATCAAAGAGATATAAAATGTTAGCCAAACCCCAACTCTTCTCCCACCTCCTTGCTTTTTACTAGTAATCATTGGAAAACTTTTAGTTTTAAAGACATTATGGAAGAAAATTATTAATACAGAAGGTTGCTATAGTTTGTCTTAGCTAGTATTTTGAATACATTTCAATTTTTGTGATTGAAGAATTTATTCTTAGGAACTTTCAGATTTACTTTGTCAGATACATGGTATGTGTTTAGTATAGTTCCTTAAATGAATACTAATATTGCTGTTTCATACTCTTCCAACTTAAGTTGTGGAAAGTGTATTTAACTGGATATTCATTGATGATAAGGGCATAGACTTTAGGAACTTGCTAAAAGAGCAATTATATCTATTTCACTTTTTAAAATTAAGAATAATTATGATATGAAAAGGTCTAAAATTAAGAAGCATATGTTTAAATTCAAATTTGGATTATAAGTATGGTAGTAGAGTTGTTATTTTAGTAGGTTGCAATACACAAAGAAAAAATATTTTTCTATGTTGTAGAAATAGTCCTGCTTGATTCTTTGGAGTAGAAAATCTTTAGTTTTAGTTTGATTTGTTACTTATCCATTGAAAGTTTGAACTTAAACATCTGTCTTCAGTAGGTACAGCAATATGTAGTTGTGTAGTCATTTTAAATGCCAGAAAAAATTGTAATAAAAAAAGCCATGATCTTCAATAATTAGTGAGACAGTTTAAATTTTGAGAAGAGAAAATGGCATGTGATTATTTTATATCATAATATATTTGTTGATGTGGCTTCTTTATAGCCTTTTCTTAAAGAGAATGTGTAAAAGAAATTGATATGGTAATGTCTTATTTATATAATTAATTGATATTTGGATAATCTTCTGTACTGATTTCAAAGGATAGTATTTAATACATCCTGATGTCCCTTGCAGCATTTAAGGAACTGACTTTATTTTTGAAAAGCTGCTTGTAAGGATTAGGATTTTTTGTTTTGGAATAACATTTGTAAAATGTTATGCCTTTTGCCCTGTGAAAGCTGTAGTTTATAATTGTGCAGCACTTTCTCCTCTTCGTTGACTGTCCTTTCAGAGAATGACTTAATGTTAAGGTAGATACTCTTGGAAATACAGTCCAAATTATGTATAGATTGTATATAATACTAGTAGAATTTTTTTTTTTAGCAGAAAGCCTACAGTATTTGCTATACTGTGGTGTTTTGTCTTATTTCTAAAGCAAAACAACTTGAATGGTAGCTGATACTTCATGAAAAGTCCCTATGGAAAAGATGTATGTGTACTTACCATTACTTACTCATCTTGAGGAATTTATTATAATGTTATTTCTTCATCACAGTGTTATTTCCTTTTCATTATAGTCAGACTGAATTTGTTCACTTGGTATGGTAAGCGTTGTGAGGTGTTCTATATTGACCTTGAGAGAAGTATTTCTGTGGGAGTGAAAAGTGAGATACTCCATTAGCAAGTATATAGAAAGAAAACTTGTTAAAAGGATCAACAAAATGGAAATGGTTCAGGTGTTTAAATCCCCTGTTCTCCAATTTCAGGTTTTGAGTGTATAGATCTAAATTGTGGTTTTGTGTTTAAATTTTAGTAAACCAAGTGTATTTATGGATTATGAAATTATCCTTTGTTAGATTTTGAAGCTAAGTAATAAGAGGTGTTGGGAGTGGTATACTGTTGTTTTGCAAGCCATCTGTACCTATTAAGTATGCGTCTCTGGTGCATTTACCTAGAAAGCTTGACTTTTCTTTATTCAGATCAGACTTTTGTAACAATACAGATATATTTTTGCTTAAGATTTTTGGAAATATCTTCAAGAAGTCTTTTCTAGTAATTTTTGAAGAAAAGAATACAGGTGGCTGGGCATGGTTGTATACATTTATGATCCTAGCACTCTGGAGGCTGAGGCAGGAGAATCATGAACAGGAGCCCAGTTACATATGAGACTCTGTCTTTAAAAAAAATGCATACAATTTATCATTATTTTTCAGTTACTGATCATTTGAAGTGGAGATTTTTTAGATGCACATACATGGTTTCTGAAAATACTGACATAATGGTAGAAAAATGAATTCTCATTATATTGCTTTTAGTAATTTTTTAATGAATTTTGTTTTGAGATAGTCGTCGATTCATGTGCAGTTATAAGAAATACCATACTAAGCAGATCCCATGTACCATTTACCCAGTTTTGTATAGTAATTAATAACATCTTGCTAAACTGTAGTGCAATATCACAACTAGGTTATTGATAGTGATACAGTCAAGACACAAAAATTGTTCCATCACCACAAGGTTCCTCATGTTGGCCTTTTATATCTACTTGTCAAATAATTTTTAAAAATTCATGGTAACATTATTAAATACCTGCTCACCTTATTAAATATTATGAGTATTAAATGTCTACTTACCCAATTGAGCGTTTCAAATTGCTGTAGTGTTATTTGAACATATTGAGGAAAAAAAAAAAAAACCAAAGTCTTATCTGTGCTTTGAACCTGCACTATAGTTGTTGTTGTTGTTAGGTGCCGTCGAGTCGAGTCCGACTCATAGCGACCCTATGTACAGCAGATCGAAACACTTGCCGATTCTGTGCCAGGCAAACCATGTTATTTATGTTTAAGCCCATTGTTACAGACACTGTGTTAATCCATCTGGTGGAGGGTTTTCCTCTTTTCCGTTGACCTGCCACTCTTCCAAACATGATGTCCTTCTCCAGGGATTGTTCTCTCCTGACTACATGTCCGAAATATGTAAGACGCAGTTTGGCCATTTTTGCTTCCAAGGAGCACTCTGGTTGTACCTCTT
>VMDO01000656.1:0-142990 GCA_007922755.1 Pedetes capensis | reverse complement strand
AGGAAAGGTCGAGCCTGGTGCAGTGGCGCACGCCTGTAATCCCAGTGACTCTGGAGGCAGAGGCAGGAGCATTGCAAGTTCGAGACCAGAGGCAGTCTGCATAATTCTCAAAAAGTTAAAAAAATGGGCTGGAGGTACAGCTCAGCAACACAGCACTTGCCTGCGAGGCCCTGGGTTCAATACCCAGTACTGCAAAAAAAAAAAAGTAAAGGTTATTTTCTATAGGAAATAAACTAAATTTGCCCTATCAGTTAAGGCATTTTAACATTATGAGTAGGGTGTTGTTCATATTATGTATCAGCTGAGTTTGAGATTCGTGATAACTAATTTTTAGTTATATTGAAATTGAACCATATTAGACATTTGTTTTGGCTAAGCTGTACTGATGAATAAGAGTAACTGCAGAGTCAGCAGGCATATGGGGAAAAATACAGTATTTTAGGATAAATATGACCTGCTATCTATTTAAGGTAAAAGTAGCAAAGGAGTCTTTTAGAGAAAATTTGTGTGTGAAAATACAAACTTAGAAAACAGAAAAATTAAAGACATGATTATAGCCATGAGTAGTGTGTACTCTTCACAACACCCCTGTAGTGTTCCTTTAAATTGTCATGGCATATAATGGATTTGGAAAATTAGTTGATTAGATCACAGCATTTTAAAGACTTGTATATTATATATAGTGAAACATACCTGTAGCTATTATTTTTGTCAGTTTTTTTAACAGCTTAAATGCAAAGTCAACTTTCTGAGTTTTAAAGTATCCTTTGGCATATTGTCTTCTTTGAGTTTTAAAATAGTTTTCTTGGAATAGAATATAAAAATGAAGACACTCAACCTTGAATATAAGCACAGTTGTTTTCATATTTTAGATTTAATAGGACCATATAGAGCACACTCTTAAAGCCAGATAGAACAATTGGTAATCATGCCTGGAATGTCACTGCCTGTTGAAGACTTAGGTAACTTGCTATGAGAGTAATAGTAACACTATTAGAATCTGAAAAAGGAGGGGGAAAAAACTTTTCTAGACTGCATGAAATAACCTTTTTAAAAAAATCAATGATTGCTTTTGGGTGTCACTTCAATTTATGTTTTTGGATGGGAATGTTGAAATTGCAAATGTCATGTGTTTATGTTTAGGGAATAGGGTCAGAAGACAAACATTTAAATTATTTAGAAAACTAATGAAACGTATACCGCTTTGTTAAATAGTTGAACCATATGTATTGTCATTATCAGTTAACCATCTATTTACTTTGTCTACTTTGTGCAGCCTGCTTTTCTGTGGTAGCATTGGTAGGATGGGAAATAGCGAAAGCCATAGATTGGAACATTATTTAGATGTGAAGATAAAATGTAAAATTGTGAGATAAACTTCTATAATATAAAAAATGTATAGTATGTAATTTAAGTTGAATCCATAATAAGGATGTGCTGTAGAGTGAAGGAACTCCCTTAAGGAATGCTTAGTTTTGAGTTTAGAGTTGACTTGTGAAGGAGATATGTAAATTAAATTAGGAAGAAGAACTGGCCTGCCTCTCAGTGTGTGGAGTAGCATGAGGAGATAACTTGAAGTGGGAGTGGGGTTTTTTTGGTGCTGTTGAGGGATGGAACCCAGGGTGCTTCACCCCTGAGCTACCCCGTCAACCTCTTTTTTATTTTTATTCTTTATCTTGGGAAAGGGTCTCACTAAATTGCAAATGCTGCTTCTGGCCTTGAACTTGCGATCCCCCTGCCTCAGTCTTCCAAGTCACTGGGACTACAGGTGTGCACCAGAGCACCCAGCTTGAAATGGAAATTTGATCTGATCCAAGGGCCTATAAAGCTTTAGGAAAGTGAAGCTGCTTTTTATTGATCACCATTCCAGAATTTATATTACATAGTATTATTTGGAGTCAGATCACAATGGTTTCACATTCAGATACTACCACTTAACTAGCTGGGTGATACTGAGCAAATTACTTAACCTCTTTGTGCTTCTTTTCCTTAGTATCTAATGTAGGACTAATAATGCAGTTCTTGTAAGGTTGTTATGAGGGTTAAATGAGGTAATAAATGTAAAGCTTCAAGAACAGTGTTTGGTACAGTGAGCTATGTTGGAGTGAATTGTTTGTGGAGAGGGACTAGAATAAGGCCAGCATTTATGTATTTATTCAGGAGGCTGTTTGCTAAACTAGAGATTAGATGGCAAACGTTTGGATTTGCATTAGTGCTTGAAGTAGGAAGGAAAAATACCAGGAGTAAAGGTTTGACAGAATTTGAAGGATATGATTTTTGTAGGTAAGAGAAATGACTCAAAGTTGCTGTTCTGGCATTGTTGAAAGATGGTAGTGGTAGAAATAATGAAGATGCTGAGTTGGTTTGAGTATTTTAAATTTGATATATCCCAGCTGGGAATGTGGCTCAGTGGTAACACACTTGCTTGGTATTCGCGAGGTCCTGGGTTCTATCCCCCAGCACTTTCAGAAACTCAACACAAAAACAAAAAGCCCAAACACATGTACACATGCAAAACCAAACAAACAAAATAACCCTGTAGACATACACACACACACACAAATTCACATAACTTGGGGCTCTTGCCGATTTAGAGAATTATGAGGAAAGAGTGGTGGGAAATGATCTAAAGATGTTGCTTTAAAAAAGTCTTATTTCTGTCTATAAAACTAATATATAGTTGTCATTGTAAAGAAAATGAGAGAATAGTAAATAACAATAAGGGGAAAAAGAAAACCCGTATTTCATTATCCAGAGAAAATTATTATGTTTTAATTAATTTCCTTTTAGTCTTTTTTTTTTTTTTCCCCCTGATTGGGCTGTTTGCAAAGGCAAGAGTTTAATGATAGTTTCATTTTATGTTCTTTTTTTAAAAGTTACTCAGTATTCTATCATGAGCATTTTCTCATGTTATTGGATTCTTTATAAACCTGGTTTAAAATTGTTGCATGCTATTATTACATGGGGTTCTCTTACTGCCTAGGGTTTAAAGATTCTACTTATCAGTTTGCCTTTTGATGTTATAAATAATATAGTGAATACTCTTTTGTACATGTGTATGTTTTTACTCACATTTAATATCCAAACTATAGGTAGAGCTTTGGATAGATACAGATTTTATTTTTGTGCCTACAAATTATAATTAAAGCTAAGTGAGTGAATGAAGTCCATAGGGAAATGAACTCAAAGGGACATAAGTGATCAGTCCAATAATTGATGTTAATGGTGGAGTTAGATGTGTAAAATTAGTGACTTTGGTTGATTATTTAACATAAAAATACAGTTTTTATTAACATGAATGTAGTAGATGCTGAAATTTGGCATACCTTTCTATTTGTATACAAATGGGTTGTGCAGTAACTGGAGGGAATTCCTGTCTTTCAGTCTTTGCTTCACCTTATTGAAATGGAGAAGGATCTAATTGGAGTCTTGTCAGTGAGAGAGCCCTTGAATTCCTGACTTTTTATGAGAGAGGCTATGTAGTGAGGTAGGAAAAGTTGGTCTTAAGAGCCAGACAATTGGATTGGAATCAGTGCTTTGCAGCTTATTAGCAGTGTTGCCCTAGACAAATCATTTCAGTCATCAGAACCATATTTTTCTTACTTGTGAAAAGTAGATAATAATAGCTACTTTCAAAGTCCTTTTGAGGATCATATAAGGTTATCTGTATATTGCCTGCCACACAGCTACTTCTAAAGTGGTCACTACCATTATTTTTGTGCTACCTTCTTAAGTAATATTTAGGGCAATATAATTAATAATAATTATAGCCAGTATTATACCCAGTGTTCATTGAATTGCTATTACATGTTAGGCATTGTGCTAAGCCAAAAATTTATGTATTTATTTATTCTTTTGCTGTACTAAGGGTTGAACCCAGGGCCTGATACATGCTAGGCAAGTGGTCTACCCTGAGCCCCACCCCATCACCTTTTTTATTTATTTTGAGACAAGGTGTCCCTAGGTTGCCCATGCTGAATCTGATCTCAGACTCCTGCCTCAGCCTCCCAAGTTGCTGGGATTACAGGTGGGTTTCTTGGTGCCTGTGTGTTAAGCAATTTACAGGTGTTTTTTCATGTCAGATAAAATGAAATACCTTGTGGTATTGGAGGTGAGGAAATGTCCCCATAAGGGCAGCATACTAGAGTTGCTTTTTAGTTCCATAAAATTGTGTATACTATTTTAAGTCTAAAAGGCAATAAAGCATAAAAGTAGTTTTGAATGGTCATTAGCTAACTAAGAACTCCTGGGTCCCTACCCCCCCTTTTTTCCCTAGTTGACTGCTTTTTCCTTTTTAAAAAATTTTTTTTAGTGCTAGAGGTTTGAGCCCAGAGCCTCACATGTGTTAGGCAAGTGCTCTACCACTGAGCTCTACCCACAGCTTCTTTTTTAAAATTTCTTTTTATTTTGAGACAGGAGTCTTGCCAAATTGCATGTGCTGCCTCTGGCCTTAAACCTTCGATCCTCTGGCCTTGGCCTCCGGAGTAGCTACGATTATAGATGTGTACCATAGGTCTGGCTGATGTCCTCTTTTTTAGTGTGTGGTATCGGGTAGGGGGTGCTGAATCAAGGATCTTGTGCATATTTTGCAAGCTTTCTACTATCCCCCCCCCCCCCGCTTAAGTTTTTGTCTTGAGCCTGGGTCTCGCCAAGTTACCTGGGCTGCCTCTGGCCTTGACCTTGTGATCCTCTCCCCTTTGCCTCCTTAATTGCTGGGAGTACAGGCTTGCACCACCATGACTGGCCTGATTTTTTCATAATGTTATTATTTTATAGACTAGGTATTGTAGAGTATAGAATGATGAACTGAATGTGTCTACCTTTTGAAAACCTTCCTCCATGCTTAGGCATCACTGTTAGTAATGTGATGTTTTCTTCATATTCTCTTTACCTACTTGAAATTCTTTCTAAAATGAAATGTTCTCTAAATAAATAAGTAAAATGAAAATTATGTGACCTGAGGGGGTAGATTAGCTGGGAAACAGTTTAGAGAGAATGTTAAGAGTCTCTAGGGTAAAGCTTCTCCACTTTTCTTTTTAATGGCAGAGGAGGAGGAACATAAACTCCCCTGGTAGCCTGAAGCAACATGTTGCAAGTCAGCAGAAGAACTCTTATCTTCAAAATTCATGTACATTTTACTTTCTGCTTCGTAGCACAAATGTACTTGTAAACTAAATACGTTTTCATTAATCTTTGAGGAAAACTGAAGTTCTAGTTTACACCATGCCTAGCTTATGGCATTACTTTCCTGCGGTTTTGGTTTTGGGGTAGTGGCCAGGATGGAGACAAGGCCTACACTGGATACTGGCCTACACTCTCCTTAGTGAGAAGCCTGCTTTAGAGCATATTCTTCAGCTATCTTTATTCCTGGACTTTTTCTTGCTCCTACGGAAGTCTGTGATTAGGGGAAAAAGTGGTTTGCTAGGAGGGAAACTTGTTTTCATAAACTAAAGCACTGATAGATTAAACTGTTACTTTCATAAACTAAAGAACAGATAGATTTGTTAGTAGTATAATTATCATTTTAACTTGTTTTCTGTTTCCAGCCAGATCATCCTGTAATTTTTTAATACATCCTTAAGAAAAATGTATATTTTTTGGAGAGAGCTTACGTTTTTTGTTCCATGTTATAATGTGGTCTTCTGTGTTCTAGGTTAAAAATGTGCTTTTATAAAGACCATGGTGAGTCATCAAGCTACTATAAGTTGCTTGAGGACTTAAAGATAACATTTAAAGATCACATAGAAATGAAAGTAGATTAGAGATTGGTTACTAATTTTTAGTACATCAGATAAAATCTTCCAAGTAATATAATAAAACAATTTGACATAAGGTCCATGATGAAATATCAACATGATTTTTTTTAAGGAAATCTAAACTACTACCATACTTTAATATATCTTGGGCTATTAAAATTAGAGATAGCCAGATGTGGTGGCACACACCTGTAATACCAGCACTTGGGAGGCTGAGGCCAGAGGATTGTTTATTCACATCCAGCCTGGGTTACGTAGTGAGTTTCAAGCCAGCCTGGGTACATGTTGTTGTTGTTAGGTGCCGTCGAGTCGGTATCCAACTCATAGCGACCCTCATAGGGTTTTCAGTGGCTGTTTCGGGATTGCCTTGGGAGTGGATTGCCAGGCCCTTCTCCCAAGCCTGGGTACATAGTGAGACTCTATTTCAGCCTTACCATCTTTCCTCAAAATGGAGGGAATTGACCCAGATATTATTTGGTTTGCTCTGTTTTGGGTATAAAGAAGGTATCTGGATTTGGACTGAGAGAGTTTCTCTGAATTTGTGATAACCAGACTGATGAAACATCATTCTAGTTACCAAATGGAAGTGTGTCTTGAGGCAGCCTCCCTTGAAAATGGTTTATTTGCTTTTACTAGTTTTTGCCTCCACCAGATGGATTGACACAGTGTCTGCAACAATAGTCTTAAACATAAATAAGATCTTGTGCCTGGCACAGAATCAGGGAGTGTTTTGTTCCACTGTACATAGGGTCGCTGTGAGTTGAACTCAACTTGATGGCACCTAACAATAACAACAACAGTTTTGCCAGTGAGCTCTTGTGAGCAGGATCAACTCATAACTCCTTTTCCTCCATTTCCTTGGTGGCTAGCATGGTGGTGGAAACTGCAGGTTAGATTAATGTGATCATGGCTATTCCAGTTAATGAACAAATGTGCTACTGCTCTCAGCAAGGGTTGTGAGTATTGGTGGACATGGCAGGGATCCTGGGTGGGAGGTAATTACAGTGACCACGTGTGCTCCTAGGTCCTGGAGGCATATGTTGTATTGAGGTCGCTTAGGATAAATGAGAAGTTTAATTGTGCCATTGGAGAGGAAAAAATGCTTTGGCTCACTTTGAACTTATGGCAGAATCATGGTTTAACCACAGGCAAATTCAGAGAATCTGAGCTTCTATGGCTTATATGAGCATGGGTGAACATTCTGAATTTTCCCGAGTTAGAAGATATTCTTTGTTTTTTACTGTTTGGAAGCCCTATTATAGCAAGCTGACTTTGTCATCTGGTCATAAGCCCATTTGCTTATCTGGTTGCTGTTGATTTGTTCAGGCTTTGGAAACTGTTTTCCAGTGTTGATCCCAATTTAGAATAAAGTTAAAGGATTTTTTTTTTTTTTTTAATATTGAATCTTTTGGTGGAAAGATGTAAACAGCTTGAGTTGATCATAACTTTCCAACTAGGCAGATAATTAGAGCCTTTTCAAGACAGTTCTAAATACATTTAGTGTCTATTATCTAAATATCAACTAGTTCTTTTTATTCTAGGTGATAGCATATTTTACTTTTTACTTGCTGAGTCTCCCTTTACTTTGCCAAAAATCGTTGAGCTACAATTTTGAAAACCAGAAGGATCTGAAACAGTTTTTTTCCTATAAATTCAGCATAAATGATTTTGGTGACAATATGTGGCCTTACCTGAAGAGAGGCTATTGATATTCTCTAGTTTCCTAGTTACTGTATGGTTAGCAGGTGCTGGGGTTGGTTTGTGGCATGCAGTTTATATATTATATTTTTGAAAATCTGAATTTCAAAACCTACCTGGACCCATGGATTTCTGAAAAGGTATTATACAGATCTCTTCCTTCCCTCAGATATTGTTTTCAACTTAACAATAAGAATTTCTCTGTTTTGTACTAAAAGTATAGACTTGGAACTTTATTTTAAATATGTAGAAAAAATTTTGTGGTGGGCTTTTTTTTATATAAAGCAAATTCCTAGGATATAGGCTTTACAGGCTGAGTTTTATGCTTTGAGGGTCCTGTCTTGTACATTGATTCAGGGAATCACATTCTCTCTTTTGAGGAGAAATTAGCCCTTTTTGGGCCTAGGAATGTACTGCTATTTCTCTGATCAGTTAAAAGCATATAGGGAAATATTCAGGATACTCCTAGGAGAATAGAATTATTTTCAGTTGTTCTCCATTTTATGTACATAACCAGCATTAGATGATTCTCTTCAAAGGAAGCATCACTGTTGATCATACCCTTTCTGAATTTTGTTACCTGGGAGCAAATAAGAAAATTCTCCCAAGTCCCAGTCAACTTCATGAAGAAAGAAAAGAGCTAAGATGTTTATTTGCAGGAGACCTGACAAAATCACTCGAGTAAACTTTATTTACTTTTATACTGGGAAAAAGTTTTCAGGCTAGTAACATAGTGTTTATTCCTAAAATGTACTCATAGATATCTTCTTTAAAAACAGGCTGAGATTCTAATGAGTAAAATTTTCCTCAGGAACTTGTCATTGGCTCAGTCCCACTACTATTTAACATAAACTATGGAAGTAGTAATGAAGTGTGTAATAAACTAGTCTGTTGTAGAGTCTGTTTTGAGAGACAGACTGGTATCTCATTCTGACTTTTCTGTTTGTTTTGCAAGCCTTTTCACTGTAGTGTTCCTGGTGTTATTGTCCCAAGAGCCACAATATGATGTTGAACAATTAAATCCACTTAAAGTTTATAAACCTGTTCTGTAGGAACACAAAACAGGCTGTACATCCAGGGTCTCTCTTGCCTTTGTATTTATATGACTTTTCTTGTCAAGCATAAGAGCAACTGTAGTGAACAAAGTCAATTCACACTGAGTTAGACTCCAGACACTTGCTCAACAAGTTGTAATAGCAGTAGGACTTTGCCCAGTGAATGATTGAGGGAAGAGGCAGAGTCTTATTGTTAAAAAAAAAAAAAAAATGACAAAAGTACTTTGTAAATATTTACTCATATACTATTTACTTCATAATTCTTGTAGGAAGTTGGTAACTATTCATTTTATATAGGAAGTAGAAAATCAACAGTGATACACATTTGCTGTGGTTTCTTATTGCCCCTCAGAAGTAGCAAACTGATCAGTTGTAGCTGCACCTGCACTGATACCAATCTACACTAGAGCAGTTTGTCTTGAAGAGGACTTTAATATCTCTAGAAATCTTTATTTTTTTTTGTAACGAGTCTTAAATGGCATAATGTTGATATGCTCCAAAAGGAAGTACTTAAAGATTTATTTATTTTTATTAAAAAGGAGAGTATAATCACAAAGCCTCTATAAAATAGTTGTGCATTTTGTTTCTTTTTTGTTTTTTAGTATGTCAAGATATTAAATATAAACAACTACAAGCACTCCCAAGGCAATCCCAAAACAATCAGCCATTGAAAACCCTATGAATAGCAGAGAAACACTGACATAGTGCTGGGCATGGCACAGTGTCAGGGAGTGTTTCCTTCTGTTGTACATGGGGTCGCTATGAGTCAGGTCTGACTTGAAGGCACCTAACAGCAACAGCAACAAACGTCCTGAGATGTCCTGGGGAGAATATAATTCTTTGTGTGGTCTTCTCTTATTGTCCAGCTATTTTCAGACTTTGTGTCTTGGGAAGAAGATGAAATTTGATAGTTGAAAGTTATTGGAATATTGACAGCTATTATTTAGTTGAGGCTATAGAATAGAAGGGTTGCATCACTCATTGTGATGGATTCCTAATACTTTCTTAAAGATCTGTCTTAAGTGCCAATGAGGAGCGTCAGTGGTAGGTGAAGCAGCAATGCTAAAGACTTTGGAAATGTATAGTGAGGGTTCTTGAACTCAGGAACGTCTAAATTCTTTTTACTCTTAACGTTCTTTAGACTATTGTCATCTGGTTTTGGTTTTTTGTTTGTTTTATATATATTTGCTAGATTATAAACTCCCTGAAAGCAGACATGGTGTTTTACACTTGCATTTCTGAAGTATCCTTGCTTTAAGGTCACTAAACACTCGGTGACTATTTGACTTAGGTATGAAGGGTGTGATAGGTTGGTGGAAAGGAAGATTCAGTTTCCTAACTTGCATTTTTCTTCAGTGGTGGGGGTTTAGCTCAGTTGGTAGAGTGCTTGCTTCACATGCTCTCAGGACCTGGGTTCCATCCCCAGCACCACAAAAATGGGAGCAGGACCTGGCAGCCCACTCCCCAAATAATCAGCTATCAAAAACCCTGTGGACATACATAGGGTGGGGCTGGGATTTAGCTCAGTTGGTAGAGTGCTGTGCTGCAGTCTCTGAGGTCCCTAGTTCAATTCCCAGCACCGCAAAAATGGGAGAAGGGCTTGCCAATCCACTCCCAGGCAATTCTGAAACAGTCAGCCATTGAAAACCCTATGAGGGTTGCTATGAGTCGGATACCAACTCGAAGGTACCTAACAACAACAACAACATACGTAGGATGGCTATGACTTGAACCCAACTTGATGACAACTAACAAGGATAATCTGCATGGTGAGGCTTACAGGAAGCACTGGAATTTATGTGGATTATCTGATTATAGATGTAGGTGTACATAATTTATTTAAGTGTTCTACCTGTCCTCCTTTTTCGTCTGCAAAGATTGCAGCCCATTCAGAACTCCACATTTAAGCATGAAGGGTGAACAGGAAGTGGCCAAGTGGTAAAGAAAGCCATTGAGGTTTTATGTGAATACAGCTGACTGTACAGAACCACAGTCAGCTCTGGGTCTGAAAAGCAAAGAGAAGTGATACTTTCATTGTGTGTGTGTGTTTGTATTTCACCGGGTATATGGTATGTTTATTCATTAGTAATGTCAGATTGTGGGGATAATGGCTTGTCTGATTCTGAGCTCAATTGGGCAGAGTTTTATGAGGGATATAGGAACCCTTTTACCACACTCTGGGAACTGGTAGATGGCCAGAACTTTGGAAGTTATGCTTTTCCTAAAACAATCTGATTTTTGCCAGCTGATTTGGGCCCTTCGGCCTTTGGTTTTAGATTTTGGGGCAAAAGCTACTTTTGTTGATTGTAGAAAGCATATTGTCTTTTTATACATACGTATGTACATACACAGACATACACACAAATATACGTATATATATATGTATGTATATATATATATATACATACACACACACACACACACACACACACACACCATGTATCTATATATAAACATTTAATTAAAAAGTTGTTTTTTTCAGTACAAGGGATCGAACCCAGGGGCTCATGTGTGCTAGGCAAGAGCTCTACCATTGACCTATACCAGTAAACCTCCTGCAGTTAGATTGGAGATCTGGATATGATACCTTTAGCAATTGTTTCTTTTATCTTTTAAACTAGGCAATTCCTAATAAAAAAAATTAGGCATTAGGAATTACCACTCTGATGTAATTTGGAGCTAAAATATTACCTATGTATGTATAATTTGGGACAGTCCTGTCTTGGAGGATGTCTCTATTGACGGCTAAGTAGTTTTGTCAGGAAAGGCTTTGTGCTGTATCAAGCTGGAGATATGACACAGATAATAAAAATTCTCATCTCTGTAATCTTCACAACATTCTCCATTCAAGCTGCTCACTGATTTAAGGGTACTTAATCTAAGATATTCTTTTCTGTGTCTCAGTTCTTATATAGCATTCTTTTAAAATAGGTAAAATATATTTTTTATGTAGCCTGATAGAGTAGTTTATTTCAAACAGTAAGTTTCATTGCTTATAAAATCTGCAGATTTCTGAGCTACCACCTTGACAGACATAATGCTGATTTTATTTTTCTGAACGTGCTTATTTGCTCTCTGTGAAAAGAGAAGATTTGCATTTATTCTGTGATTCTAAGATGAGATAATTGGTATTTTTATGATATGAATGGAGTCTTTGTATTTTTGAATTTTATGAAACAAAGCTGTATTTGTAAACACATTTCAAAAAATATAAATGACACTTTTTGGTAAAGATGTTCACTGAATAGCAAGAAAGTTTAGAAAAGGGAGCTTTTGTTAGCATTCAATAATAATCTAACTGTTTTTCTTGACTGTCTCATTGATGCTTACAGAGTACCTGATTTTTAGGACGTTTTGTATTGAAAATAATCTTCAGACCGTGTTATAGTAGAAAGATATTTTCTGATATCAAATGCTCCTTTATGACTTAGGAATGTTAAAATTTTTGTCTTGGTTTAGAAGAATGTATCATAAGCAGTGTATTCCAATATAAAAATAGTCTTGGGAATCTCTAGTAAAGCATTTGTTTAGTGTCTGATGTAAGGTGAGCAAGTTGCTATGGTATTGTAGATAACAAATGTTTTAGTATGTCTCAACTGGTTTAATATAAAAAAAGTATTAAAAAGTAGCCGGGCATGGTGGTACATGCCTGTAATCCCAGGGGCTCAGGAGGCGGAGGCAGGAGTATCCCAAATTTGAGAGCAGAGGCAATCTGTAATTTATCGAAACCCGGTCTCAAAAAGTAAAAAAAAAGGGGGGATGGGGCTTTGGGGGCACAGCTCAGTGGTCCAGCACTTGAAAAGCATGCAAGCTTAAGGGTCTGGGTTCAACCCCCAGTCCTGCAAAAAAAGAAAAAAAAAAAAAAAGGATAAAAAGTATTAATACAAAATCCAAAGTGAGTCTTCAAGTGGTTAAATTTATATTTCCATGACTTCTTTCTTTTTGCCTTTTTTTGTTGTTGCTTTTTTGTTTTGAGACATGGTGTCACTGTGTAGTCCAGGCTGGACTGGAACTTGCTGTGTAGACCAGGTTGGCTTTGAACTCACATTGATCCTCTTGCTTGTGCCTCACAAGTTCTTGGGATTATAGTCATGTGCCACCATGCCTGGCTTTTGTCACTTCCCTCTTTAAAGACTTGTGGCTTTTTAACAAAGTTGTCTGTTCAGGTATGAAAGTATTATTTCCAGAGAAAGTGCATCATATGTTTGTAGTGGTTTTCACCAACCTCCTAGGTGACAGGAAGAAAATATCAAGGTTTAAATTAATTTAGAGAGCCTACATGTTTGTGATTTCTCCTGGCCCCCAAAATTCATATCCTCCTCACATGCAGAATATATTGATTCCATCCCATTAGCCCCAAATCTTAACTCCTTCCAGTATCAACCTTAAAGTATTAGTCTATGTACTGTGTCATCTAAATGTTTTGAGTTAGACTCAAGGTAGATTCATCTTGAGGCAAATTTCCCTTTCCAGCTGTGAGCCTTTTAAATCAAAACAAGTTATGTGTGTTCAAAATGTAATTGTGGGACAGGTATAGTGTGGACATTCTCACTTAAAAAGGGGAAATACAGAAGAAAACAAGGCTAATGGTCCCAAATAAGTACAAAACCAAACAGGGAAAGACACTTTAAATCTTAAAGCTGTAGAATACTCACTTTTCACTCTGTGTGCTGTCCCATGGAAACCTCAGTGGATCCCTAAGGCCTCAGGCCACTGCTCCTCTGTGGCTTTGCCGGCTCAGCCCAGGCAGCCGCTATTGAAGGTTGGACTCTAGTGCGTGCAGTTTTTCCAGGGTAGTTTTATACATTGGTAGCTCTAAGGTTCCCCTGCCCCTCAGTTTGGCTGAACATTGCCCTAGTGGGGACTGTGTGTTGGCTCTGCCCTTGCAGCAAATCTCCGGAACCCAAGGCTGTCTGCAATGTCCTTTGAAATTTAGATGGAGTAAACTGTGCCCTCAACAGCTCAGGATTTGCTCCTTGCACTTCCTGAAGCTCAAGCCCTTACTATACTTGGGCTGCCTTGAGCCTCACCTGGGGTGTCCAAGGTGTGCTGTACCGGAGTGTGGGAACAGGCTTGAGGCAGCCCTGGTCATTGAGCCTTAGGGTCTCCAGGGTCCTGCACCTGCTCTCCCACCCTTCATTGTTTCCTCTCTATAGTTTGGCACTCTGGGCCAATGATGGAAGCAGAGGCACTGGTAATCTTGTGGGTGTCTTTAGGGTCATTCTCCCATTGTCCTAATGAGTAGCCTCTGGTTTTGGTTTTATTCATATTGCTTTCTTCTCTTGAAAATATTCTTTCTTTCTCTACTGCACATCTAGCCTGCTGTTGTTAGGTGCATTCCATTCAGGTCCTACTCATAGCAGTGTACAACAGAACAAATTACTCCTCTATTCTGTGCCAGGCACAAGACCTTAATTATGTTTAAGCACATTATTGCAGATACTTTGTCCATTTATTTCCCTTTTTTCATTGACCTGCCACTCTCCCAAATGTGATGTCCTTTTTGAGGGATTGGTCTCTCCTGACTATATGTCCAAAATATATAAGACACAGTCTAGCTGTCCTTGCTTCCAAGGAGAACTCTGGTTGCACTTCTTCTGGACAGATCTATTGATTCTTTTGGCAGTCCATGGTATATTCAATATTTGTCCCCAGCACCATAATTCAGAAGCATCAATTCTTCTCCTGTCTCCCTTATCCAGAGTCCAGCATTCTCCAGCATACGATGTGACTGAAAATACCCTGGCATGAGTCAGGCGCACCTTCATCTTCAATGTAAAATCTTTACTTTTCAACACTTTGAAGAGGTCTTTTGCAATAGCTTTTCCAAGTACAATGCGTGTTTTGATTTCTTGACTGATGCTTGCATGGGTGTTGATTATAGAACCAAGTAAAGCAAAATCTTGGGCAACCTCAGTCTTTTCTCTGTTTATCATGAAGTTGCTTACTGACCCAGTTGTAAGGATTTTTATTTTCTTGATGTTGAGGTGCAATCCATACTAAAGACTGTGCTCTTTGATCTTCATCTCAAATCTTCTTCACTTTCAGCAAGCAGAATTGTGTCATCTACATAACATAGGTAGTTAATGAGTCTTCCTTTAATCATGATCCTGTGTTCCTTTTCATAAACTCCAGCTTCTTGGATTATTTGTTCAGCATAGAGATTGAAGAGATAATGGTGAAAGGATAGAACCCTGATGTACCCCTTTCTCTATTGTAAACCAAGCAGTGTTTTCTTGTTCTTTTCAAACAACTGCCTCCTGGTCTATGTACAGATACTTCATGAATATAATTAAGTGCTCTGGTATTCCTATTCTTCATAATGTTATCCATAATTTGTTGTGATCCATACAGTCAAATGCCTTTGTGTAACCAATAAAACATAGATACACATCTTTCTGGTATTCTCTGCTAATACCCATCTGACATCAGCAATGATGTCCTCTTCTGAATCTGGCTTGATTTTCGGGCAGTTCCCTATCTGTATACTGCTGCAGTTGCTTTTGAATGATCTTTAGCAAAATTTTGTGTGTGATATTAATGATGTTGTTCGATAATTTCCACATTCGACTGGATCCCCTTTCTTGGGAATAGGCACAAGTATGGATCTCTTCCCGTCAGTTGGCCAGGTTGCTGTTTTCCAAATCTCTTGGCATAAACCAGTTAGCATGTCTGTGCTGCATCTGTTTGTTGAAAAATCTCCATTGATCTTCCATTAATTCCAGGAGCCTTGTGTTTCACCAATTCCTTCAAGGCTGCTTACACTTCTTCTTTCAGTACCGTTGGTTCCTGATCATTAGCAACCACTTGAAATGGTAGGTCATCCACCAATTCTTTTTGGTATAAAGACTGTGTATTCTTTCCATCTTTTTATGTTTCCCGCATTGTTTAATATTTTCATTGTAGAGTCCTTCACTATTGCCACTTGAGGCTTAAATTTTTTCTTCAGTTCCTTAAGCTGGAGAACAGCATGTTTGTCCTTTCTGGTTTTCTTTCTCCAGCTCTCTGTATATGTCATTATAATATTTGATTGTGTCTTCTCAAGTTGCCTTTTGAAGTCTTCTGTTTCATTCCTTAACTTCATCATGTCTTCCTTTTACTGTAGCTGCTTTATGTCCACGGGAAGTTTCAGAACCTCTTTTGACATGTAATTTGGTCTTAGCCCTGTCTTTTAATAACCTTTTGCTTTCTTCGTGAATGATGTCTTTGATGGCATGCCACAACTCATCTGGTCTTCTGTCATTAGTGTCTAACACATCAAACCTATTCTTGAGGTGATCTCTGAACTCACGTGGGATATACTCAAGTTCATACTTGGGTCTCGTATGTTTGTTCTAATTTTCTTCAGTTTCAGTTTGAACCTCCATATGAGCAGTTAATGGTCTGATCCACAGTCCGTACTTGGTCTCATTCTGACATTTGATATTGAGCTTTTCCAACATCTCTTTCCACAAGTGTTGTCAGTTTGGTTCCTGTATGTTCCATCTGGTGAAGTCCATGTGTATAGTCCCTGTTTATGTTGGTGAAAAATATGTTTGCAATGAAAAGGTCATTGGTCTGACAAAATTCTACTGTGGGATCTCCAGCATCGTTTCTGTCACCAAAACCCTATTTTCCAAAACTGAGCATTCTTTGTTTCCAACTTTTGCATTCCAGTCACTGGTAATTATCAATACATACTGATTGTATGTTTGATCTATTTCAGATTGCAGGAGCTGGTAAATATTTTCCCTTTTTTCATTTGAGGCCTTAGTGGTGGGTGTGTAAATTTGAATAATAGTCATATTAACTGGCCTTCCTTCTAGATGTGTGGCTATTATTCTCTCACTAACAGCATTGTGCCTGCAGCCGTAGCCCTGTGGCATCCGATCCCATCAGATCTCGGAAGCTAAGCAGGGCCGGACCTGGTTAGTACTTGGATGGTAACACCAGGTGCTGTAGGTTTGGGAGGTGGACCTGGCAACCCACTCCCAAAAATCAATCCACCCTTGAAAACTCTGTGAACAGTAGAGAAGCACTGACAATGATGTTTCTCCTATTGTACACAGGGTCGCTATGAGTTGGATACCAACTCGATGGCACCTAACAACAACAACAACAGCATTGTCCTTGAGGACAGATCTTGAAATGTCTTTTTTAATAATGAATGCAACCCCATTTCTCTTTAATGTATCATTCCCAGCATAGTAGACTATATGATGATCTGATTCACAATGGCCCATGCCAGTCCATTTTGGCTCACTGATACTAAATTGTTGGTGTCTGTGTGCTCCATTTCCCTTTTTACGATTTCTAATTTTCCGGGATTCATACTTCATACATTCCATGTTCCAGTTGTTAATGGATGTTTATAGTTGTTCCTCTTCATTTTGAGTTTTGCCACATCAGCAAATGAGGTCCCTGGGGATTTACTCCATTTCTGTCATTAATGTAGACTCTACTTTGAAGAGGCAACCCTTCCCCATTTATCATTTGAGTGCCTTCCAATCTTGGGGGGCTCATTTTTCAGCACTATGTCTGATAGTGTTTCTCTGCTATTCATAGGGTTTTCAATGGCTAGTTGTTCTGGGATGGGGCTGCCAAGTCCTACTCCCTAATCTGTCTTAGTCTGGAAGCTCAGCTAAACCTGTCTACTGTAGGTGACCCTTCTGATATCTGTAATACTGAAAGCATAGCTTTCAGCATCACAGCAACACACGAGCCCCCACAGGACAGCAAACCAACACATTTGGGAGCTGGGAATCCTTCAAATCCCTAAGTTCTGTTTCCCTTTTCATTAATAAATTCTGTCTTTAAATTTTCTTCTCATATTTTACTATATTAAATTAAAAGATTAGACATGTAGCACCCTGAATACTGGGTTGCGTAGATATTACTTTGGCCAAATATTTTAATTCCTCATTTTTAAGTTCTGTGTTCCATAGTTCCTAAGACAAAGACATACCATAGCTCAGCTAAATTCTTTGACACTTTGTGGAAAGAATGGTGTTTCCTCCAGTTTCCAACAAAGCTTTGGAAAATGTGAAAAATTGGGTTCAGGGTCTGGTGTAGTTTTAATATGTTAAAATTTAGAGCATTTGGATTTGGCTTGGGTTCAAGTTTAAATCCTGTGCGTAAATAGCAGGGCTTCGAACTGAAGTGAAAAATTAGATTTGGTTTCAGCTTTTAATTTCTTTTTCTCTATCATTGCCTAGTTGAAAATTGAAAAAAAATTGAAAAAATTTTATCTCCCCACACAATTGAAAATTTAATCTTGAACCCAAACTGAACCCAAGCTCTCCAAGTTTTCACATATTTAACCTGCAACCAAAACTGAGTTTTCGTGGGTTTGATGCTCTGGTTTCTAATACCTATTCCTCATTTTTGTCTTACATTTCATCAGAATGGCTTTTGACTGTCCATTTTTCTCCCAACTTTCTGATCACAATTACTTAAGTAATCTCTAAGTTTCAGAGTCTTCCCACAGCTCTCCTCTTTTGAGCCTTTGCCAGAATCACCCTGAATGCTCCACTAGTGGCAATGTAGGCCTTTCCTAACATTCACTTCACAAGTGTTCCAGTCTTTATTTCTTACCCAGTTCTGAAGCTGCTCCTACATTTTCAAGTATTTGTTACAGCAAACACCCCACTGTCTACTACCCATTTCTTCTATAATAGTTCTTGTGTTGCATTAACAGTAAACCTGAGATGATGTAATTTATGATGGACAAATTTATTGGCCCATTGTTCTAGATGCTGGGAAGTTCAGTATCAGCGTGCCTCGCAATTGGCAAGGGTTTTCTTGCTGCATCATCATCATGTAGCAGGAGGTGAGAAGGATAGAGCGAGCAAGAGATCAAACTAGGGACTTCTAGCCTTTTTAAAATAATGGGTATTAATCCTTTTATGAGAGTGATCCATCATGACCTGGTCACTTCTCTTTAGGTCCCACATCCCAGAACTGTTGCATTGTGGCATGTGGGGATCTCCCACATGCCTTTTGGGATACACATTCAGGTTTATACAATCTAATTGTTGTTGTTGTTAGGTGCCCTTGAGCCCAACTCACAGCGACCCTATGTACAGCAGATCGAAACACTTCCTGATTCTGTGCCAGGCACATGATCTTATTTATGTTTAAGCCCATTTTTGCAGACACCCTGTCAATCCATCTGATGAAGAGTTTTCCTTTTTTTGCTGACCTGCCACTCTCCCAGATATGATGTCTTTCTACAGGGATTGGTCTTCCCTGACTACATGTCTGAAATATGTAAGACGCAGTCTAGCCATTTTGCTTCCAAGGAGCACTCTGGTTGCACTTCTAGGAATAAGTATATGATAAAATTCACCAGTGAGGCCTTCTTGGTCAAAGTTTTCTTTAGGGGGGTAATAAATTGTTAATTCAGTTTTCATCATTGATTAAAGTCTATTCAGGCTTTCGATTCCTTTTTAAGTCAGTTTTTCTCCTCTCCTCTCCTTTCCTTTCTTTTCCTTTCTTTTCTTGGTATAAAAGGAAGCAGTGCTATTACCAGGGGTTTGAGACAGCCTATCCTGTTGTTTGGCCTGCAGCCGTAGCCCTGTGGCATCTGATCCCATCAGATCTTGGAAGCTAAGCAGGGTCCCACCTGGTTAGTACTTGCATGGAGACTGCCTGGGAACACCAGGTGCTGTAGGCTTGGGAGACAGACCCAGCAACCCACTCCCAGAAATCAATCCATCATTGAAAACCCTATGAACAGCAGAGAAGCACTGATAATAGTGTTTCACCTGTTGTACGTAGGATCGCTATGAGTCGGATACTGACTTGATAGCACCTAACAACAACAACAACAACAACATCCTGTTGTTAGGTGCTGTCTAGTCGGATCTGACTCATAGTGACTCTCACAGGGTTTTTAGTAGCTGATTATTTTAGGATTGCTTTGGTAGTGGATTGCTATGTCCCTCGCCTGTTCTTGCTATGGTGGGGATCAAACCTACGTCCTCAGAGCAGAGCAGCACTCTGACAACTGAGCTAAATAAACCCCAGCCCTATTCTATTAGAGGCTGTTTTATAGGAGAGCCAGGCCATTCTTTTTTTTTTTTTTTTTTGAAAACAAACATATTTCAAGTACTTTATGGATTTAACAAGAACCGCTTCGACGCAATGTGATTTCCATAAGTGTGGGGGTTTCATTGGAGAGAGAAAGGAATTGCTGGGGATAAGGAGGGTCAAATATGCTGGCAGCTGTGACATATGTCCAGCCAGGCCATTCTGAGTGCCTAGACATTGCCCCTGGAAGAGGAGAGGTGGTAAACTTTGGCTTCTAGAAATTGTTTATGTTACATTATTGAGTGTGTAGGTTTTGCTCTTTTTAAAAGAGTCTGGGCTTTCTTTTGGTAGGAAATTAAGTTATTAGAGATGAGCTTGTTCCTTCTCCATGGCTTGTTTTAAAACATTTTCTTAGAGTAGGTTTAGGGTAACTTTCATGCTAAGAATAGTTATGTTAGTAGAGTGTATCCCTTCTGAGATTCTTTACTGGATGCACTGGGTTTTCAGCATTTACTTTATTCAGACTGCTTCAAACTTAAAATATTTTCTAGTTTGGTTTGAGCTTTGGGAATTGCTGGGTTTACAATTCTACAGTTCTTCTGTTGCCTGTCATTGTGGAGTTTTACCATATGCTTGTGTGATTTGCTATTGGTAACATACACCAGGGGACCTTATGCAGATTTCTGGAGATCTTTCTTTGTGTAGCTCCTTTCTCCAGACCACTGCCCTATGAATTCCAGCTGCCATGGCCTCCTAGAACTCTGATCTCTGTTCCTTCACCTCAGGGAGACTATTGTTCTGCTTGAGACCCACTCTACATAATGATCTATAGATTATCTCTAAACAGGAAATGAGAATGATGGTAGCATCCACATAGTTTGTTTTTACCAGGGATCACAGTTTTGTTGTGTTGTTTTCCAGTGTTGAAAGCAGGCATTTGATGTGTATTCTACTTTTATAAGTGTTTACAAGAGAAGACTAATCCTAATTACTGCATCATGACTGAAATCAGAAATCCTCTTTCCTTTTTGTTAGGACAATAATTGTGGCTAACAGAAAATGTATATTGGAAGAGTGGAGGCAGAGTACTCATGAGGGCAATATTGATGCTAGGACAGCCACATATGTCTGGTCAGGTAGTACACTGCAGTTTAGTGATACCCTTTGGGGTATGTGGTACACAGCCCAGATGGTGGCCTTGGATGGAGCAAAGCTGTGAGGATACAAATGAGAGCATGTATGTGTAGAGTAGCTAGAACCTCATCTTCAGTTAGTAATATGAGGCAGTGTGGCTCATCCAAGATGATGTCACAGTTTTTATTTTGTATAATTTATTTATCACTTTAATGGGGTTCGTAAGCCCCATTTATAAGGATTTTGTGAGGCTTAAAAGTGATGATGATGTATATGAAATGCTTTCTAAATGACAGTGCAGTATACAGTTTGAAGTGTTGTTTATTGCTAAAGTTCAGGCTCTGAGTCTCTACAGAAAAGCCTGCCTAATGTTTCCCTGGTGTCACAAGGACCTGAAAATGTTACTGTAACTCCAGAACACCAGAATTCACTTGGAGGGAGATGTTTTCTTTCCTCTCTTGGAAGAATTTAGTCTAGTATATGAGAGTTTTTTAGCTTCATGGAAATATTTGTATAAGATGGTCCTTTAAAAACAATCCCCAAATCTAGAAGAGATTGTTCAGATAAGCTGGAGTGAATACCAGTGGACTAGTAAATACCATTGTGTGCATTGAGGGAGGTAAAGGAATGTTTGCCGTGGTGGTGCAGTCACCTCATAATGAAGCTGAGAATTGGAGTTTTTGATGGAATCATCTACAAAGTTAGAGCCAGAAGTAGAGATAACAAGTTTTTAGGCCTCCTTAGAATATCACCATGTCTCATCATTATGACAGTACTGCCCACTCACCTTCCTGTATCTTCTGCTTACCCTCATCTTCCTTTATCACTAGAGGGAAGGAAATGCTTATACTTTCCCATGGTAAAGGTACTCAAACTCCCGCTCTTTCCCCAGAGAAATCATAACCACTAAGAAATAGACAGTAAGGCCAATATCAGATTAACTTTGTCAGTTGGTTTTCTCTGTTTGATCTTCTTGATTCTAGCCATATTTTAAAGAGAAGACATCCAATTCTGTGACTTTGAAAAAAGATCATTTTCACAGCACTCTGAAAGTCAGAAAATAATTTGTTTATCCCTTGTTAATGGATATTTGGATTGTTTCTAAGTTTTTCAATGGTACAAATAAAGCTATTATAAACTATTCTCATAAAAATCTTTTGTAGAGATATGGTAGTCTTTTGTTTTTCATATGGTAGTATGTTAGCTTATTAAGCTGTGAAAGTAGTTATAGTATTTTACATTTTCGTGTGGAGTGTGCAAGAATTCATATTCCTTCATATCCTTACTGGCATTCAGTGTGGTCATTCTTTTTAATTTTACCCATTCTAATAGATATGCAGTGGTATATTTTAATTTGCGTAGTTACTAATGATGTTTAATATCTTTTTATGAGTATGTTATCTTTTATTTGATAAGGTATCTTCACATCTGGTGTCCAGCTTTAATATTAGGTTTTTGTTTTCTTATAGAGTTTTGAGATTTCTTTATGTATCCTGGGCTCAAGTTCTTTATGAGATATGTAACTTTCAGATATTTTTCTCCCATTCTGTGGATTGTCTTTTTATTCTCTGTCTTTTATTCTCTTTTGAAAAGCAGAGGTTTTAAATTTTGATGAATTTTTTTTTATAGATTATGCTGTTGGTGTCTTACGACTTTCCAAACAAACAATCACAAAAGTTTTATGTTCACTTTTAGAACTTCAAAAATTTGGTTTAACATGTAGGTTGATGGTCCATTTTGAGTTGTTCTTGTTATTTTGAGGTTTTGAGTCAGAGTCTTGCTGTATAGCCCAGCCGGCCTTGTACTTACTGTGGAGCTTAGGGTGGCCTTGAGCTTGTGATCCTCTTGCCTTAGGTTCCCGAGTGCTGGTGTCACAGGTATCTGCCACCATACCCAGGTAATTTTTTAAATGGTGCCAGGTATGGGTTGAAATTCATTGTGTTGTATATGATATTCCACTGTTGTAGCATCATGTGTAAAAACAGGTTAGTCTTTCTCGGATGAAATTTTTTACATTTGTCAAAAGATAATTTTCTACATGTATATGAATGTGTTTTTTCCATGTACATAAGTACACTTATAGGAGCACACTATAATTTGTTCCATTCATCCTTTTGTCTGTTTTATGCAATGCTATAACTTCCTTGATTGCTGCACCTTTATAAAAAGTTTTGAAATCAGATATTAGTCTTCCAAATTTGTTCTTTTTGAAAGTAATTTTAGTTTTTCTAGGCCCTCTGTATTTCCATATAAATCTCAATATTATGTCAGTTTCTACCAACCCCATCCCACAAAACCCAAAGGCCCCAGAACAACAGGAGCAAAACAACAACAACTAAAAACTCATGGAGCGTTTGCTTGAGATTGCTCTTGTTCATTTTGGAGAAAATTGATGTCTTACTAATATGGAGTTTGATAATCCATGTGGATGGTATATCTTTCCATTTATTTAGGTTGTTTTTAGTTTCTTCCAATGTTTTCATTGCCCTAGTCTCTAACATATATTGTCAGATTTCTTCTATACTGTTTTCCCTCAGTGCTCGTTATTTTGTACTTCTTGATGCTATTCTGTATGGCATTGTTTTTAAAATTTCTGATTGTTCTTATTATATAGAAATACAGTTGAGTTTTGTATGCTGACATTGTATATACTACACATAATTTTTAAACTCACATATTAATTCTGGTACTTCTTTTGTAAATGTCATTCCATGGCTTAGTTGATGTACAGATAATCATGTAGTCTGTGAGTAAAGGTAGCTTTCCTGACCATTTTTTGGAAAATATGGTACACATTTGAATAATAGCAGTGAAAGCAGATCTTTTTGTCTTGTGTTGAATCTCAGAAAGCACTTAGTCTTTTACCATTAAGTATAATGTAAGCTGCAGAGTTATTTTTATAGTGCATTTTTTTAAAAGTTAAACTGATGTTTGCTTTTATTTCTAGTTTCTATGAAGTTTTTCCCAGGAAAAGGTGATGGATTTTGACAAATGTCTTTCTTCATCTATTGAAAAGATTACATGTTTTTTCAATTTGTTAATATGAAGAGGTACAGTGATTATTATTATTATTATTTTTTGGAAGTACTTGGTTGTTGGATCTAGGGCCTTGAACATGCTTTGCAAGTACTCTGCCACTGGGCTGCACCCTCAGCCCATTTTTTAATTTTTATTTTGAGTCAGTGTCTTGCTAGGTTATGCAGGCTGCCTCTAGTCTTGAACTCATGCTCCTCATGCCTCCATCTCTGGAGTTGCTGGATTATAGGTGTGTGCCACTGTGCCTGGCTTCAGTGATTAATTTCTGATTATTAAACCAAATTGGCATTCCTCAGATAAACTCTATGTCATCATAAAGCTTTATTCTTTTTATATATTAGATTTGTTAAACTTTTGTTTAGAATTTTTCATGTATATTTATTAAAGATTGATTTTTTAAATTATAATGTGTTGTCACTTATTTTAACATCAGGGTAATGCTGGATTCATAAGAACAAATTTGGAAGTATTTCCTCCTTTTTAATTTTCTAGAAGAGCTTATTTATGTAGTATTTTTTCTACCCCTTATCCAAAGTTTTGCTTTCCATGGCTTCAGTTACCTGCGCTCCACCATTGTCTGAAAATATTAAACCAAAAATTCCAGAAGTAAACACTTTGTTTGTTTTCACATGTATAATGTTCTGATTAATAACAATGAAATGTCTTGCTGTCGTGTACCATCCTGATTAGGATAAATTATCCCTTTGGTCAGCATATCTGTGCTGTATAGACTACCTGCCTGTTGGGGACGTAGTTCTCATCTCAGTTATCAGATCAACGGCCTCATTTATGCAGAGCTTGTGTTCAAGTAACCTATATTTTACTTAGTAATGGCCCCAAATTGGAAGAGTAGAGATGCTGGCTGTTCTGATATGCCAAAGTGACATGTTGCTTCCTGTAAGTGTAAAGGTGAATGTTCTTGACTTAATAGGAAAACCGTGGTACATGTAGTGTTTGGTACTCTTGGTGGTTTCAGGCATCTACTGGGGGTCAGACTCCCCTTTACATAAGAGAGGACTACTACAGTTGATGCCTGCAGCCATACCAGTATGGTGTCCGATCCCTTCAGATCTCAGAAGCTAAGCATGGTCGGACTTGGTTAGTACTTGGATGGGAGACTGGCTGGGAACACCAGGTGCTATAGGCTTGGGAGAAGGACCCAGCAACCCACTCCCAGAAATCAATCAGCCATTGAAAACCCTGTGAATAGCAGAGAAGCACTGACGTAGTGCCAGACATGGTCGGGAAGTGTTTTATTTTGTTGTACATAGGGTCACTATGAGTTGGACCCAACTTGATAGTATCTAACAATACCAACATATATGAAAAGATGGATAGGACAGAGCATGTGGGAAGGGGTGTGAAACATCCACAGCCTCTTGAGTGTGGCACCTTCCAGGAATCTCCATGTGTTTAATTATCTAGAAGTTTATCTCCACAAAATCCTTTTGGGTTTTCATGGGGGTTTCATTATAAATGTATGATTCATTAAATCATTGACCATTGATTATCGGCTTAACCTTCAGCCTGGCTTCCCTTCTTGGAGGTTAGGTGTTACGGCTAAAAACTTTAACCCTTTAGTCATGTCTTGGTTTTTCTTATGACCAAACCCCATTCTGAAGCTATCTAGGAGTCCCAGCTGTCGTTCAGCTCATTATCCATATAAAGGGACACTCATCATTCAGAAGATTCCAAGAATTTTAGGAGCTCTATATCCAGAAACTGGACTGAAAACTAAATATATTTCACAGTATCACAGGTTCATGTTGGATGATTTCTTTTGCCACATCTTCAACTTTAGTAACTTTTTTCCTGCATAATTTTTTTGCAATTAATCCTGTTATGTATATTTTTCACATCATACAGTGCTTTCATCTCTACATTCTTGGTTTTTGTCTTTTTATATCTTCCAGGTCGCTAAATGGTTTGGACATGTGATGCGTGTAATAACTGACATAATATCCTTGAGTATTCTAACATCTATGTCAGTTCTGATTGAATTTAATTTATTACTTTCTTCCCCTCCTTATGGTTTGTACTGTGTCTGTGTGTGTGTGTGTGTGTGTATGTGTGTGTGAGAGAGAGAGAGACTGAGGGATTGAAACTGGGGCCTCACACATACTTTGCAAGTGTCCCACCACTGGGGCTGCACCCCAAATCGATTCTTTAAACATTTTTTTGTCTTGTGGCAAGGTTGCACTAAGTTACACAGGCTGCCTCTGGTCTCCATTCTGCCAATCTCCCATCTTCCTGCTTCCATTTCCTGAGTTGTTGGGATTGCAAGCAGGAGCCAGTACATCCAGCTTTGGTTTGTGTTTTTCTGCTTTATTGTGTGCCTGTTTATTTTTTATTGGATTCCAGACATTGTGGATTTTATCTTGCTGGATGTCGTATATTTTATATTACTAGAAATATTCTAGAGCTTTGTTCTGTTATTAGGTGCTGTTGAGTCAGGTCCGACTTGTAGACCCTATGTGTGGCAGAATAAAACACTACCCAACAATGCCATGCACTCAGTCTTTTTATGTTTGATCCCATTGTTGCAGCCACTATGTTTCTTCTCATTTTGAGTCCTGCCACATCAGCAACTGGAGATCCCAGGGGCTTTACCCCATTCCCATCATTAAGGTTGACTCCACTTTGAGGAGATAACTCTTCCCCAGTCTTCTTTTGAATGCTTTCCAGCCTGAGGGGCTCATTTTTTGGCACAATTTTTGACAGTACTACTTTGCTTTTTATAGGGTTTTCAGTGGCTGTTTCAGGAGTGGGCTACCAGGTCCTTTCCCCTAGTGTTTCTTATTCTCGAACCTCAGCTGACACCTGTCCACATGGGTATCCGTGCTGTTATCTGAAATACTGGTGGCATAGCTTTCAGCATCGTAACAACTTGCAAGCCTCCATAGCACAAGAAGCTGACAGACATGTCAAGGCTTTAGAACTTTATTCTAGGATGTGGTTATTTTAAAATAATCCCTGTTTTTCTTGTTTTTAAGGATTTATTTGGCCATCCAGAGCAGCACTCATTCTGGCCCTGATTATTCCCTACTACTAGGGTAACCTGTTCTGTGTATTCTTCTGGTCCTCTGGATTTATGAATTTTCGTCTGGCAACTGGAAATAGGCATTATTACTGTCCTTATGTGAGTGTCTGGCACAATTACCTTTTACCTTTTACAGCTATTCTTTCTCAGGCATCATGTGGTTTTGTCACATGCAAGTGATGTTCAGTGCTCAAGGGAGCTCAGAAGTTGTTTGTTCACATCATGTGTCCTCTTTACTCTGTGAAGTCCATATCCATGCTCTTATGTCAGTGATCTATCGGTCTCCATCTTCACTCTCCCTCTGTACTTTCCAGCCTGAAAGCTTTGTCAAGTGAGTAAGTAGAGCTTATCTAATTTGTTTCTTTCTCCTCTAAGATGACTATCCTTTTTCTATTGTCCAGCATCTAGTAAAATAATTTCTCTGTTTTATCCTTTTTTTCATGTAGGGTTGAAAGTCCAGTTCCTATTGCTCTGTCTTTACAGGAAGCAGAAGTTCTGTATTTAAATCAGTTTTTAAAAAAAGAAAGAAAGAAAAAGAAAATTTAGTTCCTCATTTGATCAACCACATTCCAAGTGCTTAGTAGCCACATTTATCTAGGGGCTACCATACTGGAGAGTGCAAATATAGAACATTTCCCATTATTGCAGAGAGTTCTGTTGGACTATGCTACATTACAGTGTATGTTGTTATGTGTTGTTGTGTAACCAGGTCCACCCTGACCCTACTTAGCTCCCTTCCAAGCTCTGATGGATCCAATGCCACAGGGCTAAGGCTGCAGGCATTGTTATGCGTAGTATGGTCATAATAAAAGCTCACATAGAAACAACAAGTAGGCTTATGTTGTACTTCCGTTAGCACAATGAAATCCAGCTTTTTAACTTTGAGGAGGCTTGTTTATATTGCTTTTTTAGTGGATTGTGAAACAGAATGCTGTTTTTTGAGGGTACTAGGTATTGAATCGCCTGCAGCTGTATCCTTGTGGCATCTGATCCCATAAGATCTTGGAAGCTAAGCAGGGTCAGGCCTGGTTAGTACTTGGATGGGAGACCACCTGGGAACACCAGGTGCTGTAGGCTTGGGAGAAGGACCTAGTAACCCATTCCCCAAAATCAATCCGCCCTTAAAAACCCTATGAACAGGAGAGAAACATTGATAATAGTGTTTCTCCTGTTGTATGCAGGGTCGCTATGAGTCAGATACAGACTCCATGGCACCTAACAACAACAGGTATTGAATCAGGGCTTCATACATGCTAAGTACGTACTCTATTACTGAGTTACACTGATAGCCCCTTTGGTGCTTTTTAGGTTTTGTTGTCTCCTTGAAGCAAGTAAGAAATCTCTGGCTCATTAGGTCATATCTTTGAGGTATTTTATTTTATTTTATTTTATTATTTTTTTATTTTTTATTTTTATTTTTCAGTGGCAAGTATCATTTAGAAGGTAGTGTTCAGGGCCCTTTGTAAGTCTAAGACATTATCTACTTTATTTCTTGAAGTATTGTGAGATCTTACACAATCCCTGGCTCATGTTGTTGTTGTTAGGTGCTGTCGAGTCGGTATCCAACTCACAGCGACCCTCTGTACAACAGGGGAAACACTATTGTCAGTGCTTCTCTGCTGTTTATAGGGTTTTCAATGGCAGGTTGATTTGTGGGAGGGATTGCCAGGTCCTTTTCCTGAGCCTACAGCTTCTGGTGTTCCCAGGCAGTCTCCCATCCAGGTACTAACCAGGCCCGACCCTGCTTAGCTTCCGAGATCTGATGGGATCGGATGCCACAGGGCTACGACTACAGGCCCCTGGCACATGGTAAGTACTTAAGTACTTCTTTATTTAGCAATATTTGAGCACTTACTATGAGCTTGGCATTCTTCTTGGGGTAAGATTAATAGACTCTTGAGTATCCATTGTTTCCTTTGAGAGATTACTTTCCCTAGTGGTATAATGAATCTACATCTCAAAAACTAGATTTCCAGTCACTCTGTCACTGGACCTATTGAATGGCACAGTTGAGCTACCATATAATATTGAGAAAAGTGTTACCTCCTCCCTTTTCCTTGGAGACTGTCAAAGATATTTCATATAGAGAGCCCCGTCTCTAACAGTTTGATGGGAACTGCCGAACAGATAGAAATGTTGGTTTAACCACCAGGATTCATGAAAAATTAAAGCAAGAATCTAGTTTTTATGGAAGAAACACCTTTTACACATATGAAACCATTTTCTTCAAAGAGTCTAATTCATTGTACATTGGGAATTTGGGGCAGCTTAAACATTCTTTAGGTTTCTTATTCTGACCTGACTGTTTATACTACTTAAAAACAAACTTCACATTCAAGTATCAAATGCTTATTTTTGTTAAAATAGTTATGGTTTTTGCTTACCATTTAATAAAATTGATCATGTTTTGGTGGTGATGCAAGAAAAACATGCCTCAAATATTGAATTAGAAGAAATTCAGATGGACATCCAATTCAATTAGCTTTGGTTTTAAAAAATCTAGGATGATTGTCATTTAGTATTTTGATATAACAGAATTAGCCTGAAAAAAATAAAAATAAGTAACTGCTGTAAAATATAACATGTATCTTTTACAGAAGAAATGGTTATCTCTTTGAATTTAAAAGTGTGAAAATGTATTTGTCAAGTATGTAATTTATTTTTATATTGACTCACTCCATAAAGAATTTGAATGGGATATACTCACTTGGAGTAGAAAATAATTACATTAAAATTTTCTGAGTATAAATTCCCTTTTTAAAATCGTGATTTTACTAGTTCCTGTCTTACAGAATTTGGTTTGATTCATTTTTGCAGCAAGGTTTTATTTTCTTAAGTAGTTTCAAAAGTGTTACAAGATGTATGGAACAAAATTTAGGTGTCAGAGATTTGCTTCAATATTTCAAGTATTTTGATGATGTTGTTAGGTGTCGTTGAGTCAAATCCAACTCATAGTGACCCTATGTACAATAGGCGAAACACCATTGTTAGTGCTTGTCTGCTGTTCACAGGGTTTTCAATGGCAGATTGATTTTTGGGAGTGGGTTGCCAGGTCCTTCTCCCAAGGACCCCAACACTACAATATCTGGAGTTCCCAGGCAGTCTCCCATCCAGGTACTAACCAGGCCGGGCCCTGCTTAGCTTCCAAGATCTGACGGGATCGGAGGCCACAGGGCTACGGCTGCAGGCAGTATTTTGATAGATGTATCCAAAAATGCTTTTGTTAACCCAAAGCTGCTATATAGTTCCATATCCTGATTTTTGAAGATAAGCCTTTCTGTCCATTTAATAGTGGTTCTTTGCAAAATTAGTATTTAATGGGGACCATGGTGGGCATCTGTAAATCCCAGTGACTCAGATGGTTGAGGCAGGAGGATTGCAAGTTCAAGGCAGCCTATGTCACTTAGCAAGACCATGTCTCAAAATAAAATAGAGGCTAGGAGTGCAGCTCAGTGATAGAGTACTTGCCTAGTATGTGCAGAGGTCCTAGGCTCAACCCCAAATACTGAAAAAAAATTAGTGTTTGGATTATCCACCTTTAAGAATTAGTTTAAAAATTAATTCTGTAAATAAATGCATGCTATATTCTAGACACTATGCTCAATGCTTTGAGATTAGTAAAGATAACTGGAGTATGTTCAGCATAGTTCTATGTATCTAATAGAAAAGAGAGGGGGCTGGGTGCTGTGGTGCACACTTGTAATCCCAGTGATTCCAGATGCTGAGGCAGGAGAAATGCAAGTTTGAGGCCAGAACAACTGGTGTAACTTAGTAAGACCCTGTCTCAAAATAAAAAATACAAAAGAACTGAGGGTGCAGCTGAGTGGTAGAGCTCTTGGGAAGTATGCATGAGGCCCTGGGTTCAGCCTCTGCAATACTGCCCCCCCAAAAAAAGGAAAGCAGGTATGTATATTGTACTAATGATTGCAAAACAAATATATTCCTTTTTAAATTTTTGTAGACATCTTAGAAAAAATGCCTACTGAAAAAATTCTTAATACATAAATGGTTAATGTGTCTGTTTTCCTCCTCTTGGGTGTCCAACTTTATGGTTAAAACATTCCAGAGTATACACTCTATGTATGTGTGTTGTTGTTGTTAGGTGCCATCAAGTCAGTGTCCGACTCATAGCGACCCTGTGTACAACAGTTGAAACACTATTGTCAGTGCTTCTCTGCTATTCATAGGGTTTTCAAGGGCAGATTGATTTTTGGGAGGGGGTTGCCGGGTCCTTCCCCAAAGCCTACTGTATCTGGTGTTCTCAGGTGGTCTCCCATCCAAGTACTAACCAGGCCTGACCCTGCTTAGGTTCCAAGATCAGGCGCCACAGTGCTGTGGCTGCAAACTGTATGTGTGTGAGTAATCTCAAAATTTTATAACCCAGTATCTAGCCCATTGTAGTCAAATACGTAATATTACACCCATTGTTAGTATCAATAAATATTTGGGGAATGACTACTTATGAAGCTATTCTTTTTCAATTTTATATCAATAATAGAATTTAAAGTCAGGGAGTGTTCCTTTCTGTTGTATGTGGGGTCGCTGTGAGTAGGACCTGACTCAGTGGCACCTAACAATAACAACTAGTACTTTCCTTTATGTTTCATTTCTCAATGGCTAATACCCATTGAGGAAACACATTAGTGGATCTTATCTTATATGGTAAAGAAAGGCAAGTGTAGGAGCTATAAGAATGCATTACATATAGCTGGAGATTGTTTTTGCAAGATTTTAGGTATATATATATTTTTGTGTACAGAAGGTGGTGATATAAAATGTCTTTAATGGTAGATTGTGATTGGAAAAAACAATCCTAAACTTTGAAAGCCACAGCTTTAGTAGTTAGTTTTAGCTGCTTTTAAAGTGCCAATTTCTCTTTACTACTTTGTAAGGTGTGAAAATGATTGAATTTGCATTTCTGACTTGTGGTAGTTTAGGTTGTTGATAACACTTCTTTGTAAAATGCTGTTCACTGTTGTTTAAACACTAATCTAGGTTTTCCTATGTTAGATAAAAGATTTTATTACAATTCTTTTTTTGTTTTTTGTAGTCTTTAGAGGCACTGACCTTTAGCTCTCATTGGATAGCTTCTTTTTTAAAGAAAGAAAGCAGCTCTACTGGCACTGGAGGCAATTGATTTTCCTTCTTTCATTCCTCCCTTTTACTCTCCCTCCCTCTTTTCCTCCCTCCCTCCTTTGTACTGAGGGGCTAAACCAAGGGCCTCCCACATACTTTATAAGTACTCTACCACTGAGCTGCAATTCTAGTTCTTTTTTTTTTTAATTTATATTTTATTTTTTTATTTCTTATCTTGACATGGGATCTCACTAAGTTATGCAGGCTGCCTCTGGCCATCCTCCTGCCTCTGCTTCTCCAGTAGCTGGGACTACAGTTATGTAACATTGTGTAGGGGCAATTGATCTTTCTCACCATCTTAAGGGAAATATCCTAGAAACATAAAGTGTTTAGAGTATAATTATGTAATCAACAACTCATTTCAAACCACTGCAGTTCAAATGGGAGTAAAAGCTTCCAGTTTTCTCATTAAAAAGAAAGTGGAAGCCAGGCACTGTGACCCAGACCTGTAATCCCAGCAATTTGGGAGGAAGAGGCAGGAAAATTAGGAGTTTCAGGCCAGAGATAGGCCGTGTAACTTAGCAAGACCCTGACTCAAAAAATAAAAATGGGACGAGGGGTGCAGCCCTGTGGTACAGTACTTGCCAAGTGTGTGTGAGGCCTTGGGTTCAACCTTCAAGTACTATGCAAAAAAAGGAAAAAAAAGGGGGGGGTGTATGAGTGTTACTTGTTGATCTCTCAGGTTATTCTCTGATACAGTTTTGGAATTGTTGAGACACCTGTACTTTTTTTCAGTTGTGAAATTCTACATATTTGGAATGAAATGTGCATATCTTGATTTTCAGGAATTCAGTTCCATGGGTTCCCCCAATGAAGTGGAGGTTAACTATATTATATATGCATTTAAATGACTTTACAAAAGTCTATATATGTTATGTTTGACAAAATTTTTTTTCTTTTTTCCTATTTCTAGACAGTTTAATGGGGAAGATAAATGATTAAAATGGTAATACTACCAGGTTTTAAGACTAAAATGGTAACCAAGTCCTAGAGACTGTATCTTATCAGCTCCTGGTAGGATCCACCATTCCTGCTGTCCTGTTTGTGAAGATGGGAATCTGGGAGGAGCCAGGGTCCCTTCTCCCTTCTGACTTGCCCCCAACCCCAGGATGAGGTTGTCACAAAGGCAGTGGATGCAAGTTCTGGTACTAGGGCTTATTTCAGTTTTCAGAGAAGAAGACGTAAATACTGACTGAGTGGGATTTCCTACAGAAGAGATTGCACCTCTTGGAAGCAAGCTATAGGAGATACACATGCCTTTTCACCAAAACTCAGTTCTGAGGAAAATCAGTAGAACACCAAAGAAGGAAAACATGGGGTTTATGTGCTCCCTCTTTCAATACTGAGAGCTTAGAACTGTGCATTTTGTTTACCGTAATGAAGACAGGCTTCTAAGCAGGAGAGACAGACAGTTCTTTTGTATTTTAAGAAGTCATGTTCTTCGTATCCAGGACGAGAGGGGGAGAGAGAGAGAGAGAGAGAGAGAGAGAGAGAGAGAGAGAGAGAGAGAGAGAGAGAGGAAAAGAAAGGGGAGGGGGAGGGAGGGAGCGAGGAAAGGAAGAGAAAGAAAAAGAAAGGAAGAGAGAGGGAGAAGAAAGAAAGGAAAGAAGGAAGAAAGAAAGAAAGGGAAGGAAGAAAGAAGAAAGAAAGAAGGAAGGAAGGAAAGAAAAAGAGAGAAAGAAAGAAAATCTTGAACTGTGTTTTACTAGGCATGGTGGTACACTCCTGTAATCCCAAAATTTGGGAGGTAGAGGCAGGAGGATTGTGGATTTGAGGCAAGAGGGAGCCTGTGTTCTGTCTCAGTGAGATTCTGTCTGAGAATAAATAAAAATAAAAAAGGGGCTGGAGGTGTAGCTCAGTGGTAGAGAACACACAAAATATATGTGAGGCCCTGGGTTCAGCCCTCCAGTACCACGAAAAAGAAAAAGAAAAAAAAAGGCCAGATTCTACACCTGGAATTTGTCCTCAGTGTGTGCTGGTACCTCTGTGGTCCCCAGGACAGCAAGACCAGCAGAGCTCCACTCAGGCCTGGATCCTTGGTCCAACTACTCCCACCTCCAGGTCCTGGAGCACCCATGGCCTCAACAGAGGCCCCTGCTCAGAGGATGGAGGCTGGCTGCAGTGCACCAGCTTAGTTCCTTCAGCACCTGCTTCTCCGGCCTGTACATCTTCTGCCACTCTGCCTCAGAAGGGTGTGAAGCCCAGCAGGTAACAGAATCTGGGTAGCTGTGGTGGTCAGGATGTCATAGAATTTTCTGTGATGCTGGAAAATATACTCCATTCCTAGGAAAATGTCTCCCAAATTATGATTGTCTGGAAAATCTGGCAGGAGAAATTCAGCTGCTTTCAGATTCTCATGAAATGGGAAAGAAAGCACATCAGTTGGAACATTTTTCTTTCTTTACATCCTGTTAATGCGCTGAGTATTCCTGTTGTCAACCTAGATTATCCCCAGGTCACATTTCTACACTTTTAAAATATTTATGGCCTCCATTTTCCTTTGCATGGGCACTCGCCTAATGGAGATCACTTGCTGCAGATTTCTAATCACCAAACTGATTACAGGAGGAACATGTGCCCCTTTCAGACATTTGAAAGGACCCTGTAATCCTGGCAACTTGAGAGGCTTGGGAGTTCGAGGCCAGAGGCACTCTGTGCAACTGAGCAAGACTCTGTCTCAAATAAGTTGAAAAGGGGCAGCACATGCAGCTCAGTGGTACAGCACTTGCCTAGCATGTGCAAGGCCCTGGGTTCAACCTCCCAGTACTGAAAAAGAAAAAAGAAAAAAATGAGGGATATAAAAAGAAGCCATGGACCCAGACAACCCAGCATTGATAAAGGCCATAAAGAAATTAAGAGCAGGGAAGGGAAGTGGCTTTAGCAGTGAGAGGCAGGGTGGGATGTGCCGGTGAGAGGAAAGGTATGTGGAATAGGAGGGATTGGGAGGCATGATATGGAGTAGGAAAGATAGAGGAGCCTGGGGTGCAGGTGTGGATAGGTCATGTCGGTGGGATACCTGGAGTCAGTCGTGCCTAGTAGGGACAGGAAGGCAATGGGCAGGAGGCAGATGCTTGCCCCTGGGGCTCATGGTTCTGGGTGCATGCTAATGACCATGAAGCTGCCATGTGCTACAGCAAATGGCCTGTGCATATACTGGGGCCTGTAGCCACTGAACCCAAGCGGCAGAGGCTGGGGGAGCCACCAGTGTGCCGACAAATTTTTATACAGTTAAATGCTAACAATTTGTATATTGGAAAAAAATACCTCAGAGCTTTCCTTAAAGACAATGTTGTTTTGAATCATTTAATTTGTAATAATGTGTCAAGGGTAATTTTTTTCATCCTTTAAAATAATTTTTTGAAACTGAAATGAAAATTATGAAAGATAATTCAGAATTTAAATACCTTTAGCTTTTGCTTTTGTTTTCTAGTAACACATGCAGGTTTTAAAATGAGTTTTTTTCAGAATCTTAGCAAGCTGTTGCTTTTATTATCTTTAATAGTACTTAATTTTTGGTTTTATTTATCATGATATTTACTGTTAACTTGAGGACCACTTGAGTGCACAGAAAACACATCTTACTTGGTTTGGCAGTGTAAGACAGTATAAGTTAAATAGATCTGGAAAAAAAACTTCTTTAGGTCAGAAGTAACATGTCTGAAAACATATCCTTGAACTCTGGCTGTGGTTTTTCTACATGTAGCAATTGTTGGCTTATATTCTTTATGAAATTTTGATAGTGTGTACTACAGAAATGGTTTCAGAGCCTCTGTATTTTCTTCCCAAGGAAAGCTTTAATTCTAGTCAAAATTTAGCTTTGTTGCTTATGATTAGGGTCTTAAATCTTTAGGATATTAAAATTTTCAGGTGAAAACAAAAGGGGAGAGAGCATTCTTAACCAAGGTACTAGGCTTGTATGTTTTTACCGTCATTTTTTAGGAAGAACATTTTTAAGATATCTGAAAAGGGAGAAATTTTTGATCAAACTTTAGTTGGTGTGTTTTATTTCGCTGACTTTCAGTGCTTTATAATATCTTCTTTGCAATATGAAAGGAGGTTCCCACCCATAACCAACCTTCATTCTTTGTGGATGCAGCTATTTATTTTTAAATAAGGCTGTTTTTCTGTGAATTGTCAACTTTGGTTTGATACTATGTATTATAGCAAGTAAAAATTAGTAGGTTGTAACAGGATATGACCTGTGCCCAACCAGGAATCAGAGTTTGGACAGCATTCATATATGTATCATAGGGTGCCACTGACTTAGTTCCCAGAACATGAGATTGCCATGGCAACATAGGCTCTTTGAAGGCAGAAATCTTGGCAGACTGATTGGGTCTTTTGAAGTGCTGGGTGTGTTGATAGGAAGGGATCCAGACAGCAATAAGCACACAAGTGTAGGCCAGCAGTCAAGGAAAATAAGGATTTAGTTTTTAGCTTTAACTTGAGGACAAGTGTCTTTTGAGTTTCCTTCAAAACAAATATTTATGTGAGATTTTCTCTTCACATGTATTACTATTTCCAGAACAAGTTTCTATGCATGTGCTGTGTAATGTTTTGGCTCGCATAAAATTGTGGTGGTTTTTTTTTTTGTTGTTTGTTTGTTTTTTTAAATTAACATGGTGTAATGCACTGTGATATTATTGGCTTCTGATATTAAAAGATAAATATAAATCAATGCAGATTACTCAGTTAACCATTTGGTATTTTAAAAAACAAGTTATATATCCTCAAACTCCATGATCTACATGCTGTTTTCAAGATGTCTTAGGGTATCATCTTTCACTTTTCCACTCTGAATCTCAGACATCATTTGTGGTTTTGCTCTGTGGCTGCTCTTGTGTGCCTCCTGCCTAGCATATTTTCTCATTTTTCTGTTTCTCCAAACGCTACTCAGGTTTCACTTTTGTTACTATGTTTTCACTGGTTCTTAAAACTTCCAGAGATCTTTTCCTTTCCAAAATCTTGATTTAAATTTATATATTGAATCATTTAGTGCTAGTAGAGTTTTGTACATTTTTTGTGTGCTGTGTGTTAAACTTACTTAGTAATAAACCTTTTGAGGTCAGGAGTTGGTCCTTTACTCTTGTACCTTATAATAAAGGAGTAGGTATATGGTTGGAACTTAGTATAACTAGTTGATTAATGGTTTTTACTTTTAATGATAAAAAATCATATTCAAATCAGATTATTTGTTTAGCTTTTTAATAAATTACATAAATAGCCTCCATACGCACTGTCCTAATTTGAGGGTACTTTTAATACTTGGTTCCAGAGCCAACAATAATTTGTACAGAAGTTCAGTTCTTCATCCAAACTATGATTCTTTATCTGAACTGACGAATCTAGAAAATAATTTAGATTGGATGATAAAAGAATGATATATAACTAGTACCATTCTAGATGCATAGGCGAGAAGCATTTAGTATGTACAATGGATGACTTAGAGCACTAGTGAGTGTCTACTTCTTATGGATGCACTATTGCAAATGGGACATAGTGTCTCTTCTTCATTATGTTCTGTTTCCTCATATTCAGAATGGCTCAGTGCTGTCTTTTCTCCTTCATTCTTTCCTTCTCTCCTCCTCTTTATTTTTTGCAGCACTGGGGGTTGAATCCAGGATGCTGTGTATGAAAGCACAACACTACTGAGCTGCAGCCCTAACCTCTTTTTTATTTTTTATTTTAAGACAGGGTCTTGCTAAGAGGCATAAGCTGCCTTTGGCCTGGAACTTGAAATTCTCCTGCCTGAGCCTCCCAAATTGCTGGGATTATAGGCATGCCCCAAGATGTTCAGCTTCAGTGGAATTTTTCTGTATGTTAATTTTATTATTCTCTTTTGTTATTCCTTTTTCTGAGAAGTAAATACTGGGAAAACTTTTAAGGAAAACCATACCAGTGACCTGGTGAAGGTTTTGCTCCTTTGCTTTATTAGAAATGATTGAAATGGCAACCTAGCTTTAAGCAGCACTACTGTCTGCACCTGTCAACCACAATTCCAACTTTTTTTTTTTTTTTTTTTTTTTTTTTGGTGCGGTACTGGGGGTTGGACCCAGGGCCTTGTGCTTGCATGCTTTCCAAGTGCTGGACCACGGAGCTGCAAACCCAGCCCATTTTTTACTTTTTGAGACAAGGTCTTGCTAAATTATGCAGACTGCCTCTGGTCTTGAATTTGTGATCGTCCTGCCTCCGCCTCCTGAACTGCTGGGATTACAGGCATACGCCACTGCACCCGGCAGTTCCAACGTTTTAAAACCAGCTCAATGTAAAATTGGGAATTTTTGATACTATAAAACCTTTTTTTAAATTTCCTCCAATCTGTGAATTAAGTGGAAGGCGAAAACTAACTGCTAAATCAAATATTAGTATTTTTTATCTTGTCTGAAAAAGAATCCAGTAGTTCTTTGCATGCATTTTATATATAGAAATGTTAAAACTTCATGTTTTATTTTTAGAAGTAGTTATTCCTTGAAGGAATATTTAAAATGCATAATTAAGTTAAAAATCATCATTAGCTCTTTGCTTTTATTTACATGGCAGGTATAGAGGAAATACCTTGGGCCTAGGGGAGTGCCAGTGTCTTATGGGACTGATAAAACTTTAGAGATACTCCTTATTCACAAGATAGTTACTATTCCTTTAATGCAAGCATAGTACAAAAGCTCTTGGAATTATCCATGATGGGAAATGGTGTGATGGTTAATGATTCATACACAGTTATTCACAGTGCTGATAGCATAAGTTACACTTAGGTGAATTTTCTTGAAGAAGCAACACTTTGTATTAGCCATTTTTGATTAAAATCTTTATAAAATGTATTACAAATTTTGTTTTCTCAAGCTTTTTCAAATATTTAGCTTTATCAGGGTTGTAGTAATGATTATTTGATGTACCTTGCATCATAAGACCCTACTGTGATAGTGTTGATGATGATGATGATGTTTTTATGTGCCGTTGAGTCCGTGTCTGACTCATAGTGACCCATTGTATAACAGGCGAAACACTATTGTCATTGCTTCTCTGCTGTTCATAGGGTTTTCAGTGGTGGACTGATTTTTGGGAGTGGGTTGCCAGGTCTGTCTCCCAAGCCTACAGCACCTGGTGTTCCCAGGTAGTCTCCCATCCAAGTACTAACTAGGCCCGACCCTGCTTAATTTCCGAGATCTGATGGGATCAGATGCCACAGGGCTACGGCTGCAGGCTTGATAGTGCTGATAAGATTATTTAATTCTATGCCAATCCTTTTCATGTTACTGTACATTTATATAAATAGTATTTTTTATTGCTTGTTTCCTTGTTATCTATTCCTAATTCCTTATTTCCTTGTTATCCCTTAATTTTTCAATTTTTAGCAGGACTGCCCTAGTTTTTAACTTCTCCTATGCATGATCATCTTTCCTGTGCTGTATTATCTAACTTGCTAGAAACTGACCTCCTAAGGTTAATCAGACAACTAAGTTCTGTTAAAATCAAAGACTATGTTTACATATGAGAAGAGGCTTGGATGTGGTTGTCACCTCTCTGGTGGAAAGAGTTCATGGGATTTTGTTGAAGCTTCTTTTTCTAGCTGCCTTCTCTGTCTCTGGGTATGGTTGGTTGATTGAAGTCACTTGGTGTCAGACTACTGAATACAAGGGCTCTTATTATTTCTCTTTGGATGATTTTCATATTAAAACTTAAAAAAGGTTTTTATTCCTCATAAATTAGCAAAATTCAAGAAAATAGAAAAATAAATGTTTTATATATACTGTAAGCATAAACTTTAATGTCAACACTTGTGAGTTAAAGGCGTTTCAAGTGCTTATTGAATAATAGACATTTTTTGGCATAAAATGGATTAAGTTTGTTTGGATTTAAAATTATTCATAGTGATTATAAAATATTTTACTTGAGTATACCCTAATAATGATATTCTCTTGAATACCTTCTAGCCTCTGAAAATATGCAAAGAAAAAAAGGAGGGATATTTACATCATCCCTTTTGGTTATTGAGAGTGGAGACTTTATTGGTCAATGAAGAAATACTCATCAAGGACATTCTTTGATACTGGATAGAACATAATTAGTTTCTTAGTTTAATGAGTTCTATGTAGGTCCTGAAACTCTTGGCTCTGGTTTGAGCCTCCCTTTAATGAGCTGCCTCTCATTCTTCTGTTTGTAAATCTGTCTAGTTTATTGAGTGAGGTAGACAAGCAGAACTGTGTCTGCTAAGGACCAGATGTGCTTCTTTCCTTGCTGTGGCACCCTTGGCTTTTTGCTGACTTTTACATATAAGGCATTGGTCCAAACCCAGAGGAGAGGAAGTAGAGTATCAGCTTATTAGGGCCTGCTCTGGATTCAAGAAAAAGTAACAAAGACAGACAGAGGACATGCATTGCTGAGAAAAGCATATAGGGTATTAACCCAGATTTTCCAGCTCATTTTCACTAGGGTGAAACTTGGAGATCAAGCATCAGGGAAGATACTCTATCCATTAGAACTTATCTGAGGGCACTTAAATATATCAACCATAATGGAATTGCCAGAAAAGTGTGTTTTTAATTTAAAGCTAGCTAAGTGCAGAAAGTTCTCTTTTATAGCTATGTAAAAATATCAATCACTTTGGCTACTTGGTAGTCACCAGTTGAGGATATAATTTTGGTCCCTGTTTCTTGATTTGGGTTTAACTAGAAATAATTGAAAAACCTAGATCCTATTATTTTCCTTTGCATCTGTGCTCTTTAGTGAATTTGAGACAAACAGGAGCTATTCGGAAATGCAACATGATGGCTTTGACTTTTACTATGAATGGAATGGGAACCTATTGGAGGGAATGATATCTGATTTACATCTTAACACGATCACCCTGGCTCCCTGAGTAGAGACCAGTCAGGAGGTTATAGGAGAAGTGGTTAAATTTTGGGTATATACTAAAGATAGAACTGATGGATATTGGGCCTGTAAAGCAAAAATAATGTAATTATTATTAATTGAGGATGGTGAAAACTGATGGAGGAACATAGTTTGCTTTGTTCTTTTTTTGAGAAATAAGATGGAGAAACTGCTTTAAGACATACTAGGTATCTAGCTGGAGATATTATTAGGTAACTGGATATTCTGGTCTAGAGTTCTGGGTGGAGATAAAGCTGGAGATACCAATTTGGAAGTCATCTGAATGTATATGGAATCTGAAACCATGACATGGGAGTGAATGTAGATGAAGAAGAAATCAAAAGATTGTATGATTCAGCATTTAAAAGTTGAGGTGATGGGCAACAGACTTGAGAAGGCATATCCAGAAATACAGGTGACTTAATGGTAGCTGAGTATGGATGTGGTTTCTTTTTAAGAGTTTTAAACTTATTTTTAAGAATTAGATATAGAGTGGATCCTAATAGCTATATTTAGTCTATCTCATTTTGCAGATTAAATTTTTTAAAAATGTCTTGCAGACAGACCAGTGGGATAGAAAAGAAACATTCAGCTACAGATCCCAGAGCATAGGGAAGTTTAGTGTATGGCAAACTTGACATTTCAGAACACCCAGGTAAAAGTGGACTTCTTAATAAGTGGTTAACCATTTGAAAAAAAATAAACAAATTCATATATCACATCATACAGAGGAATAAATAGCAAGTGGAAAGGAGATCTCACTGTAGAAAAGGAAACAACAAATATGAAAAGGAAACATGGATAAATTCTTTTATAACCTGGATGTAAGGAAGGGTTTTCTCTGTTATGATTCAAAATACAATGTAACAAAAGGAAAAACTGATAAATTTAACTATGTGAAAATTAAAGATAAGACTTTTGAGAAAGGAAAGACAAAAGACGTACAGAACTGGGAGTAAACATTTATCACAGCTAAAGCGTTAATCTTCCTCATATATAAAGAACCTTTCAAAACTGGGGCTAAAAAACTGGACCAAATAGAAACCCACACAATTGTCATGAAAGTATAAACATTGCTCTTAAACTAATGAAGATACTCATTCTCACTTACAGTAGGAGAAATCCAAATCAAAACTGAAGAGATACCAGTTTTCACCTATGAGAATGTTAGTAAAAATATAACCAAATATTCTATTAGTTGTAAGGAGATGCTTTGTTGATGGTGATGCAGACAGGTTGTTTGGTACATTCATACCCCAGATTCACACAGCACAGCTTGACAAATGGCATGTGAGTGCAAGATGGAACAGGAAGAAGAGAGTTCATTGTCTAATGAACTTCAGGGAACATCTGACCATGTCACTTGTTTCCCTGTTTGTATAAATTCCTGGAGCTGCTCAAAGGTAGGGATTTCCTTTGTCTTGCTTCTTCCTTTTTCATCTGTTCTTAGTACTGTGGTCTCTCTCATCAAGATTGGCTTTTGAGATGTTTAGAACAGTGAAGGAAAACAAAATTCTTTCTCTAGACAGTAATTGGACTGCAATGTGGAAAGTCATGTTTTTGATGGTAGGAAACTATATAGTCAGTAGCTCTGTCTTCGATTCATTTGGTACCAAATCATAGTCTCTGGAGGTGAATGGATTCATCAGGCGGGTGAGAACAAAGGTCAGGTGATTGGAAAGTCCAAAATTATTTCAGCAATTAAGTAAAATTATCCTCACTGTGGTTTGCATAAGACATGTATTATATTCATGTGTGGAGAGAGAGATTTTAGAGGGCATTTATTCTGTGGGATTTATCAAGATGAATATGTACCTAGAAGCAATACAAGCTATCATGTGCTGTGTGAAAACAAAGCTTCCGGCTTCTGGTGTAAGGTGGCGGATTAGGGGCAGCCTCTGTGTCATGTGTTCAAACAAAGGAATCAGGATAGGAAGGAATAGACTCTATTCCAAAGAGAGAAGGACTAGAAAAGCACAGAAATTACAGAGGAGGTGGTAGGATGATCTCACAGTGAATGAGCTGAGGCTTCCCAGCAGGGAACCCAGTGGGGAAGGGGAACTGGAAGCCTCACCCAAAAGATAAGCTGTTCAGCAGGCTGGCAGCCACACAGGAGAAGCCCACAATCTTTGAAGTCCTTGGGTCCTCTCCACACATGGCTCTTCTGACTGAGGGGCCAGCATTGGAGAAGGGATCCATTTTGCCATGCTCCATATCTTGGAGGGCTGTGATCAGGAGCCATCTTTAGAGGTAACTTATTGTGTGAGACTGAGCTAACTCTCAGGCCTGAAAACAAAGCACAGTCATGGCCCTCGGAACATGGGGCAGCCTGCCAGGAGCCTACTGTGAGACACAGCTGGGGCAGGCAGCTACAAAGAGGAAGAAGATGGGATTCTGACCAGCTGAGAAGTTCAAGCAGCAGAAGGCAAGATGGACAATAGTCCAACCCTCTGGGAAGAGGAGACAACCTCATCTCTTGAGGGCAACTGGGGACGTTGGCAACCCTATGACAAGGTTAGATAAGAGACTCCAATTTCAACTGACCACCACCTCCACCTAACAGACTCTAATATTAGAGGACATAGAAAGAAACCACTCTAAACTTAGCCTTTTTTTTTTTTTTCCTATGCTGGGAAATTAGCCCAGGGCCTTAGCATTGGGCAAGTGCTCTACCACTCTACTATACCCCCAGCCCCAGCTTATTTTTATTTTGAGACAGTTTTGCTGAGTTACGCAGGCTGTCTACGCCTGGGGCATGTGATTCTCCTTCCTCATCCTCTTGAGTCACTGGGATTGCAGGTGTGTACCATGGCAGAAGGATCACTCCCTGCCCCGCTTAAAAATTTTTTTCCCCCTCATTTCTCTTTTTTCCAATGAAATTGTTATCTTTGTTTTGTGGTTTTCTTTTTTATCTTTTGCCTCTTCTGTATCGTTTTCTGTTTACCATTCTATAACTTTTACCTTATTGTTTTTCAGAAAATAAATTTCAGGCCTTTTGCTTTTTATTCCTTTACACATTTTTTCATTGTTGTGCAACCAGATTTTTTCTTTTGCTGCTTTCTCTCCCTCTTTCTAACATTCTTTTCCTTTCTTCTTTTTCTTATTTTTACTTAACCCTTGTTGCATCTTTTTTTTCCCTTTTCTCTACAATCTCCCTTATTATTTCAGGCAATTACTATTTTTACTTTCAGCCTTAGTCATGTCTAACTTCATAGGTTACTCTATAATATTGTTGCATTTTTTGTTGTATAGGTATTGATGGTATAGTAGTTGGCTTTAATTGATTTTAAGTTTATTTCCATATCTGATTTAGTTGGGTGTTATACCTATTACAGTGATTTGTCTCTTGGAGTGGTACTGGGGACTGAGCTCTCAAGAGAAAGTTGCTTACAAAGAAGATCCCCAGATAAAACTGAAAGAGATACCCATCCCAGCAGATATGGAGATCAAAAACCAGAATCACAGGAAACAGGGAAAAGCAAGGAAACATGGTTACTTCAAAGAAACATAATTCTTTAAAAACTGAATCCAAATATACAGATATGTCTGAAAAACCAGACAAAGAATTCAAAATCCTACTTGTAAAAATGGTTACTGACTTGAAAGAGGATACAAACAAGCAGATGAATGAGGTAAGGAAATTAATTCAGGCCCTAGATAGGAAAGTCACCAATGTAGAAGACAAAGTCAGCAAAGTTGATGAGAAATGTAGCAAGGACATTGAGATTTTGGGGAACAAACCATAAATTTTGGAAATGAACTCAATCAAATGAAACACACAGTGGAAAGCATTACCACTAGACTAGATCAAGCAAAAGAAAGAATGTCACGAATGGAACACAAGGTTGAGCAAATACTACATTCAGATATCAGTAAAGGGGGAAAAAAAAAAAAAAAAGAATATGAGCACAACATCCAAGAACTCTGGAACATGATCAGGAGACCAAATCTAAGAATCCATGGGGTAGAAGAAAGAGCTGAGATAAAAACTTTTGTTGTTTGGTAGCATTGAATCGGGTCCAACTCATAGCGACCCTAAGAACAGCAGAACAAACACTACCCAACATTTGCTGTGTACATGTTCTTTTTATGTTTGAGCCCATTCTTGCAGCCTCTGTTTCTTCTCATTTTGAGTTGTGCCACGTCAGCAACTGGAAGTCCCAAAGGGCCATTTACTCCATTCTTGCCATTAAGATCGACTCTACTTTCAGGAGGTAACTTTTCTTCAAGAAAGTTATTTCTTGAATGGCTTCCAGTCTGAGGGGCTTATTTTTTGGCACTGTATTTGACAGTGCTCTTCAATTCATAGGGTTTTCATGGATAATTGTTATGACAGTGGGCTGCCAGGTCCTTCTCTCTAGTCTGTCTTAGTCTGGAAGCTCAGCTGAAACCTGTCCACCACCAGTGGCCCTGTTGGTATCTGAAATACCAGTGGTGTAGCTCTCACCACCACCACAACATACAAGCCCCTACAGCATGACAAGCTGACAGACACGAGGCAGGAGGTAAAAACTAAAGGCACAGAAAGCCTATTCAGTGAAATTATAGCAAAAAAGTTCCCAAATCTGGGGAAACAAACAGACATCCAAACACAGAAGACATTTAGAACTCCAAATAGACATGATCAGAAAATATCTTCACAACACATTATAGTTAAAATACCAAGACTACATTATTATAAAGACTACTATATTAAAAACTGTAAGAGAAAAACACCAACTCATTTACAAAGACAAACCCATCAGAATAACATGAGACTTCTCAGCACAAACCCTAAAACCCAGGAAAGCATGGAATGATATATTTCAGTCCCTGAAACTAAATAACTACCAGCCAAGATTATTATATCTTACAAAGTTATCTTTTAAAGTTGATAGAAAAAATAAAGAGAAGCACATACTAAAACAATTCATGAATACCAAGTTTGCATTGGAGAAGGTACTTAAAGGAGTCCTAGATCCACAGAAGGAAGATAAACAGTCTCAAAAACTAGAATGTAGGAAAGAATAAACTTCATGAGAGCAACAGATAAACTAATGAGAACTGGGAAAGAATTAATCATGTGTATCTCAAGAAACCCACAAACCCCAAATATGAATAAGGGAGATAGAAAAGAACAAATAACACACAAACCAACTGGGAAAATACCCAATATAATTACAAGAATCAGCAAACTCAATAATAATCCTAAATATAAATGATTTTAACTCTCCAACTAAAAGACATAGATTAACCGAAAAAGCAACTTGGGAGTTAAACACCACAGTAGGTCAAATGGTCTTAATAGACGTCTACAGAATATTCCATCCAAAAGTTTTAAAATATACATTCTTCTAGGCAGCCCATGGAAATTTCTCTAAAATAGATCAATTTCAGGCCATAAATCAGTCTTAACAAATGCAGAATCATCTTATGTGTCTATGAACAAATGAATGGGTGAGGAAAATGTGGTATATATACAGCATGAAATTTTTTTTTCAGGCATAAAGAGGGGCAAAATTACCACAGTTGCTGGGAAATGAACTATAGATCATCATTTTAAGTGAAATAAGCAAGACCCAGAAAGATAAACATTGCATGTTTTGTCTCATATGTGCATGCTAGGTTTCAATATATATATTCAATATTTTATTATATAGGTCGTGAAAGTAGAAGGGGGACCGTGTAGGGGAAAAAGGGGACTAAAGAAACTGGATTGGGGGCAAAAAGAGAAGCTAATGGGGGAAAGGAAGAGAACTATCACATTTTACTCAAAGGCAAAATCTGGATTTTTTATAATTTCAATATCAATTAATTTTTAAAACTTATACATGTTAGTGGGGTACAGAGTAATGAATAATTTGGTATATCTGTTATGCAACTATTAAATCAATTTTGCTTACGTGTCCATCTTGAATATTTTACAGAAGAGGATAAACGAAAGAAGAAAAGGAAAAAATGCAAGAATTTTAATTAGCATGTAATGACAGTCATGCAACCATGGGTTATACCCTGATTATTTTTTTCTTCCCCTTTTTTGTATATTCATATAATTGCATCCTATAAAAATCTGGGTTTTTATGTATGATACACATACACACCAACATACAAGCGATATATGCAAACAGAACTAGGACCGTTGATGGGGAGGAAAGGTATTAGATGGAGGGAGAGGTGCCCATGAGAGAGTAGTGAGGGGGGTTGAATATGAGTAATGTACATGTATGGAAATGTGTATGTAATGTGCATGTATGGAAATGAAACCCATTAAGTGGTACATTAACAAAATTAATAAAAAACAAAAATAAAAAAGCTTCCACCTTATTTACAGCCAGTATTCCTACACTATTTATTGATTGATTGCACTACTAGGGTGTTGAACCTATGACCTCTAACACTGAGTTGTACCCTCAGCCCCTTTTTTATTTTAAGACAAGGTCTTGCTAAGTTATGTATGCTGCCTCTGGCCTCCAATTCATGATCCTCCTGCCTCTGCCTCCAGAGTTGCTGATATTACAGATGTGCACTGCTGTGCCCAGCTGAGTCCTGCACTCTTATGTGTAGGCCCTGCCGATTAATATATACATTAATGGTACTAGAAGAGAACTCAATAATGCCCTGACTTGATGTCATTATACTTCAGATGTTCCAGTCTTTAGAACTGGAGTAAAATGAAATGAGATAGTTTCTAGTAATACCAAGTCAGGTGAAAAAGTGAACTTATCCTGTCCATGTGAACTTAAAAATGGTGCAAACCACTTTGGAAAACATTGTAACTGTTTTTCAAAAGGTGAATCACAGACTCGCCATATGACCCAACAAATTCCACTCCTAACCCTGTTATCTGAAAGAATGAACACATGTCCACTCAAAAACCTGCATGTGAATGTTTATGACAGCATTATTCATAATGGCCCAAAAGTTAATTTAAAAAAAAGTCCATCTGCTAATAAACAGATGAATAAACTATGTCCATACAATGGAGTATTATTCACCTATAGAAAGAATAAAGTACTGGTGCATGCTAATTGAACATAAGCCAAATGAAAGAAGCTAGTCATAGAAAACCATGTTTTATGATTCTGTTTATATGATGTCCAAAATTGGGGAATCTGTAAAGACAAAAAGAGTAATGGTTACCATTGGCTGGTCCCACTAATTATTGACCACTAGTGGATATGTTACCTGCAGCTGTATCACTGTGGCGTCCAATCCTGTCAGATCTTGGAAGCTGAGCAGGTTTGCACCTAGTTAGTACTTGGATGAGAGACTGCCTGGAAACACCAGGTCATGTAGGCTTGGGAGAAGGACCCGGCAACCCACTCCCAGAAAACAAGTCATTGAAAACTATAAATAGCAGAGAAGCACTGGTAATAGTGTTTCGCCTGTTGTACATAGGGTTGCTATGAATCGGACTCCAACTTGACACACCTACCAAGAAAACAAGTGGTATTTTTCCCCCAGGAGGAAAGTAATGAAAAATTTCTAAAAGTGATTGTGATGTATTGATGGTATTTCAAATCTGAGTGTGCTAAAAACCATTGGATTATATATATTAAATAAGCAAATTTTGTTTCAATGAAGCTGTACTATGCTTAGTGTTATAAAGTTTTTCTCCATTCAGTAAAATGCCTGTGATTAACTCCTATACGTTGCTGGTGAGAATGCTAATTGGAACAACTCTTTTGGAAGAGGCTGGTAGTATCTAGCAGAATTGTTGTTTTTAGGTGCCGTTGTTGAGTCGTCTGACTCATAGTGACCCTGTGTACAACAACACAAAACACCCCCTGACACTGAGCCATGCCCAGCACTATGTCAGTGCTTCTGTGCTGTTTATAGGGTTTTTAGCAGCTGATTATTTCAGGATTATTTTTTTCAGAGTGGGCTGTCAAGTACTTCTCCTGTTTTTGTGGTGCTGGGCATCAAACCCAGGGCCTCAGTGTACAGAGCTAGCACTCTACCAACTGAGCTAAACCCCCAGTCCCAACAGAACTCTACAGATGTTTAATTTTTGACCTAATAATTCTACTTCTAGGAAATTACTCTGACAATTTGCCTCCAGCAATATTGTTGTTGTTTTAGAATATATATTATCTTGGGCATCATGGTGCTTGTCTTTAATCCCAGTGACTTGGGAGGCTGAGGCAGGGGGATCATGAGTTCAAGGCCGGAGGCAACTTAGCAAAACCCTGTCTAAAAAAAAGAAGTGGAGGGCCTCATTGTGTGGTTCAGTGGTGGAGTGCCCTGCGCTTAACCTCCAGTATTGACAAAGGGAAAAAAAAAAAGTGAAAAAGTACACACACACACACACACACGTGTGTGTGTGTGTGTGTGTATAATTTGTGATTGCAAAATATTAGAAACAATTTAGATGCCAGCAAATGGAATGGTTATGTAAACTATGGTATAGCCACACAATGCAGGGGTAAGAAAGAATAAAGAAATTTTTAATATGGTTAAGTATAAGGAAAGTGCAAAAGAACATCTATAATATACCACATTTGGATAACTTGGATGAATGAATGCCCACTGATTTTTCTCTTGGCATGTTCATTAAGGTAGCCATCATCCAAGTTAGCTCTTGAAAACAGTGACTGGCAAATACATATACATGTGTATCTTGTATAATGAATGAAAGTGTAGTTATGGAACTGGAATTTTAAAAATGCCATTCATACAATGATTTGGAAGAAAGCATATGTACTTTTCCTTTACATTTTATGTTTAATATTATAAAAACAATATGAACCCACAAGCACAGACACACAGACATATATTAAAAGTTAGAAAGTATAAATAAATGTGATAAAAGCACCATGTTCCTACTACCTAGAAATGACACCCTTAATACTTTAGTGTATAGATTTCCAGATGTTTTCTGATGCATATATATGTACATTTGTGTTATTTTTACTAGAATTATAACACATTGTACATGTTTCAGTACTTCTCTTAGTTAGTAATTTCTAATTTTCCATGTCAACACATTTTCTCCTTATGTAATATGCCATCCATACTTACATGTCTTCGGTTTTCTAAGACATATTTACAGTTGGTGTGTTCAAACTATGTCCATTCCAGGATGATTCTTTACATTTAATAATATTTGTCCCAAGACCTTCTAAGTCTGGCAAGGGCCCCCCACCCCTACATATGACACTGACTTTTTTTTTTTAATTAGATCCCAATTTTTGTTGCATCTGTCCTATTTTGGGGCATGTTACTAGAACGAAGTTTGTTTAGTTGCTCTCTGTTAGTGCCATATAGCTCATTTTTCTCTATTTTATATTTTAAGTAAACAATAATGCAGCTAAAATATAAAATATAAATCTTCTCTCTACTCCCATTAATCTTTCAGCCAGATCATATGGTAACTACAAATTTTAAATGCTTTTAGTCTTCATCTTTATTTTTATTCAAAGACTGGAAAAGAAAGATGAGTTTTCTGTGAATTATCTATTTATAAGCATCTTAATTTAGGATATGTTAATAAAAAAGGAAACCTAGATCCATTTATCTCCACAAATACTATTGTCTCTATCTGTGATATTCCACTTGTGTGTACATTCAAGTGATCTGTATGGCTTTCTTTAAAAATTTTCAACAAAACCTTTGATATTTTCTTTAAGTGATAAAAGGAAGGCTAGATATAATGTTCTTTTATGTACTAATGGTGACATTGGGAATTTTTAATGATCAAGTCTTGAAATTTATGTCACTGTGTGTTTCAGGTTTGGGAAATACATGTTTGTTAGTCTGAAATATTTTAGTTACTATTTAAGAACATGGATCCCAGAGAGTTGACATTTTTGTGTATTTCCTACTTGAATGTTGCTTCTTTTCTTTGTAATTGGGAATGTGCTGATTGTTTCAGTCACATAACACTTTAAAATGCAGGTGATTATCCACAAATGGCTAAAATATGGAAATATGGAATTTATGTATTTAAAAACATACAAAGTATAAACTTTAAAGTTTATATTCCTGAAAATCTCATTGGTGAATTACAGTTGTGGAATTTGACTTTGTGGGAAAAATAGATTTGGAGGATTAAAACTGCAAACAAACACAAATCTTCTGTAACTTTTTATGTTCAAACCAAAACAATAAAGAAAACTCTAAGCATAAATAATTTATGAGAATTTTGTACATTTCAAATTAGCTAAGCATCAGGCAGTTAATTTTTCTTTATTGACTATTACAAACATTCCAAGGATTCAATGGAGTAGTTATATTCCTTATTCTGTCATGTGAATTGAGCACTTTATGCCTTCTTTATTTAACTGCTTACTATGATTCTGGTATTGGATTCAAGAGTAACTGATGCCTGTTCCTTTCCTATTACACAAACTTGGATGTGGAAGTAAGAAAAATGCTTAGATAATATAAACTTATTCAATGATTATATTTGATGCTTTGTAATGCTTTTCAAGACCTAAGCACTCTCTTATTTGCATCAGGTACCTTTCTTTCCAAATCTTCAGTTCTCTCCTACATCAGACATTGGAATCTTAAATATAAGGCCTGCTTCTAATTTCTTTTTGTAAACTTGAATTATAAAAACTTCTTTACCTGCTTAGTTGTTTCCTTTGGTTCCATTGTTTTTTTCAATGTTTAGGTACCTAGTCTTCTAAATATGCCTCACTAGAGTTGATAGAATTTGAATCACACAGAAGAATGTAATCAGAAGTGAGTCTTCATATATACAATTAATTGCCCTGGTAAAGGGAGCAATTTTATGGTTTGGAAAGAATGTATACATATTTACGTGTATGTGTTAATACATTAAGGTGTCAAAAGATAACCTCAGCTTTTCAAGTTATAGACACAGTATTAGGGCATAAAAACAATAAAGGAAAATCCCATCTAGCTTGATCTTAAAAAATTAATCAGTTAATTTTATTTAAAATTATCTTCCAGCTGTTTTCTTAAGAGCTGCAGGTTTTTCTTCACATCCATGATGCAAATAAACTACCCAGTTACATTGCTTAATAATGGACCAAATACTCTGAGCCTGAATGTGTTATCATTTTAGAAAGTAGGGGGATAAATGAGCAACTGTTATGGGAGATAGTCTGCTACAATCTCTATTTCATAGCTCTCTTCACCCAAGTACAATTCAGGCAGCATTTATTGAGCACCTCATTTGCATTTGAGCATCCTTAGTGGTTTGGATTGGCTTCAGATTAGAGCATTGACTTTTGTGGAGGAAGTTAATTATAGTACAGGACATGATGAACAAAGTGATGAGAAGGAACATAGACTGTGGGGAAAAGAGAGTATAGTCATCCGAGAGCAGAGCTCAGAATATACAGATTTTAGTTAACAGTTTACAAATATCTACCCTCTAATCATCCTGAATGTTTATGTGGAAACTATATTCATGGAAAAACTTCTTTTATGAGGAAGTATGGACATTATACCTCTTAATGCTTTTAAAAAATATTAATAGCCTTTCATACATTTTTACGCATGATTATAGAAACCAAGTAGCATAAAAAGGATTATCTACTTTCAGATCTGTTTCTTTTGCTCCATTGTCCGTTTTCCTGGTTCTCCTCAAGGATTATTTCCACCTTACAGCTTCTCTTAGTGTTGATTTTAAAAACTGGAAGAAGAAAGGCAGAGGTGAAATTTAACGGAATATGGGAATAGAAACTTGGTAGGGAGGAAAGCTAGAAAAACCAGACCCCCCCCTCCCCTTTTTCTCTTTATAGTGTTTGAGGATTGTATCCAGGGCCTAGCTTGTACTTTGCAAGTACTCTACCCCTGAGCTGCACCCCCAGCCCATTTTTTACTTTATTATTATTTTTTTATTTTGGAACAGGGTCTCGCTAAGTTACAACAGGCTGCCTGCAGCCTCGTACTTGTAATCCTCCTGCCCCTGTCTCCCAAGTCACTGGGATTACACACGTGTGCCACCAGGTGCAACAAAGCCAGATTGTTAACCCAATATTTTTTCATTAATTAGAGTGATTTCTTAATGTGATTAGTAAATTTTCTATGATGCCAATTTCTTTATAACACAGTTCTAAAGTAATTTGAAAAGTGGAAACATAAGCTAAAAAATTATCAAGCTTTTCAAGGAGACAGTTTTGAAGAACAGGAGAGTTTAGGTATAAGTGTTGACAGGTTTATTTAAAAAATAACCTTGCTACAGGTAATATTAAATAATTTAAAATAGTGATTGGAACAGCTCTTAGTTGCAATTTAACATTCCACAACCAACTGTAGAACTTTTGCACCCATTGGGAAGATTTCCCAGACATGCCTTTTAGAATCAAGCTGAGTTTTCTATCCTTCTGATTTCAGTCACCATTCAAGCCAATACTTTGGCCGTATTGAGGTGAATAAGTAACAATTTAGAGGGATTAGTGGATAACAAGTTCAGTATAAAAAGTGTTAGTACATTTTAGAGGCAGAGGCTGGTATTGTACATTCTATATTGTCTAAAATAAACTGGAAGCTTCTAGTGCTTAAGATGGTAGCTCAAAAAGAAAACCTCTTCTGCTTCTGAGATACTAATGTACAACAATATATAGCTTGTTGAAAAGTAAAAAGAAAAGAAAAAAGACAGTTGGACAGACTTGGGTCTTTTTATTTATCTCTAAGATATAACTTTCATAGCTGTATCATGGTGTAAATTGAGTGGAAATTGACTGATGGGCATACAAATGGTAACTGTATTTGTAGAACCTCATATGTATATTATTGTGTGAATTATGTAATCCTTTGAAAGTATTTTTCTTTTACCCAGGTAATGTTAGGACCGGGTCTCTTTAACATAAAGAAATTTCAAAGGATAATAAAAACAATAAAGAAAGCAAATGATACTTCAAAAACAGCCAGCTACCAGGAGAGGTGGTATATGCCTGTAATGCTAGCACCTGGGAGACTGAGGTAGGAGGATCATGAATTTGAGGCTATTCTGGGCTATGTATGAAGACTTTGTTTCAAAAAAACAAACAACAGACAACAAAATAAAATACAACTACTGCTCCCCACTCAATCACACCAAAATTAGCCAGCTATATAGGTAAGGCTATTATATTTAAAAAACTGTTTAGGAATATAAATGTTTGCTTCTTTTTTTTAAAGAAGGGTTTGAGTTGGAGCCTATCAGTAAAATGAAGTGAAAGAAACTTTAGGTTTTTGCTACAGCATGGATGATCCTGAAGGATATTATGTTAGATGAAATAAATCAGGCACAGAAAGATAAATAACATGTGACCTCACATATCTGTGGAATCCAAAAAAATTGAACTTAGAATAGAATGGCAATTACTGGGGATTGGGGGTTGAGAGTAGAGGTTGGGAAAATTTTGGTCAAAATAATTAAATATGTGAGGTAATGAATATAATAGCTTGAGTTAGCCACACTATTTTATACACACACACACACACACACACACACACACGTATTGAAACATCATATTGTTCATGTTAATATATATACTTTTTGTCACTGTCAAATAAGACTTCCATTTCTATAGGATGTCTTTTTCTTTGTTTCACCATGCAGTTTTCTCACTTTTTCTTTAATATTTTCTCTTTTAAATTCCATTTTCAAGTATTTAAAATTTTTTATAAAAAATTGAAAATTTATATCACTTTTTAGACAATTTTAAAGAATATCTTTATTTCCAAAATCAAAGTGCACATGCAATGAAAACTCTTCAATAAATAAATTTATTTACATCTTCTGATTGTGAAATACCCTTGATTTTACACTTTTTAAGGTTATTGTACTGTATATTGTTTCATACTTATTCTTAACAGCTGCTTACTTTGTACTCTTCCTGTAAAAAATACTGAAGTGTAGTCATGGGCTATTACTCAGTGTTCTAAACATAATCATCTTACAATTATACATTTATTCTTCAGTCATAAAAAGAGAGTAGTTCCTCTTATCATTGATGATCACCAAACATTTTTTCTTCAAGTTTGTTTTAAAAAGTGATCATTTTTCATTAGGATGCCTAAATGTATTTTTATTGCTGGGATTTAGCTCAGTTGGTAGAGTGCTGCGCTGCAGTCTCTGAGGTCCTGAGTTCAATTCCCAGCACTGCAAAAATGGGAGAAGGACCTGACAATCCACTCCCAAGGCAATCCCGAAACAGCCATTGAAAACCCTATGAGGGTTGCTATGAGTTGGATACCGACTTGACTGCACCTAACAACAAATGTATTTTTAATTTCAGTTATATTTATTTTGTGTGCTCCTTCAATAAAGACTTGTGAAATTTCTCCTGTTTTTGCATTTCATCTCACATTTTTCTTTGGCTTTATGAGAATTATAAAGTATAAAAATGTATAAACATTAGGGCTGCATGACTTTGTTTAGAATGTTGACTTAAGGTGTAAACTCAGGGTTGCAAACTCTCTTTGGTGGGTGCTGTAAATGAGCTGGCTGGCTAATATTTAGAATTATATCTAAAAGATGAAGATTAAAGTCAAACCTAATGCCAGAGTATGATGGCAAGGTATAAATTAATTTTTTTTTCCAGTGCTGGGGGTTGAACTCACAGCCCCATGCATGCTGGACAGGCACTTTATCATTGAGCCACACCTCCAGCCCTTTTCTTATTTTTTATTTTGAGTCAGTGTTTCACCAAGTTGCGTAGGCTGCCTCTGCCTTAAACTCACCATCCTTCTGCCTCAGCCTCCCAAATGACTGGCATTACAGATGTGTACCATGGTATCTGCCTTTTAAAAATATTCTTAAGAGAGTAGTTCATACCTGTTTTTGGTTTTGTTATCAAGTGTGATGGACTAGAATGATAAGCTGCATGGTTGTCTTTGGCATGTTTTAAGACAGCATATGCTGTAGACAGGGCAAGAACTCCAGTCTCAATAAGCAATTAGTCAATAAATATTGGTTGAAAAATCTATATTTCTAGATCTATGTGGGGATAATCAGAGACTGCTCAAACATGATTTTTGCCCTAATGGGTGTTATGTTATACTTTGGAGAGAAAAGATTAGTAGTTATGAAAAAGTTTAAACTTAGGAGTCTTAGAGTGGCCAATGTGAGGTTTATAAAAGTGGTAAATGAGAAATAAGAATTTGAAGCTGTTGTTTCTGTGGTTTTGATTTGAGTTTAAACATCAGGGGAAATGATACAAGATTTGTTCTACTTATTATAGTTAACAGCAAGCTGAGGTTCTTTTCTAGGACTACTTGTAAATTTTATCCTAGTTCTAGAATTTTGTATTCAGTTGGTAGAGTGCTTGCTCTGCATGCTCTGAGATCCTTGGTTCAATTCCTACCACCTCAAAAATGGGAGAAGGCCCTGGCAGCCTACTCCTGAAACAGTGAGCCATTGAAAACCCTATGAATAGCAGAGAAGCACTGACATAGTACCGGGTGTGGCAGTGTTGGGGAGTGTTTGCTTTTGTTGTACATAGGGATGCTGAGTTGGACCTGACTAGATGGCACCTAACACCATCACCAACAAGAGAATAACACTTGGTTTAAGTTATTTTGTTAAAGACTGTTGTAAGAATGTTTTATGAAAAGGGAGCTCATCTCAAAAATACTTTAATGTTATCTCGTCAAAAAAGGTAAGTTTGGTTACTGGGGATATAGTTCATAGTGATAGAATGCTTTACCTAGCATGCACAAATGTTCAAGGCCCTAGATTTGATCCCCAGCACCAAAGAAACCAAATCAAAATGAAGCAAAAAAGTTTTGCTATGTTTACTTTTTATTTGTGTATTTATGTATTCTTTGCTTATCTACTATTGTATTACAGCTTAAATGATAGTTTGCATGATTGTTCCATCCAATACTCATGCTGAAAATTAATTGGCATTGAAACAAGATTGAGATAAGACTTTTAAGAGGTGATTAGGCCATTGATGGGGTGAATTCAATTATAAAAGGGTGAGTTTGGCTCCCCTTTGCCTCTTGCTAGTTCTGGCTTCTGCCTTTTGGAGATCCAGGCAGTGTGTGTAGTGCCATTTTGGAAGAAGAGAATAGCATGATTAGAGACTGAACTGTGGTGTCTTGACCTGGTACTTCCCAGAACTGTGAGTTAATAATTTTTTGTTTATAAACCACCCAGTTTGTGGTATTCTGTTAAAGCATCACAAAACAAAGACACTTTGCTTATGCTGTGCCTACTGTTCATAATATCTTTCTCTGATACATTGAATTTAACATTCTCTCAAGTCCCATGCACTATTGCTACCATTGTGACAAGCAGATAAATTGTCATCTCATCTGCAAAGCTGGCCTTCAACTTCAGTTGCATTCTCTTTTCCTATAAGATTTTAATCACTTGGCCAGTCATTTGAATATTTGGTCTTGTGACTCTCCTCTCACATTAAAGGCTTTTCTTGAAGGCTGTTGTTGTTGCGGTTAGGTGCCTTCAAGTTGGGTTCAACTCACAGCGACCCTCAAGGTTTTCAATGGCTGTTTGTTTCAGGATTGTTTCAGGAGTAGATTGCTATATCCTCCTGTTTTTGCGGTGCTGGGGATTGAACCTGGTTTCTCAGAGAGTGCAAAGCAGCGCTCTACCATCTGAGCTAAAACTCAGCCCTTCTTGAAGGTAGATTTATTTATATGTTTACTTGGGATGCCTGATAGAATGCTACGCAAATAGTACATATTTGGTTGATAAATTATTAAATTACCTAAATTCTTACATTCAGCAGTAGAGATTGATTTTTGATATTGGTGGAAGATTAAGTCTTTACTTTCAAAGATAGATTTAGATTTAGGGCTGTAGTTCCTCAACTTTTTGTGTTTCAGTCTAAACATGATTTAGAACATGAATTTATAAAAGTCAGTTGCTAAGACAGTTTACTGAAATACTAAACTTGAAGAAGGAAGTTCTTTACATAAAGATTACTTTATATCTTAGTCCATTTTATGCTACTATAATAGAATATCTGAAACTAGTTAATTTATAAAGAACAGAAACTTGCTCTCTAATAGTTTGGGAGGCTGGGAAGCCCAAGACCAAAGCATTTGCTTGTTGGTTCCAAGATGATGCCTTTTCCTACATCCCCTGGAGCGGAACATTGTAGTCTCACGTGGCAGAAGAGTGGAAGAGAGAGGGTGAGCGCTCTCCTGTAAACCCTTTCCCCTCTCTTCTTCTTCTTTTCTTCTTTTCTTTTTTTTTTCTTTCTTTCTTCTTTTCTTTTCTTTTCTTTTTTTTTTTTGTACTTAGGGATTGAACCCAGTGTCTCACACATACTTTGCAAGTACTCAATCACTAGGCTGCACCCTCAGGCCATTTTTTATTTTTTATCTTGAGACAGGGTTTCACTAAATTACGTAGGCTGCCTCTGGCCTCAAACCTGCTATCTTCCTGCCTCTGCCTCCTGAGTTGCGGGGATTATAGGTATGAACTATAGTCCGTGGCCTTGCAAGCTCTTTTTATAGCAACTGTAATCCATTTATGAGGGTAGAGCCCATATGACCCAAATACCTGCAAGGGTTTACCAAACCAAGACTGTTGCTTTGGGGATTAAATTTCAGCATGAGTTTTGGAGGGGACATTAAAACCATAGCAATTTATTTATTTACTTATTTGTTTACTTATTTATTTATTTTATGAGACAGAGTCTCTTCTTTGTAGCCCAGACTGGCTTGGAACTCATTATGCAAATCAGGTGGCCTCAAACCTGAATTGATTGTCCTATCTCAGCCTCCTAAGTGCTGGGGTTATAGGCATGTGCCACTACACCCAGCTTCATAGCTCTTTGTATATTTGGTTCTACTTATTCTAAATTTAGATGTAATTTGTCATTTTGACAATGTAACAAATATTTATTGAATATCTTCTAAGCTGCAGTTACTGAGGTGTGCTTGGAGATGTATCTATGAGCAAGATGTATATAAGTTCATGGAGCTATTGAGAAATAAAAAGAATAAAAAAGGCAAAGCAAATATGTTGAATAACTCAAAAATTCAACTTTTGTTGATGTAATTGTATTTAATTTTAGACAGTTAAATTTCATGTATGATGTAGTTATAATGTTAGAAAGACGGTTAAGAATCCCTGTGCTTTTTAAAAATAATTGGTAAATTCAAAATGCTATTGATTTTTATGGTGATTAATTACATCTAATAGCGTTCCATGAGATCTATAGTTAGTTTCATCAGTTAGCTGCTTCATTTACCACTATGAATGAAATAACTTAAGTCATTCATGTTTCAAACAGATCTGTGAAATTAACCTTAGTAAATGTGAAACATTACTGCTATAAAGTTATTTTTAAAAGAAAAAAACCAAATCTGCACCTTGATATACATATTTTAATATTTTAAAGAGGAAGAATGTATTCCCTGTAGAAAATGGATTAAATGGAATCTTCTTGACCAGTGATTAAAATAAATTTAATTCAAAACATTTTATATCTGCAAGGAAGATAGTTGCTCATCAATTTAAAGTAACTGCTAATTGAAAAGTAGATATGCATTCTGAATTTTTTTTGAGGTAGCTGTTTGGGTGTAAGTGGTAGGTGTTAGTTGATTAAAATGTGTAACAATTCTGTGCCAGTGAGTTACATAAAAGTGCCTATGAAAAGAAACTGTGTAGTATAGGAAGGTGGAATGACCTATTTGGAAGCACATCGGAAAAAATATGGCATTTTTATACATGGTTATTAGAAATAGTAGTGATAGCATTGATAATATGAGTAATTATTAAGATTCAAGATTGCTGGCTTGAATATTCTCTGAACCTTGAAAGTTTATAGCCCTATCCTGTACCTCTGTCTTCCATAGTCACTCTTTGGCTGCTACTGCTGTGTGTAGTGCAGGTTAAGACTTTCTTGGCAAAAAAGAGATTAATAAGCATTAAAGAGAGAAGTTAAAGACATAAATGCTATTATGACTCCTCCTCCTTTATTTTGTGATAGAACTGATAGAATATAATCAGGGAAAGTTGTACAGGCAAAGTAATTATATAAACCTAAAAGAAAAAGTATGACGATTTTACTCCACAGTTCCTTAGCCCCAAGCCTTGATAATAGAATTTGTTTTAGAATCTACAATTTTTTTAATTTTAAAAATTGAATGGTATGTACTACATATTATATAACATTCGCTAAAGAGCTCTATGGCAGTACTCTGTAATCAGATAACATTAGCTAGGCATGATGGTACAGGCCTGTAAACCCAGCGACTTGGGAGGTGGAGGCAGGAGGATCACTAGTTCAAGGCCAGAAGTAATTAGCCAGATCCTGTTTCAAGATTAAAAAAACAAGAGTGGGTGGGTACTGGAGGTCCTGCACAGTGGTAAAGCACTTGCAAAGTGTCCCCAAGACTCTGGGTTCAGCCTTCCAATACTGCAGAACAACAACAACAAAAACAGTTTCTGAATTGAAACATAAACATACCTGATTGAGTAGGATAAATAGGACTATAATTATCCTCACTTTAGGTCAGACTTTACCACCACTTAAGTTGTCTAAAACTGGTTTTTCAGAACTTTTTGAATTTTAGAATTTTAGAATTTTGGGTAAGGAGTTATGGACAACTCCTTCTGCTTCTGTTTTTTGAGATAGGGTCATGCTGTGTGGCCCATGCTAGTTTGGAACCTGCGATCTCCTACTTCAGCCTCCCTAGTGCTGGGATTACAGGCATATACCACCACACACATCTCTTTTTTGACTTTCCTGAGGATCTGTAGAAGCAACTCCTGTGATAAGAGGGAGATAAACTGCTTCCGCCTTTATGAGCCATGTGTGTTTCTTGGTGTGTGTGTGTGTGTGTGTGTGTGTGTGTGTGTGTGTGTGTATACATATATGTGTGTATATATATACACACATATATACATACATACACATATACATACATACATACATACATACACACATACACATATACATTATACACAGAGATGTACACAGATGTATATCTATGTCGCTATGTACAACTTTGGGAAAAGAATGTGCAAGTTGTATATATGAACTTGGGAAAGAGAGAGTGGGACAAGAAAGAAAGAAAGTTTTTGTGACAAAACTTATTTATATGTAATAATTTGTGGGCTGGGGTTTAACTCAGTTGGTAGGGTGCTGCTCTGCACTTTCTGAGGACCTGGGTTCTATCCCAGGCATTGCAAAAATGGGAGAAGGAAGTGGCAGCCCACTTTCTAAAACAATTTGGAAACAGTCAGTAGGGACAGATGTGGTGAAGTGGGCCCATTAGCACTGTTTCATCCTTGTGCTAGGTCAGGCTTGGTTACCAATACAGTATGAAATAAAACTTTGATTGTAGTTTCATAGCTGATCACTAACAGTTCTCTTGACGGAGGTGAAACCTAGACATTCCAGGACTATGTAAAATCACAAGCAGAATATTCTGTGTGTCATACAAAATAATAGTGAAAAATTTATGTAGTCAACAACAGAATATAATTTAAACTCTGTTTTACTAATAAAGGAATGAGAAATGTTTTCTGTATTATGTAGGGACCCAAAGAGCCCTGCTCATTTTGCCTTTTTAATCTTTAGTACATGGGTGTGCTTCAAGAGAGGAAATGAAGAAGACCTGAGCCAATTGAATAGATAATAGGGATTTAGACAAGCAGAAACTAATGATCAAAATTGGAAAAAGGAGATCAGCACTCCTACCGTTATGTAAAGTCCCACAAAATCTCACATGACCTGAGAGGCTTGCACTTTTGTTTAAGAACCTTTGTCAGACTGTGCTAAGATACTATGAAAAATACTGGGCCTCTGTTATTATAAATTATTTAAGTAATAGTAAATGTTAAAGAAGTTACTATCTACTCAATTATGGCAACTAAATGTCAAGACCTGAATCAGTCAGATGAAGTGAATTTACGGGTTGGAATGCATATATTTCTTCTTAAAAATGAAAAAGTTCAGTAGTTTTTAAATTTATAGTTCCAGATGTATAGAAATGTTATTTCATGAGATCAAATGTTTTCATTCCCTTCCAGTGCTTTTTCTCCAACCCTCTATTCTTTACTAACATCAGCATGTGTGTGTACTTTGGAGATTAGTAAATGCTTATTCCTGTAAGAAGAAAACTTAGGAAGGGAACTTAGACATTTTTGAGAGGAAGCACAAGAGTGAAACAGTTAAATGGGTATTGTGATGATTATTTAAAAGTGAGTCAGAAGCAAATTAATATTATTTCCTTGAAATTACCAATCTTCATATGCATAGTTTATTTTACTTTGTCCAGATATACATGTGGTTGTAAATTGGCATTATCATTATCATTGTTTTCTTACCAAAAGCTACATAAGTATGCCTGTAACTGATGTTCTTATCTTAATAAAAATGTACTGATAAAGTTGAACCATGTTATTTTAGGCTATGTTTTTAGGTGCCATCAAGTCGGTATCCGACTCATACATAGTGACCCTCATAGGGTTTTCAATGGCTGACTGTTTTGGGATTGCCTTGGGAGTGGATTGCCAGGTCCTTCTCCCATTTTTGCAGTGCTGGGAATTGAACTCGGGACCTCAGAGACAGCAGCGCAGCACTCTACCAACTGAGCTAAATCCCAGCCCATTTAAGGCTATAGTATATCTTTATTTACACCATGACCCCTACTTCATGAAACCTATTTTTAATGGTTCCTTTTAGGACACCAATGCTAAGAAATTCTACTAAAATAATCTGTTTAATTATGGATAAATATTTTTTCTATTTAAATCAGGAGCTTAATTACTAAAGCATTATTTCTTGCAGTTTTTCTTAGATGATAGAATTTGTGGTAAAGCTAATAGGAACAACTATGAGGCTGAGGGAATTTCAATTATGAGGGTTTAGTTTTTCATTAATTTTAACTATATGTTTTAGAGAGTAGGCAGAAAAAGAGGAGGAACTCATGCCCAACAGTTTTTGCTCTTTTGTCTATTTTTTTTCTTTTTTTTTTTTCTGTAGTGCTATAGATAACTGCAGTTTGAAACTTGAATGATTTGTGTGTTGGGTAATTCAGATACTGTTGGATTTTCTGAATGTCTTAAGTCCTTTATAGAAACAGTTTAAAAATGTATAGCATTAGAAATAGGGCCCTGTTTACTCTGTAAGACTTGGAAAACCAGCAATCTGTGTTTTAAAAAGATGAAAGTATGGTTTTATTCCACATAGTAAATAAGTTGACTTAACCTTGCTACTTATATTTTTGTTGTGTGTATATTAATCTTGACTAAAACTGTGTATGTTGACAGACTAGAAGTAAATTGAGCTTGTGTTGCTAAATAAAGTTTAAATGCTGTTTTTTAAAAATAAAACTTTACCCTTATAGACAGTTATGTATGATTTGTGTTTCCATAAGGAAACGTTGATTAAGTAGTTTCCATTTTGGTATTACAGTCTGTCCTGTTGTAAGTTGCTGACTATGTAAAAATCTTTCAAGTAAAAAAGTAGCTCATGCTTAAACCTCTACTATTTATTATGGCAGGAACTACAAATAGAAATTTACCAAGAGTTTTATAATCTGTTGTATTCCTACATATCTTTTAGAGTAAGTTATTTTTTAAAGTTTTTTGAAAAGATTGTTGACTATAGAACTAAGTCAGTTACTTTGTATATTCTTATATACAAAGGGTCTGTTTTACTTGATTGACTAAATACCTGGCTATAGTTTTTTTTTTTTTTTTAAAGGATTCCTCAGACTAGAATAAGTAACAATTATTAGTTAGTAGATTTGTAAGATATGCTGTTAGCCTGTAAAATGGGCTTTGTTGTTGTTAGGTACCCTCAAGTCTGGTCCTACTAATAGAGACCCTCATAGGGTTTTCAGTGGCAGTTGTTTCTGGATTGCATTGGAAGTGGATTGCCATGTCCTTTTTCCATTTTTGCAGTGATAGAGATTGAACCCAGTTCCTCAGAGTGCAAAGCAGCACTCTTCCAGCTGAGCCAAACCTCAGCCCATAAAATGGGCTAATGGAGTGTTTTTCTGACAAAACTAATTTATATGTAATAATTTGTGGGCTAGGGTTTAACTCAGTTGGTAGGGTGCTGCTCTGCACTTTCTGAGGGCCTGGGTTTTATCCCAAGCACTGCAAAAATGGGAGAAGGAAGTAGCAGTCCACTTCCCCAAACAATCTGGAAACAGCCATTGAAATCCCTATGAGGGTCGCTATGAGTCAGACTGATTGGTTGGCACCTAACAAAAACAATGTATGTAATACTTCAGCAGGATAGACTTATTTTAGATGAAACAAAGTCTTTAAAATGTGTTTTCTGCTAAATATCTCATCTTTAAATTTATTGAGGATATTTGACTGTTTAAATTTTACTTGAATTTCTATATCTGCTTGCAAAGTATAGTAATTCAGTATTAAGTGAGATTAATTCTTTGCTTTAAAATGTTACTAACAGGACTGTTGCCTGCAACCATAGCCCTGTGGCATCCGATCCCGTCAGATCTCGGAAGCTAAGCAGGGTCCGGCCTGGTCAGTACTTGGATGGGAGACCGCCTGGGAACACCAGATACTGCAGGCTTGGGAGAAGGACCTGGCAACCCGCTCCCAATAATCAATTCGCCATTGAAAACCCTATGAACAGCAGAGAAGCACTGACAATAGTGTTTCGCCTGTTGTATATAGGGTTGCTATGAGTTGGATACCGACTCGACGGCACCTAACAACAACAACAGGACTGTGAAAATGTGCTCTGTGTTTTCTGAATAAATGTTTCAGTTTCTTGGTGCCTGCTTCTGTCATGAAGAGAAGGAAAGGAGGAAATCTCTGGTCGCTATTTTACATGAATTTATACTCTAGTCACTGTTAAGTAGCTATGGAATCTTTATTACTTTGCAGTAGTTTTGGTACATGGCATGATCCAATTTTTCAGCTTTTTAGAGAGCTGTTTTTACATTCTAATGTGATTAACTTGTTCACCAATTAACTTCGTACTATAAAGGGAACAGAAATATGAGTGGCACGTGGAAAGAAAAGCTGTCATTTTTCGTCTGATGTGTGGTATTCTAACTTAAATTTGTGGCTTCCGAGAATTAAATTTGGATTTTAACATCATCCAAAAGTAAAAAGCTACGTGCATTTTCAAGATAAAGTCAGTAAAGACTTGCTGTTTCAGAACAAAGTGAAGATGGGCCTTTTAAAGTTCTTTCTATTCATACATGGTAAATGTTTCATATGTCAAATTAGAGTTAAAATTGGTCATTTGATACCTCATATATCATTTTTATTAGTATTTTGTCTTATGCTCACCAAGTTAATGTCTTCAAAATAATAACCAAAATATATAGTGATTATTAAATAAGAATTAAAATACTATTCACGAGACAACCAAAATTGTTTAATTGCACTTTAGTTTTATCAAAATACATGTCTTTTTAAAAACAGTAACTTTTTTTGTTAGTAATGATAGATTTTTGTTTCAGCTGCTTAGTGGCAGTCATCAAACAACTGTACTATTTAGTATGACTTTAAATGGTTTTTTGTTTACAGTAGTTAGGAGTTGAACCTAGGACTTCATACATACCTTGCAAGTACTGTACAACTAGGCTGCACCTCAGCCTGTTTTTAAAATTTTTATTTTGAATCAGGGTCTCACTAAGTTATGCAGGCTGCCTCTGGCCTTGAACTTGTAAGCCTCCTGCCTCCACTTTCTGAGCCACTGGGATTACAGAAATGAGCCACTGTGCCTGGCTAATGACTGACTGACTGACTGACTGATTTACTTACTTACTTTATTTAGTTAGTTAGTTAGCAGTACTTGTACTAGGGTGCTGAATCCAGAGCATCACACATACTTTGCATGTGCTCTGCCACTGAGCTGTATCCCTTTTTAAAATTTTTTATCTTGAAGCAGAGTCCCCTTAAGCTGTGCAGGCTGCCTTTGACCTTGAATTTGCAATCTTCCTGTCTCTGCCCTCCCAGTTGCTGGGATTACACCCTTCTGGCTAATGGCTTTAAATGTTAATTGCTATAGTTATAAACGGCATGTGGAGTATACATAGAATATATTTGTTGTTGTTGTTAGGTGCCTTCGAGTCGGTATCCGACTCATAGCGACCCTCTGTACAACAGGGGAAACACTATTGTCAGTGCTTCTCTGCTGTTCATAGGGTTTTCAATGGCAGATTGATTTTTGGGAGGGGGTTGTCAGGTCCTTCTCCCAAGCCTACAGCTTCTGGTGTTCCCAGGCGGTCTCCCATCCAGGTACTAACCAGGCCTGACCCTGCTTAGCTTCTGAGATCTGACGGGATCGGATGCCACAGGGCTACCGCTGCATGCTAGAATATATTTAGGGTTGGGTTATAATGTGTTTCAAAAGAAACATTGATGCTAACATAAATACAGTAGATAGTATTTGAATTGAACTTTAAGTTGTATTAAGTATTTTATAGTTTGTCTGAACAGTTCATTCCAAAATAGTAGCTTTGAACAGTCCACATCAACAATTCTGTCCAAAAGTATTCAAATAAAAGGCACGCGCGCGCGCTAGCGCGCGCGCTCTCTCTCTCTCTCTCTCTCTCTCTCTCTCTCTCTCTCTCTCTCTCGTGGTAAAAGATGTAAAATACCATTTTAATTTTTAACAATATGATTTAGAGGTAGTGGTGAAGACTAAAGTGTTACTGAACCTATGTGTAAGTGACCAATATATTCAGGTAATATTTTTGGTCTATATTTTCTTTTAAAAAGTACACTATAACTTGTTTAAACTATTTATTGATCATAATAATGGTTACCCACTTCAGAAGTTTTAAATATACAGAAAAAATAAAGGTAACAACAACAACAACAAGGCCAGAGTTTGAAAGAGATTAAGGACTATCTTTTTGAAATAAAACATGTTCTTAATGATTTTAATTTGGGTCTGCTACTGAAAGTCTTTTAACATTTTGTTGAATGGCAGTTCTTACCTACTTACTTGTAAAAGGATCATCCACATAAATACCCAGTGATGTGCCATCTTTATGTCATTGCAATTTCCATAAAGACTAAAGCGTATAGAAACATAGTTTTTTCTGATAGTGCACTATGAAATTTTGAGGACCTTTCAGTGTTAGTATACAATGATTAAAGCTTTTTAGCTGAAACATGATCAGATTTTGTTAGTAATATGGTGGCTCTCTTTCCATGAGTTACCATGTGAAATAGGGCTTGTGACGAAAGGAAGGAGAACTGAAAACTATCCTCTTATTTTAGATTATTGATAAGTTTTGATAGGATTATTTGAAGAGTCCATGTGTCAGTGAGAATTGAGCAACTGAGAAGTTTGAGGCTAGTTCCATTTCCAAGTATGATGTATTAAACACACATACACCCTGTCTCTCCCTATGAATGCATCTATAAAACCAGGACAAAATGGATGGAACAGCTGTTTGAGGACTCTGCAGAATAAATAATACCAGGTGGATTGGGAAAGAAGACTAGAATTCAAAGTACCATCGAACTGGCTGTGAGTTTACCATTTTTTTTCTTCCAGTATCCGTACCGGACCTGAATTTAACACAATCTGAAACCTAGACAGAGAGAGCTCCAAAAGAAGCCTGCTAGTTCTGGCTCAAGAAACAGGAAATATAACGCCTAGAAATTCCACGCCCCCCATTCCCTTTCTCTTATGCCCCCTTCTCAAGCAAGTCTGTGGTAATGTTAGCAGAAGCTACAGTGAGAGCCTGCAAACCCAAACTGAGAAGTGGAACTTTCCGCACAATTTGAGATACTATTGCTTTTCCTCCTTTTCTTTGCCCTTCCACTGCTTGGCCAAAAGCAGATACAGTATCAGAGGCACCCAAGGAGGGTACCAAAAGTGAAAATTGAGAAGGGGTACTCCAGAAATTGGAAAGAACTGAGGTCAAATATAGGGAGAAACTTGGAGAAAGCAATTTCATAAAATCATTGGTTATCATCATTGTAGAGACACTGGAATTATCTGACAAATTTTATAACAGTTATTATACCTGTGTCCCTCCAAGAAATTGTGAATGCCCTGGAAGAATGTGAAGATGGGAGAAAATCCATGAACTCAAAGATAAATCAATAGAAAATTTTCAATTTGAACTATAGATAGTAAAGAAAATTTTAAAATTGAACAAGAAACTATGGGGAAATAGAACATTGGATATACAACAAAGAATGTGATGCTGAGAAAATACTTGGAGAAATAGTGACTGAAAACCTCATGAATTTATTGAAAGACATGAAAATACAGATTTAGAGAATTTGAAATGGTATAAACCCAAAGAAATCCATGCCCAGACATTTTATAAGCAATCTGGAAGCTAAAATCAAGAAAAAGTTGAAAACAACTAGGGAAAAGCAGTACATCACCTCTAATTATTGTGGCTTTCTCATCAGAAACCATGGAAATGAAAAGAAATAAAACTTTTTTTAGAATAACAAAAGAAACAAACTGTTTCTAACCAGCAAAAAATGGTTTTTCAAAATGAAGTTGACAAATGGTTATTTTAGGTAAAGGAGAACCAACAGTATTCACTATCAGCAGACCTGATCTAAAAGAATGCTAAAGGATGTTCTTAAGACAGAAGAAAAATGTTATCAGAAGGAAACTTGGACATTAGGAATGAAAGAAGATAAACGGAAATGGTAACTATCATAGACTACTTTTCTCCACGAGTTCTTTAAAATATATTTGACAGTTGAAAACAAAATTATGATGTTATTTGATATAATTTTTACTGGATGTGTACTATAGATATCATTGTATGTGTGATCCACTTGAAGTAGGAAAATAATGATTGTAAATAGACTCTGAAAAGTTGTGTATTTTATAAGCCTTAGAGCCACTACTTATAAAATAAAGTGGTTTGAATCACAGTGGATAAATTAAGATGAAATAGTTAAAAATGTTCAAATAATACAAAAGAAAGCAGGAAAGGCGAAACAAATAAGCAGAAAAGAAATAGTAAAATGGGCAATGTAAATTCTTGTACATCAATAATTCTATTAAAAAAATTTTTTTTGAGACACTGTGTCACTGTATAGTCCCAGCTGGCCTCAAACTCATGATCCTGATCCCTCAGGTCTTCCATGTGTTGGGATTGCAAGCATCTTCTTTCACACCTAGCTGTACAAAAAATTTTTAAATAATGTATACACATCAATTAAGAGTTTGTTAGAGTACATTAAAGTGACTCCGCTATTTGCTGTCCGTTAGAAACATAATTCATGTATAACAACATAAGTAGGTTAAAAATGAAAGATGGAAATAGTTTAGCATGCAAACACAAATGAAAAGAAAAACTATAGTGGCTATTAATAACAAAGTATACTTGAAATTTTCAGGATACAGAAGAGTATTTCATAACAAGAGAATATAAAACTACATGAAAAAATTTGACAGTACTTAACAGGAGGAATAGAGGACTCAAGGAGAAGTAGAGGACTCAATATTTAAAATTGGAGACTTCAACACTCTTAGGAATAGATAGAGCTAGTAGACAGAAATAGCCAAGTAGAAAAAGCACATGGACAACACTATAAACCAGCTAGGTCTAATGGACATTTGTAGAAAATTTTACCCTGCAAGATGAGAACATACATTCTCTACCAAGAACATCTTTAGGATGTTCATCAAGGTATAACATATCTTGCTTTTGATACAGACCTTAACAAGTTTAAAATAATTGAACTCATACAAAATCTTTTCAATTAGATCATAATGGAAATGTACTAAAACTTAGGAACAGAAAGAGAACAGGTAAATTTCCATGTACTTTGAAATTTAATGCCAGACTTCTAAATAATCCATTGGATAAGAGAGGAAGTCTCATGGGAAATTAAAATATATATTTTTGAACTGATAGTAAATGAAAATGTAACTACAGCCTAGGCAGTGTTTAAAAGCAAACTTACTGCATTTAGAGCTTACACTAGAAAAAAAGGCTGGGGTTTAGCTCAGTTGGTAGAATGGTGCTCTGCGCACTCGGAGGCCCTGGATTCTATCCCCATCACCACAAAAATGGGAGAAGGACCTGGCAATCCATTCCTAAAGCAATCCTGAAATAATCAGCCATTGAAAACATTACGAATAACACATAAGCACTGACATAGTGCCAGGAATGGCACAATGTCGGGGAGTGTTTTGTTCTGTTGTACATATAGTTGCTATGAGTTGGACCCGACTCTATGGTCACTAACAACAACAAACTAGAGGAAAAAAAAAAAAAAAAAAAAGAAGGACCTCAAAGCAGTAATACATGTTTCCACTTCAAGAAACTAGACAGAGGAAAGCAAAATAAACCCAAAATAGGAGAACTCAGTGAATTCAAAGAACAACCAAAATAACCAAATCAGTGAAACTAAAAAGCTGAGTTTCTTTATTCATCTATCAGTAAAATTGGTAAACCTTAGCAATGTGAGAGGAAAAGGGAAGAAATAAAGAGTCAATATCAGCAGTGTAAGAGGGGATATCATTACACACTCCAAGAATCCAAAGGACAAGGAATACTTAAAATAACCTCAAAACTCTGAACATAAAAAGTTGACAACTTAGGTGAAATGAATTAATTCCTTGAAACCTCTACTTACTAAAACTCAACCAAGATGAAATTGGTGACCTTTCATAGTCCTTTATTAAAGAAGTTCAATTCATAGTTAAAAATCTTCCAAAAATATTCAAACCCAGATGATTTTACTAGTCAAGTCTATCAACTATTTAATGAAGAAACGACATTATCTCTACCCATCTCTTCTAGAACACAGAAAACCAAAACACTTTCTAGTTTGCTTTATGAACCCAGAATTAACTTGATGTCAGAACTACACAAAGAGAGTAAATAACAAAGGAAGGAAGGAGGAAGCAAAGAAGACTGTGGGCCAGTATACATCATGAGCATAGTTGCAAAAATCCTCAAAACATGATTAACAAATTGAATCCCACTATTCATAAAAGCCTGCAGCCTTATCTCTGTTGCATCAGATCCTGTCAGATCCTGGAAACTAAGCAGGGTTGGATCTGGTTAGTACTTGAATGAGAGACCACCTGGGAATACTAGGTGCTATAGACTTGGGAGAAGGACCTGGCAATCCACTCGCAAAAAACAATCAACCATTGAAAACCCTATGAATAGCAGAGAAGCATGACAATAGTGTGTTTCGTCTGTTGTACATAGGGAGTTGGATCCGACTGTGAGTCGGATACCGACTTGATGGCGCCTAACAACAACATTGATAAAAAGAATAATATACCATGACACTCACCCAAAATCTACAGCCCACATCATACTTAATGGGGAAGGAATGAATGTTTTCCTTCATGAATGAGAACAAGGCAAGGATGTGCACTCTTCTCTGATTCAGTATTTTACTGGAAATCCTGGTCATTGTTTATATGACAACAAATGAAAATAAAAGACATACAGACTGGAATAGAAGAAATAAAGCTATTTCTATTGGTAGACAACAGGAGTATGTAGAAAATATGACATGATTGTGCTTATTGAAAATCCTAAAGACTCTCCAAAAGCCTAGACCTGAAAAAGGAGTTTAGCAAGGTCATAGGATACGAAGTTAACACAGACAGACGCACTCAATAAACACATGGGCAATGGCACAATAGCTCATCCCTGAATGAAACTTATCTAACACACATATTTTCTCTGTAATAGATATCATAGCGTTGAACTTAGGAATACTGAACAGGACCTAAAATGGCTTGGAAGCCATTTTTTATGCAGCAAAATCACCAACAAAAACACAAAAAACTAAATATAGCACTAAGTAGATTGCAAAAAGGATTCTTATTTATGGTATAGATGCTGAAATAAGAAAGCATTGTCCCATCTTGGTTGGGAATATACCTTGTTGGTGACTCAAATTTTGTGCTGCTCTGTATGTGTTCCAAATGACGAGAAAGCTCAGTGACCATAAAAATAAATTTTAGATAAGTTTGCAAATACGGAATCCATGAGTAATGAGGATCAATTGATTCTAATGGTCATTGGGTACCTACCTGTGCAGCGTGAGGATGGACTCTTGGTAGTGTGTTTTAGTTCTTCTGTGTGCTTTCAGCTTCCTCCTCTCTCTCATCCTATAGGCAAACTTAGAACCAAATAGAACATTTTCCTGAGGTTCCATTTGATAAAGGTTTGTTGACCCAAGCTTCTCATGGTAATGTTTCAGTCTCTTTTCACTTTGAGAGATAAATGGGCTATTTTGACTTTTCTTTAGGAAAACAGCTTTTGTTGTTAGTGAAGAAATTTCTATTAAGGATTTTTTTCTTCTCGTAGTAATAATTAAACTTCTGACGTTTTTTCATATGAACAGTTGCCATAGGTAGTTTTTTTCCTGTCCTCTCCTCAGACTCTTGGTAATTAAGAATCCAACTAACTAACCTGACCACATAATTAACGTTTTTTCATTTTTTTAGATTTCACATTGTGAATTCACACTTAATTCTCTTAAATTTTGAGGCACTTTAGAAATTAATTCAGATCCTTAAAGTAGTATCTCTATTGTATGCTGTTTTAGAGGACAGTTTTTCTTCTATTCATTGAAAAGTTTTATATTCAGTAATTTGTGTCTAAGAGAAGGATTCCAGCCAAGTAATCTCTCTACTATTGCTTTTTAGGAAAGTCTTTCTCTCTGACATTTAGGATCAGTGTGTCATCACTGGAAAAACATATTAATTGACACTTCTCACTATATTTTCAGGTTTTCTTGAATATTCCTTACATAAAAGTAGATATGAAATATTTAGAGAACACTTGATTAAACAAAGCTAAATAGGTTTCTTTAGTATAAGACCTTAGTAGGCATGTACATTTTTTACCTCCCCGCCCCAAACTCTAGTAGTAGATACACTATATAAATACTGCGTGTGTTTCCTGGGTTTATGTGGACATGGGATTTTTTTTTTGAGAAGTAGTTTGAGGGATCAGTTTTCTATGGAATAAACTTAGGGTAATATTGGTTTTGTTGGCCTCTCTACAGTCCCCTTCTGTAGATATTATTCTGCTGTTGAAACAACACGAATCTGTTTCCTCTTGCATGTATCAGTCCCCCTAAGTTTTTTTCTTTTATAGAAAATAACTGCCCTTCATTAGATCACCAAATGCATTATATTTTATTGGACATATTGGTATCACCATTATTAGACTGTAAGGTCAGTTATGATAAAAAATGTTTTTATTGGTTGCAGTGTCTATCATATTATATATTCTGTGCTTAGTTAATAATTAATCAATGGACTGTTTTTTAAGAATCACTTCAATTCCATTATATTATCTCTACAGAAAGTACAAGAAAGCCAGTGCTGTATTAGGTATTTGAAATTTCATAATAGTATCAGAAAAGGTTTTTATTTTTATAAAATCTACTCATTTTGTGCCAGAAAGTATGACATGGCTAATACTGGAATTGTTTTAAGATTGCCATTAAAGTAACTTCCTTTTTAAAGATTAGAAACAAAATGAGATATGGCAATTAACAAGATAGATAAAACATGCTTGACATTGTGCTAATTTAATTTTTAAGGTAATTTTAGTAATTACCTCAGCTGTTATATCACTATAAGGTAATGAAGTGTTTAAAATATTTTAGCTTTTTGTTTTCAGAGTATATATATTGTTTTCTACAAAGTATAGGTAGTCACAACATGTAATTTTTATTTGACACATCACCTGAATTTCTTTCTAAGGAAAATTCAATTCCTAATATATAACTAAATATTTTTCTGCAAGAAACAGTAAAACTTATATGGGTCAAAGCAAGGCTACTTTATCATTTTCTAACATTAAAATCAGTCAGAAGGGTAACCTTGGGTTAGTATTTCCTGTCTTTTCTCTGCAATTATTTGTAGGAAGTCATCCCTAGAAAACCTAATCTGAATTGGATCAAGAAAAAAGGTGTGATATGTTTCATTTGACATATGAGTTACTGTTTTCTTGTATTCTATTTATTTGAAGTAAACATTCACTATAAAAGGTGAAATGAGAGATTTATTTGAGTTTTCTAGTATATGTTCAGCATTGTTTAGTTTGTAGTAAGAGAAAGAATGGTGTACTTAGGTTCCATGCTCTGCTATTAATTGTTAATATCAGAAAAGTCACTTAACCTTTCTGAGCCTAAGTTTCTTTCCTTGTATGATGTGCTAAGACTATTTCCACCTCAAAAATTTTTGTCATTTTATGTATAATGGTAACTGATTAACATAGCAAGTCCAGTATACTAAGAGATTTAGAAATACCTTCTGTAAACTCAGGGAAAATGATACAATTGAAATAATATTGTTTTGGATGTATTTTATTTTTTAATTTTTAAAAATGTTTGTTATTCATAATGTATATGATAACTCTCACATTAACCTTTTCTGAATAACTTTCTTTTCCACTGATCTTGATTAATGAAAAGTTCCTTTAAAATTTTTTCTTAAATCTCATCCGTATTATTCAAGTTTTCATAATCCCAAGTCTCCACAGATAGAGATTGCACGGGAAAGCAAGAATTCGCATGAGAAAAGTTACTTATTTGGTGAATCATCTACAAATTCATCTCTTTTCAAACATATTGCATCACTAGATTGTCTAGCCTTCACTGTTGGGTCAAAATCTCTATTGACTGCTCTGTGATGACAGTGTAGTATAAACTGAGCATAAAGCAAAGTTGTACAAAGTTCAAACACTGAAATATTTTGTGGTGTGCATTAATGGGCCATTGTGGAACAATTCCAGTCACAGTTAAAGGGATGTGTAGGAAAGGCTCTGACAGGGTTAGGCTAGTTAACAATTATAAGCATTGTTGTTGTTAGGTGCCCTCGAGTCCGAGTCCGTATCCAACTCATAACGACCCTCATAGGGTTTTCAATGGCTGTTTTGGGATTGCCTTGGGAGTGGATTGCAAAGTCCTTCTCCCATTTTTTCGGTGCTAGGAATTGAACTCGGGACCTCAGAGACTGCAGCTCAGCGCTCTACCAACTGACCTAAATCCCAGTCAAATTATAAGCATAGAACATTGATAATATTTTATTTGGTGGTAGAGAAGCAGACGTGAGGGTAATAGCAAAAAACACAGTTGGTAAATAGTTTGTAAATACAAGACATGCAACCTTTTAGTAAAACGCAGAAAATTCTTCAATAAATTCTTCATGAAAACAAGATTTTAAAGCAAGTCCTCCATAATACTGTTATGGAAAAAGAATGAGGAGGAGAAACAACAGACTTTATTCACGTTCATTTGTGGGAAGAGAATTTTTCAGCTCACAGTTAATCAGAACTGATCTTTATGAAAGGAAGTCTTTTTCTATCCTTAAAGCAACAATTAGAAATATAGTTATTATGTAATTTGCTGTTTAAAAACAGCTCCAAAGTATTTGAGGAATACCTGAATCCTGAAGTGCATGGGTGGTTTCTTGTATGGCTGATGTCTAAGTCTAGATAAACTTTTAGAGTTCTTCTTCAGTTTGGAGGATGCTTAACAACTATATTCTGTTTGATAAGTCTTCAGATGTTCTTAACATATTGTATTCCTTAAAACCTTAAAATAGGATTTTGGGCAGTTTCATGTGGCCTCATTTTTATTTAGTCATATTGCTGTGAGTTAGAGAGCTAAGCAGGTAGAGTGGTGTGTCCCCCCTCCCGTGGTTGGGGTTTGAACCCAGGGCCTTACAGACATACTTTTCTAAGTGTTCTATCATTGAACTGCACCCTCAGCCCATTATTTATTTTGTTACTTTGAGACAGAGTCTCACTAAGTTACACAAGCTTCCTCTTGCCTTGAACTTACAATCCTTTGCACTTGGAATAGAGACATATGCTACTGTGCTGGGCTCAGGAAGACTCTTAAGCTGGTGAATTTTAATGATTTTTGTAGTTGAAAGTACCATAATCGTTCTTTGGGGAAGTAGGAGGGCTTTGAATTTTTATTGGCTTTCTTCTGAACTAAGCTGGATACCATCAGTCTAGACCCGGAGTGCGATGATTAATAAACTTTTTGTTCACTGTGGTAGTCCTTTTAACTTTTTGAAGTGATTAAATGTTAAACCATGATTTATCAATGTGTACTTTACCACCATTTTCCCATTAACCACATTTAATATTCTGAGGATTTTCCGTCTTTTTAAAAAGAATTTTATGATTTCAAGGACTTGTAAGAGGATTGATTGCATTTTGAGAACCAACTACAAGAATGGATATGGAAGTGTTGTCTTGAATTTCTCCCTGTAATTAATTCACATTCTAATTTTGCTGCTTGGAATACCTGTGTCTGCATGAAATGATGCTTTTACAGAAAGGATGCCTAAATAATTTTGAAATATTTACAATGTGCTATTATTTTCAGGAAAGTACTTCCTTTTTCTTAAGGAGGGAACTTAATAGTGAGAGTATCTTTCTGAGTATTTTTAAAAGTTTAACTTTTTATGTCTATAATTAAAGAAAATGAAATACTTAAATGAGGAATTTCTATTATATTAGAAATTAAAATATGAAAATCATATAAAATTTAAGACCATGAATAACCTGACATTTAATATATTTAATATGTTTAATTATTATCTTTACACTTAGAAGAAAAGAGGTATTGTCCCAACCTGGAAAATAGTACTAGTAGTTATATGTATGCTGAAATCTTTAATTTGTTTACAATGTGCCATGTATTGATATTTTTTAAGGGAAGTATTTTGGTTTAATTAGAACTATTAGAGAAGAGGTGGTGGCTTTGTTTTTTTTTGTACAGTATTATTTCTTCAGCTATTAGAATGTACAAGTAGAATCTACTGTAGGTATTTTAGTGCTTGTGTGTGCTATATATCTACCAGTGTGGCTTTTGTGGATTATTGTAGATTGGATTCCATTGAAAGGCTCAGATAGAGTTTAATGTGCGGGATTTCATTGAATGGTCTTGGTGTCAGCCTCTGTGAAACTGAGAGGAAGGAAACAGGATTGGATAGAGAGAAAAGTTCGAGTTATGTTTCAAGCTTGGTGGCATCCTTGAGTAACCCTATTATGAGCTCTCTGGTACAAGAATATCTCTTCAGAGTTGTCTTAAGTTAGACTAAAATTTTTAGGCCTTTATGACTGTGTATAGATCCATTACTGGATGTGAGCTTCCCTAGGAAGGGGATAACCTTGAACAAAGCTGTCCAGACACTCCTAGCAGCTGGGGCAGTGAGTCTTTCTAATGGGGAAGTGGGTAGCATACATCCACAGGGTAATGTGTGAAATCTGACTTGGTCTCACTGCTTATTCTTCTTCGTACTTTGCATTGGACTTATGGGATAAGTTATATCTCTTCTCTTTCTTTGTCTCTTCAGGTTTTCATTTATTCAGTAAATACTTACTGAATGCTTACTATATTCAGGGCGAGATTATACAGACTGGAGAAAATAGGAGTTTTACAGCAAGAAAATGGACTTGACAACCACACATTGTGATCAGTTGAAGCATTTCTAAACTCCTGTGGTTTGTCAAGAATCAAAGCTGAAATATTAAAATTACAAAGTTTCTTTCATAGGGTCAAAAAGATACAGTGTAGAGAAGTTCTTCACTATTTTATCCAAAGGAGCTTATACATTTTAAAGTTGACATATAAACTTTAAAATTATTATATATTTATTATTATATAAGGTATAATTTGGGTGTTTGATACAGATATTGAAAATAAAGTTGCTCTTTTAAATGTATCCAGTGGAATCTCAGTGCCTTATCAATTTAATGTCTGTCACAGTCCTTTCAAAATGAAAGGTACTGGTATTATGACGTATTCAGTTTTTCTGATGCAGAGGACCCAGCTGTATTTCAGACTTGTTGTTTCTGCCAGAAATTGGCATTGTTGTCTTCCAGTGATGGAGATCACACAGCATAGGTTGCTATCCCTACCTGTTTCTCGTAGATTGACTAAATGGGACCTTTGGTTCTCTCTTAGAGCTGTTGGTAGTGTCTCACTGCTATTGAAACATTTTGAGGTTACACTGTTGTTCCAATCTGATCAGCCAGCTATGACCACATCATTATAGCCTTTGAAACTAATCATGTGTTCAGCTTGTAGGACTATTTACATCATGATGGTGATACTCCTTTAATAGCAAAAGTCACTCAACAGTTGGCTGATAGTGAGAATACTCAGCAGATCTTCTACGTTCTCTGCTGTCCATAGGAATTCAACACTGTTAAGTGTTGGAATGGTCACAAAATTAATTTTAAAAAAGGTTCTGAACATTTCTCACTTCTTCTTGGAAAGCAGTAGGCGGTTTGGTCACTTTGCCACCCTGTCTGATGCATCTTCTACATGGTTAGATTTTGTTGTTATTAGGTGCCGTAGAGTCTAGTCCAACTCATAGCGACCCTATACACAACAGGAAGAAACACTCCCTGACACTGTGCCATGCCTAGTACTATGTCAGTGCTTCTCTGCTGTTCATAGGGTTTTTCAATGGCTGATTGTTTTGGGAGTGGGCTGTCAGGTCCTTTTCCTGATTTTATGGTGCTGGGGATCAAACCCAGAGTGTCAAGAGAGTGCAGAGCAGCACTCTACCAACTAAGCTAAACCCCAGTTTGCCTACGAGGATTTTAGGAGATTAAAACTTAATCTTGGGCAGCGGCTGCCAAAACCTGGAAAAGTGGAATCTTGCCGGCACTGCTCCATGCACTGGGGCTCGCAGAGTGGTGCTTGGCATCTTCAGTCACTGGAGTCCTTGCTGGCCTCAGGTAGGAAGCTTATGTGCTGCACCCTCAGCTAATCAGAGCCCACCCGGGAGAACAAGACTGGAGCCAAGCCTCCCAACCAAAGCTGAGGTGAGCACCGAAGGCACTGCGGGTTGGAGCTGCTGTGGATGAGCTACCACGATCTCTGGCAAAGCATATTGTGGTCAGATTTGACCAGCAGTGGATGAGAAACATTTACTGGAAGGAAAATCCATAAGAGAAAGCTCCTGTGAAAAGCAAAATCAGCTAACCATCTATTTCCTGAGTACTGGGAGCTACGAAGTCCCCTGCTATTCTGTTACTATGGGCAGATAGTACCCGGAGGCTCACTGTAGTGTAGGCAGTTCATTTTTAGAGACCTAGAGTTCATTTGTGCTACAGAGTTAAACCATCCTTGTACCTAACTTTTTTTTAGCTTCTAGTGGCCTCCAGTGTTTCTTGACTTGAGGGCCTTTTCTCTGTCTTCATACAGGATCATTCCAAACATGGCTCACATCCCCTTGTCCTCCCCTGTAGTCAAATATCCTTCTACTTTTCTCTGCTAGAAACAATTGTGATTGTTGTTAGAGACCACCCAAATACTCCAGAATACCTTTACTTCTTAAGACTTAATCACATCTGAAGAGTCCATATTTCCAATATAAGGTCACAATTACAGGTTCTAGGCATTAGGACGGAGATACCTTTGGGGGCCTGCAGCCACAGCACTGTAGCATTTGATCCTGTCAGATCTCTGAAGCTAAGTAGGGTGGGGCCTGATTAGTACTTGGATGGGAGACCACCTGGGAACACCAGGTGTTCTAGTCTTGGGAGAAGCACTCGAACAACCCACTTCCAAAAATGAATCAGCCATTGAAAACCCTATGAATAGCAGAGAAGCACTGACAGGTGTTGTATGTAGGGTCTGTTATATGTAGGGTCGCTATGAGTCAGACACTGGCTTGACAGCAGCTAACAACAACATCCTTTGGGGAGAGGCATTATTCAGCTATCAACCTTCCTTCTTTCTTCTTAACCTTTTCCTTTTCAGTACTGTGCTATTGTAGAAACTTGCACATATAAGTCCACACATGTGTACACATGTTCACACTGTTACTGCATTTACTTAGAGAAATCTCCCCACAAACAACCCCTGTCAGAATTGTTTTGGCAAGTACTTTAGCCAAAAGGGGAGGACTTCTTATTTGATAGGACTCAGAGGCAAGGGATGGTAAAAGGAAAATATAAGCAAATTCCCAGACACTGTTGTGTTGACAGACCTCCAACTCCTGTTGGAGCACACTTTTGTTTGCTAGCTCATTTATTATGGTCTCTACACAAGCTACTTTTCAGTTCATGAATTTGGTCTTTGATGGTTTCTAGTCTATTATGGAAATGCCCATTGAGTTACCCCCTTTCATAAGATATAATTCAAACACTGTAAAATTCACCTATTTAAAGTATAAAATTTAATGTTCATTTTAAGATGGCGGATTAAAGGCAGACTATGTGATGTGGTAAAACAAAGGAGTTAGTATAGGAAGGAATGGACTCTTTTCCAAAGAGAGGAGTCTGGGGAAGCACGGAAACCACAGAGGAGATTGTGAGATGGTTCCAGGATGTAGAATGGAGCAGAACAGTGAGAGGGACTGAGCAGGACACATCTCTAGCCACAATATCCTGTGGGGCACCAATGCTTCTGAAGCTATTCCACAAAATACAAATGAAAGGAATACTACCACACTCATTTTGTGAAGCCAGTATTACCCTAACAGCAAAACCAGATAAGGGTACATTGAAAAAAAGAAAACTATAGACCAATTGCCATGATGAAATTAGAAGCAAAAATCCTTAATAAAATACTTGCCAATAGACTTCAACAACACATTAAAAAGATCATACACTATGATCAGGTTGTTTTCATTCTAGGAATGCAAGAGTGGCTCAACATATGTAAGATAATACATATACTCTGCATGTAAATTGACTCAGAAGTCACATGATTCTATCAATAGATGCAGTACATTACATTGACAAAGTTCAATATCCTTGTATGATAAAAGCCTTGAAAAACTAGGAATTAAAGGAACATACCTTCACATAATAAAGGCAATGTATGAAAAACTTACAGTAAATATTATACTAAATGGGGAAAACCTGAAAACATTTCCTGTAAGATCAAGAACTACACAAGGTTGTCCACTGTCTCCACTGCTATTCAGTTTAGTAATTGAACTACATTGCATTAGCCATAGCAGTAAGACAAGAGAAAGATATAAAAGGGATCTAAATAGACATGGAAGAAGTCAAATTATCACTATTTTCAGATGATATGATCCTATACTTAAAAGACCCTAGTGGCACCACCAGAAAACTCTTAAGAGTTGATAAACCCTTTCAGCAGAGTAGCAAGATAGAAAATCAACATCAAAAGTCTGTAGCTTTTCTTTATATCAGTAACAACTAGGAAGAAAAAGAAACAATGAAAGCAATCTCATTCACCATAGCTTCCAAAGCAATAAAATACCCAAGAATAAACTTAATGAAGGAGGTGAAAGACCTTTACCATAAACACTCTAAAACACTAAAAGAAATTGAAGATACCAGAAGGTGGAAAGACCTCCATGTCCATGGATTGGAAGAATTAACATTGTGAAAATGGTTGTATTAATGAAAGCAATTTACAGATTTAATGCAATCCTCCATCAAAATCCCAATGACATTCTTCACAGAAATAGAGAAAACAATCCTATAATTTATGTGGAAGCACAAAAGACCCCAAATCACTAAAGCAATCCTGAGCAGAAAGAACAGTGTAGGGGGCATCGCAATTCCTGATTTCAAATTGTAATACAAAGCTATAGTAACAAAAATTCCATGGAAAAATACATGTAGACCAAGGGAACAGAATAGAGGTCCCAGAAACAAACCCATGCAGCTATAGTCACCTGATATTTGACAAAGGTACCAGAAATATGAGTTGAAGAAAAGACACCCTCTTCAATAAATGATATTGAGAGAACTGGATATCCTCATGTTGAAGACTGAAACTAGATTCTTCTCTCTGACCCTGTACAAACATCAGTTTAAGACTGATCAAAGACTAATATAAAACCTGAGACTTTGAAATTTCTGGAGGAAAACATAAGGAAAACACTTCAAGACATAAGCATAGGATTTCCTGAATAGGACCCCAATAACACAGGAAACAATAGCAAGAATTAGCAAATGGGATTGCAATAAATTAAAAAAGCTTTTGCACAGCAAAAGATACAATTATCAGAGTGAAGAGACAGCCTACAGAAAAGGAGAAAATTTTTGCTAGCTATACATCAGATAGGGGATGAACACCTAGAATATATTGTCGTTAGTTGCTGTTAGGTGCTGTCAAGTTGGGTCTAACTCATAGCAACCCTCATGGGGTTTTCAGTGGCTGATTGTTAAGAGCTCAACAAATTAAATACCAAAAAAGCAAAGTACCCAATCAAAAAATGGGCAAAAGAACTGAATATAGAGACTTCTCAAAAGAATTACAAATGAGCAACAATGACATGTGAAAATACTCAACATCTTTTGCCATCAGCGAAATGCAAATCAAAACTACACTGAGATACCATCTCACCGAAGTCAGAATGGCTACAGTCAACAAAACAAGAAACAAGAAATGCTGATGAGGATGCTAGGAGAAAGGAATCTTACTATACTGCTGGTGGGAATGCAGATTGGTGCAGTCAGTGTGAAAATCAGAATGGAGGTTCCTCTAGAAACTAAAAATTGAACTACCGTATGACCTGGCTATACTACTACTGGGTATATATGTGAAGGAATATAAGTCAGTATACCACAGAGATAACCTGCTCATCCATGTTTATCATGGTGTTATTCACTATAGCCAAGATATAAAATCAACCTAGGTGGTCCATCAACAGATGGATGACTTAATTAGTAAATTGTAGTATATATACATCATGAAGTTTTATTCAGCCACAAAGGAGGACAAAATTATGACCTTTGCAGGAAAACAATTGGAACTAGAGATCATCATTTTAAGCAAAACAAACCAGACCCAATAAGATAAACACCAAATGTTTTTCTCTCATGTGGATTTTAGACTTTAGTATATATTCATTATTAAAACATACAGTTCACGAAAATGTGGAAAGGGCTTATGTAGTGAAAGATAACGAACTAAAGAAATGGGATGGGACAATAAGAAATGTTAATGGGAGAAAAGAAAGGAAATATCCACATATGTTGCTGTTATGGCCAATTTGAGATATATAGATAGTGTCTACTCACACACACACACAAAACCATGCAAGTAGAAGCGAGACCATTGATGTGGAAGGAGTGGTTGGGAGAAGGAGGGTCGTGCGTGTAAGGGGAAGGTGAACATGAACAATATACAATGAACTGCATGTATGGAAATGTCATAATGAGACCCACTAAGTTCTACATTGAAAATTATCAATCAGATAAAAAAATATAAAACTTAATTTTGGTTCACCAACCTTTATTATTTTGCTAGGTTGACAGAGTCTTAGGTCATAGTATAATAACCATGTGGTCAAATATATTGGTCACCGTGTCTTCTCACAGTGGCTCATGTGGCCCAGAGTAGGGAGTAAAACTTTTATTTTGTTAAAAATGCTGTGGTTTCTTTTGCATTTGACTTTTTCATGGGTCTGCTAAGGAAATTATTAAATAAAAGTAGATTTATGTCTACAGCCCTGGAATATAACATTTCCTTCTGGTGGAGGATACTCCTCCTCTTCCTCTGTCATTGTCATCCTCTTCCTCCCCCTCCTCCTCCCCCTCCTCCTCTTCCTCCTCTTCCTCCTCCTCCTCCTCTCCTCCTCTTTTGCTATCACTCGTTTTCCTCCTTTTTAATTTTTTTTCTTTTTAAAAGAAGATCTCACTATTTAGCCTGAGGTGTGCTTAGATCCTTCCTTAGCTTCCTGAGTGCTAGAATTACAGGAATGTCCCATCAAACCTGGCTCCCCTGGCTCTTATGGAGGGAATACCTCAGGCCTTAGGAAGTAAGGGGGAGGAGCCCCTGTTTATTGTTGATGTTTGTCTTTTACACACCTTCACTTTTCAAGTCTTGTATGGAAGGAAAATTCTCTGGTAAGGCTCTCCCAACCTATTATGTCTCTAAGTATGGATTTTCATTCTATTGACCTTTGAAGTCTGTTGGAAACATCAGAGGATGGTTCTGGTTCCTCTGGTTCCTCTGTCTGACACACATCAGCATCTCCAGGTGTCTTTCTCTACCCCATTCCTATAGCCATTACTCATTCATTGAAGTGGCTGAATGCCACTTGGTTGTATGTTGACAAATAGGACAAGGTAGACTTATTTTTCTTACACTGTCTCTCAAAAAACAAGGACTTGGACTGCATTATTTGACCTAAACCCTAAGGTACCCATCCTGTTGGAAAGCCACATTTAAAGTAGCCTACCTGCTCCTTGAGTAGTTTAGGTCCCATTTGTAGGATTCTAACAGTTGTAAGGGCTGGGATTTAGCTCAGTTGTGTAGAGTGCTGCCCTACAGTTTCTGAGGTCCCGGGTTCAATTCCTAACACCACAAAAATGGGAGAAGGATCTGGCAGTCCACCCCCAAGAAAATCCTGAAACAATCAGCCATTGAAAACCCTATGAGGGTCGTTATGAGTTGCACATGACTCGACGGCACCTAACAACAACAACAGTTGTAACAATACTTTTTTCCAGGAGCCCCTTTCATACTCCAGCCACCATGCATAAGTTATTTCCTTACCAAAAACACAGTGACTTGCAGTATGCGAGTGGTTGTAAAAAGACCTTCACGTATTTAAGGAAGCATGATACAGTTTTCCAATGATTGCAGTGATCTTTCCAGAGTGAGGCTAACCTTGATTACTTGGGGGAACTTGCTAGAGGACTGACCAATGCATTAGTTTCATGTACTGCACAGGCAGTTGTCTCTAGGATGGAGTAATCCAATTTGGATGATTATTATGAAATTGGTTCCTGACTTCACCTGAAGCAAGTAGTGATACCACTTAGTCCCTAGAAGTTATTTCAGTCAGCATCAATTAAGTGGCCAGGGTTATTTTGAATGGTAAAATTGCCTTAGACCTGTTCATAGACTAGGCAGATTATAAGGTCGATTCAGTGTAATTACTAAAACATCCTGATATACCTGGATTAATGATTTGTTGTAAGTGGGAACATCAACATAGAAACGTAAGGAGAAAACCACTTAAGTTTCTAAGGTAGGTCTGATGGTTTATGGGATTTGTTCAGCTGATTTGGTCCAGGACCCTGGAGGACCTAATAGAGTTCAACACTATAGATTGACTTCTTCTGCTTGGAGTCTTGTTTATAGTAGCCTTAATTACCCAACAAAAGATGGGATTCTCCCATTTATCAGTCAGATTACAGTGTGGTTGATAAAGATAAATTTCATTCTCTTTTTTGTTGGTCAGATTCATGAGCACAGTTGAGAGTGACATGCTTACAGAAAAATTCACTAGAAACCTAAGACAGGGTAGAAACAAGGGGTAAGTACTGTTAGAAGGTATTTTTTTGTGACCCTCTTGCATTTCCATTTTGCAAGCAAAGATACTGATTTTATTTTGGATTATCTTTTCAAATGTGCTTGGAGAGTAAACAGCTTTGGAATGTAGACATTGTGTCTCCTCATGCAACAAAGGGCAGGTATGTTTACTGTTTATTGTAATAGAGATGATGTCTCTTCCAGAGCAAAAGGTGTACATGCTCACTATGCACTGTAGAAGATTGAGGCTTCCTCAATTTAGCCTTCTTCTCCTGTGAACCCACTGAATGTGCAGGCATCCATTTGTTCCTGTGGCATGTGGAAGTAAGCGGAACTGATGCAAATATGCTGATGTTCATGCCATTTGCTGAGATGTGACTAATAGGGTCATTTGAGTCTGACTCAGGAGTCTCATGTCTTCTGCCTTCATCCTCGGAAGAATGGTAACCTATCTTGTTAGCTTACAACTAGGGATGAACCTTAGAACCTTCAGAGTTCTTGGCACTGAGGTTATGGGTGTGTTCATGTGTTTTTGTCTGTCTCTGACTCTCTTTTTCTCTCATGTCCACTTGAGTGGTCTCACATTCCTCATGTGCAAAAAGATCCATTTGAGGAGTGTCACTAAAAATTTCAAATATATATATAGTAGTCCTTCCTTATCCATGGTTTCACTTTCCCATAGTTAAATATGGTTGAAAAATATTGAATGGAAAATTCCAGAAATAAAACATAATTTTTACATAACTTTATTACAGTAAATTGTTGTAATTATTCTAGTTTGTTATTGTTATTGATGTTAATATCTTACTAGGCCTAATATATAAATTAAGTTTTAGCACATGCCTGTATGTATAGGGAAAAACAGAATATATGGTACTATCTTATAGAGTTAGGCATTTGCAGAATGTCTTGAAAAGTACATCCCTTGAAAAATATCTCTATGATAAGGAGGGACTACTGTACTCTTCAGTGTAACAAGGCTATTTAAATGTAGATAACCTCTAGCACAGGGGTCAGAAGTTACTACTTTTCAGCTAAATCTGGCTCGCTGCTGTTTCCTGCAAATAAAGTTGTATTGTAACACAGTTCCACCTATTTATATTTTCTTTTGTCTTTTGCTGCTTTTTCACTATAAGATGGACTTGGTAGCTGACACTTTTATTGTTCGTTTTCTCTAGAAAGTAAGCAAATAATGATATTTTATGATTTAGTTTTGTGGTTGACATATTTTTGCATATTTCTGGGGTATATCTTGAAATTTTAATACATGTGTACATTGTGTAATGACCAAATCAGAATAATTCGCCTATCTACTGCCTCAAACATTTATCACCTCTTTGTGATAAGAGTATTCAAAAACATTTCTTCTGTTTTGAAACATTGTGCTCCAAGACAGTTGGATGGTTGCAACAGAGACTATATTGCCTGCAAAGCCAAAAATTTTGTATCCTTTAAGAAAAATGTTTGCAGAGTGGAACTATAGCAATGTAGTCCAACATTGTTTACTTTAAACATTTTTGCAAAAGTGTATCAAGATAGATTACCAAAGATGTTCAATGTAGAGTTGTTGGTAACAGTGCAAAAGCAACCGCTAATTTAAGAACTAGAAACAACCTCTGCAAGTGTGAGGTCTAGATTTTTTTTTTTTTTTTCTCTTAAACCCGCACCTTGTTCTGCAGGTTTTCACAAGTTATCCCTTCAGCTGAGCAGTAACTGGTCAGATTGAGATACAGTATTATGTACTTGGACTTAAACATAAATGAAACAATCTGCTTCACCCATTTTTAGCTGAGAAGAAAGGATTGTCAGATAATATAGGCTGGGAAAGAAGACAAAGGATACCAGATTAATTTAGCAAGCTTCTCTATCTAAAGCTCTGCTAGCGAGTATAAGAATCACCCAAGAAAGGGGTAAAGTATAATGGTTAAATTTTGCATTTTGTCCAAGAATTTTGAAAAGCCAGCCAACAAATAGCCATTAGAAAAGCAATGTAAAACAAAACAGAAACAAACCTAACAAAGATTGCAACAACAACAAAGGGCATTTCTTTTGATGTTGATGAGCCACACTTTTAGAAGTCCTTTGTATACTCAAGTGTAAGTATAGAAACCTTGAATATGGTGGAAGGTCTAACCTGACTGAAAGGTAGGAGAGAATTAAATTGGCTTTAATTTTAATGAGCCTTTGGTAAAGAAGTCAAGACCAAACTTTTAAAATTTGGTTGCCTAGGAAGAAGGAGAGAAGTTGATAGCATGGTGGGAAATTGAATTTTAGGACTCTAAGGAGAATTCAGGCAAATTTTTAATATTGTGATTGTCAGCATTGGCTAAAATGCAACTTTTTAGCAGACAACTTTGAAGGTATTTCAGAATTATTTTGGTCACTGCCTTATGTAAATGTAGTGACCATGTATTTTGAACAACTTAGTATTTTAATTCCTTTACTTAGACAAGGAATTAACCTTTTAAAATTTACAAAGTCTTACAAATAAATAAAAATGTAATCATACTCAATGGCACATTTGACAACCTTATACAAAAGAAGAATATACAAGATAGGGACTGCTCCAGAAAAACCTAGAATATGTAAATATAAATATAGCACAGTGTTAGCAGAGGTGGTCAGGAGATGAGGAGAACCTGCTAATAATTGGGGTGGGAACTGAGGGAAATGCACTGAGCTCATCCTGAGGTCCTTTTCCAGAGAATTCAATGTTGTTTTCTTTTTTTTATATTTTTTATATTTATATTTATTTTATATTTGTTTTATATTTATAGTTCTCAAAGTGTGGAGCTGGAGAAAGCAGTGACTTACATGATGAAGTTTGGCATTACTATTAGGAGTATATTTTTTAAAAGGTTACTTTTTCTTCTGGGGAAAAAAAGGTCAAAGTACTGAGGAGGACAGCTATTATTTTTTAACTTGTTGCCTAATATCTACATATTTTAATTTGTTTCAGATATTAAATTTTTGAAATAGTCAAGACACCTACCTCAGGTAGACAAGCAATATACCGAACCATTATGTCCTATCAAAAGCTAATGTAAGCATCTACGCAGATAAGATCACTTGGGAAATGTGTTCAACTAAATAAATGTATTGTTTAAGTGGTTTGTTTTTCTATATGGGCAGTTAGGTAAGCATATTATTTCAGGTGGCAGAAGTGGAAGACTTTGGGACTATACGTGGGTAGAACAATGCTAAGCTTTCTTCTAGTTAATCAGGGAAGACTTCTTGGAAGAAGATGAGTAAGTGTATAAGAAGCTGAGAGTGGTATAGTTGCATTTGTGAAGAGCTTCAAAAGAAAGGTGAACAATATGTGAACAATATGTCATTTGAAAGCAGTTGTAACAAGCTTTAATTTTTAATTATATGATGTAGAAGAGGAGGTAAAACAATCATCTTGTGTATTTTTTAAAATTTAATATGCATTGCATTAATTCCATGTTTACTTACCTCTCTTTGATTAGGCCAAGAGCATCTTGAGAGGGGGAATTTTCTGCTTCTTTGATGTCCAATACAGAACAAAATTGAGGCAGGATAGAAAGATATGGAAATTTGAGGGACATGAAAAGGGAAACTCTGTCTTGCCAGCTGAGAGTTGAGAAGTTTGACACAGCTACCATAAAAACTGCCATGAGGACTGCCTGCATAGAGACGTTATTTTGGAGAGACATTTTAAATGATGAAAGTGGTAAAACAGTCATAAGCCATGCTTGCCGTCAAAAATGTATATAACCTTTGAGTTTGACCTTGTTTTCCCCTCTGTAATTCTGTGCTTCTTTGAGACACGGCAGGAAATTCTTTGGAACTTCTTTTGATCTTACTCACGCTTTCCTAGCCCTTGACAGGGGCCTTTCTAGGCACTTGAGGCTCACATCTCACTTGGCACCCACAAATGACATTACGTGGGGTGTGCCCTAGATGAAAGAAAACTGAAGAGAACACGTGCCCAGAGGCTTTTTCTTTTTGCTTTCCTGGGAAACCCATGTCTATGTCACGAGTACTCTATCTATCTATCTATCTATGTATCTATCTATCTATCTATCCATCCCTCTCTCTCTCTCTCTCTCTCTCTCTGTGTCTGTCTGTCTGTCTGTCTGTCTCTCTCTCTCTCTCTCTCTCTCTCTCTCTCTGTGAGGGCCCTCATGTATTCTAAAGTGTGGACTTAATAAACTCTAGAACCTTGTTTCACTCTTGCTGACTTCTCCTGAAATTCTTTTCTGTGATGAAGCCAAAGACCCATCTTAACTTGAGTGGAAGATCCAGCTTAGGGAAACTCCTCATGCATATATCAATGATATATGCATGCTAACAAAATTTCAATTTAAAAAGAAAAAGAAAAAAAATTTAAGTTTTCAAATATGGAAGATGTGAGAATATTTTATTAGCCTTTTGGGCAGAATATGTATAAAGGGAGATCTTGGGGCCAAGAACTAGATCAGAACCTTGATAGTACTTCTAGATTTGAGGACTAAGCTGGGATGAGTGTGTCCTGCTGAAATGGGAATGCATAAGTAAGGACCTGAGCTACTGCAGGAGATGAGCAGTGGCTTAGCATACAGGTACGGGACATGATTCTCCCCAGTCATGAGTAAGCAGTTTGAGAATGCTGCTCACAATGAGATCTCTGCCTCAAAAACTGTAAAATGAAAGGAGATTTATATAGGACAGGAGCAAGGATAACGTGCCTGTTCTTTGTGAACAATGCATTCAGTTGCTTTAACTGTAGTGATAGAAATCTAGCAGATATGAGCGCTTATGTTTAGTGTAACTTGTTTATTTTGTGAGTTTGACCTATAATGTAAAAACAGTGATTCTGAAGCATTGTTGTTAATGGGCTAGGGTTTACCTCACTGGGTAGAGTGCTGCTCCAAACTTTCCGAGGACCCAGGTTCTTTCTTTTATTCTTTCTTTCTTTATTTTGGCAGTATTTGAGGGTTCAACTTAAGGCCTTGCACACACTTTGTAAGTTCTCTTCCACTGAGGTGCACTGCTCCCCCCGCCCCCCAGCCTGTTTTTTATTTCATATCTTGAGATAGTGTCTCCCTAAGTTATGCATGCTACCTCTGGCCTCGAACCTATGATCTTCTTGCCTTGGCCTCCTGAGTTGGTGGGATTACAGGCGTGAACCATTGCTTCTGGCTCTTTTATTCTTTTAATAATCTTAAATCCTTTTTGTCAGGCCATGTGGCTGGTGGAAGGAAATAATACCCTGATTTAGTGGAATTTCTAAATGAAAAGAGAACAGGTTACTATTTGTAGTTTACACTGTAGGAGTAGAATAATGTGCACAGAGCTAAATTTTTTTTTCTTCTCTGTTGATAATATGAGGCATTAAATGTCATATTTATACTATTGGAGAATTAATTTTTTTTTGTTTTTGTTGCCATACGGAGAGGTTAACTTGTATTATGAGCAGTAATTCCAGATAACACTTTCAGTTCTTACCTTAAGCAGATTGTTTGAACAAGACGGATTTGTTTTATACAAGTTCTATTTAACTGTCAGATTTGGTTCCAGTCAGCGCTTGCTATAAGTGTTTATTGAGCACCTGATATGTGACAGTTATTTATCTAGATATTTTATGCCTATTGTTTCATTTAATCTTATAGGAAGTTTATTTGTTTGTTTATTTATCCATTGGAAAGAGTACAGATTTTTTGCATTTTGAACCTTGCAAACAGTACTAATTCTTTACCACTTACTCTCTTCCTTAGCCTTGCCTTCATAACATTCCCATTTACTTACAATTACCAATGGTCATGATATCAGACCCACCCTATAATAGCAAGCTTGTTAGTGCCTTTTTGTGGTTTTTAAAATTTATTTCTATTCTTTTAATTAGTATTTTAATTGTACATATTTATGGAGTACAGAGTGATAATTCAGTTCATATGTACAATGTACAGTTGTTAAATCAGGATTTCTGACACTTTCATCTCCTTAAACATTATAAATACCTTTTTGATTAACATGCGATAATTATAGATATTTATGAGGTATAGTGTGATTTTCTTAAAATTGCAGCAGTATAATGAGATTCATTATGGGCTTTTCATAGAATCTCATCCTGTATTTTGCACTTGTATCTCCCTTTTTACCCCTCTATGTTGTTCCCCTTCCTCCTACACAGTTTCCCATCATGCTCTCTCTCCCACTAGTCCCTTCCCACCTCATGTTTTGTTCCAAGTCCTACATATGTACAATTGTGTGTGTGTGTGTGTGTGTGTGTGTGTGTGTGTGTGTGTGTCCTTTAGGGTAGATCTAGCTCCCACATGTGAGTGAGAACATGCAGTATTTCTGTTTTTGAGTCTGGGTTACTTCACTTAAGATAATCTTCACTTCCATCTATCTTGCTGTAAATGACATAATTTCATTCTTCTTCATTCCTGGATAATACTTCATTGTGTATTAATACCACATTTTAAATCCAGTCATCTGTTAATGGAGATCTGGGCTGATACCATACCCTTGCAATTGTAAAAAGTGCTGCAATAAACATGTGGAAGTGTAGGTATTCTAGTGATATGACAACTTACCTTCCTTTGGGTATATTCCTACACATGGTATAGCTAGATCATATGGTAGTTCTATTTTTAGTTTTTTTGAGGAACCTCCATACTTATTTCCATAATGGCTGTACAAAGGTACAGTCCCACCAAGCAGTGTAAAGGATTCCTTTTTCATCTACATTCTCACAAGCATTTGTTGTTTGTTTTGTTAATATTACATTCTAATTAGGGTGAGATGGAATCTCAGTGTAGTTTTGATTTGCATTTCTCTGATAACTAAGAATATTGAGTAAGGATATTGCCTGCAGCCATAGCCCTGTGGTGTCCAATCTCATGAGATCTCAGGAGCTAAGCAGGATCAGGCCTGGTTAGTACTTGGATAGGAGACTGTCTGGGAACACCAGGTGTTGTAGGTTTGGGAGAAGGACCTGGCAACCCACTCTTCCAAAAATAATCTGCCATGGTAAACGCTGTGAATAGCAGAGAAGCACTGACAATAGTGTTTCTCCTGTTGGACGTAGGGTCTCTATGAGTCGGATACTGACTCAGTGGCACCTAACAACAACAAGATATTGAATGTTTTTTCATATACATGTATTAGTCATTTGGATTTCTTCTTTTGAGAACTGTCTGTTCATTCCCATTGCCCACTTATTTATTGGATTGTTACTCTGGCATTGAATTTTTTGAGTTCTTTATATATCTTAGATACTAATCCTCTGTCGGCTGTATAGGATACAAAGATTTTTTTCCCATTCTGTGGGCTCTCCCTTTACTCAGTTGCTTCATTTGCTGTGCAAAAGCTTTTAAATTTTATGTAATCTCATTTGTCAGTTCTTCGTGCAATTTCATGGGCTATTGGGATCTTAAGAAAGTACTTGCCTATGCCCATGTGTTGGAGTGTTTTCCCTACATTTGATCCAAGTAGTGTCAAAATTTCTGGTTTTATGTTGAGATCTCTGATCCATTTTGAGTTGGTTTTCATACAGATCCAGAGATACGGGTCTACTTTAATTCTTCCACATATGAATATTTAGTTTTCCCAGCACCATTTACTGATAAGGCTATCTTTTCTCAAAAGGATGTTTTTGGCACCTTTGTTGAAGATCAGGTGGATGCAGCTATGTGGGTGTATACCTGGGTCTTCGTTAATCTTCATGCCTGTTTTTGTGCCAGTACCAAGCTGTTTTTGCTACTAATGATCCTAGTGTAGTTTGAAGTTGGGTATTTTTATGCCTCTTGCACTGCTTTTGCTGCTTAGGATTGTTTTGGCTGTATAAGGTCTTTTGTATGTCCATAGGAATTTTAGGATTCTTTTTTCTATTTCTGTGACATGTATAATTGGAATTTCGGTGGGAATTGCATTGAATCTAGATATTACTTTTGGTAGTATAGCCATTTTCACAATATTCTTCTAATCCATGAGCAAGGGAGGTCTTTGTATCTTCTACTGTGTTCTTCAGTTTTTTTTTTTTTTTTAGTGATTACAAGTTTTCATTGTAGAGGTCTTTAGGATCTTTGGTTAGATTAATTCCTAAAGATTTAATTTTTAGTGGCTTGTTTTGAATGAGATTGTTGTTTTATTTCTCTTCCTATACATTATTGGTATGTAGAAACAGTACTGATTTTTTAATGTTAGTTTTGTGCCCTCCTACTTTGCTGAAGGAGCTAATTCTAAGAGTTTGCTAGTGGAGTTTTAAAAGTATTTTACATATAGGATCATGTCATCTGCAACAAAAATGTATACTTTGTCCTCTTCTTCCCTTATTTGTATCCCTTTTTTTCTTTCTCTTGCCTTATTGTTCTAGTAGGACTTGAATCAAATTGAATAAGAGTGGGGAGAGTGGACTTCATTGTCCTCTTCCTGATTTTAGAAGAAATACTTTCAGTTTTTCCCCCATTTAATATAATGTGGTCTATAAGTTTGTTGTATATAGCTTTATGATGTTATGTTCCTTCTATTCTCAGTTTCTTCAGGATTTTTATTGAACAAGAAGTTATGTTGAACTTTGTCAAAGAGTTTTTCTGCATCTGTTGAGATGATTATGTGATTTCTGTCAGTGTACTGATGTGTTACATTTATTGATTTGTATATGTTGAGCCAACCTTTTATCTGTAGAATGAAGCCCACTTGATCCATGATGTGTGACCTTTTTTTGTGACACTGTATGTGGTTTGCAAATATCTTATTGAGGATTTTTGCATGTCTATTTATGAGAGAAATTGGTCTGTATTTTCCTGACTCTTTTTGTTGTGTCCTTATCTGGTTTGGGTATCAGGGTGATACTGGCTTTATAGAATGAATTTGGAAGAATACCTTCCCTTTCTATTTTATGGAGTAGGTTTTAATTCATCTTTAAAGATTTGATAGCATTCAGCTGTGAACCCTTCAGGACTTGGACTTTTATTTATGGGAAGGTTCTTTATTATTGCCTCAATTTCACTACTTTTCATGAGTCTGTTTAAATTATTTATATCATCTGTATTTAATTTTTGGAGGTCTTAAGTGTTAAGGAATTTATCCATTTCTTCTGTATTTTTGTTTTGGGAGTACAAGTTCTGAAAGTAATCTCCAGTGATCTTCTGTATATCATTAGTATTTGTTGTTATGACCCTTTTCATCTCTAATTTTATTAATTTGAGTATTCTCTGTCTTTTTTACTTAGTTTGGTTAAGGATTTGTTGATCTTGTTCATCATTTCAAAGAACCAATTCTTGGTTTCACTGATTCTCTGTTTTTAGAGTTTCTATTGATTTGTGCTTTGATCTTAATTATTTCTTCTTGTGTGCTAGTTTTGGAATTGGCTTACTGTTGTCTTAAGATGTATCATTATTTTATTTATTTTGGTCTTCCGTTTTTGAGGGAGGCAATCATACCTATGAGTTTCCTTTGTAGAATTGCCTTTACTATATCCAAAAGCTTTTGGTAAAGTTATATTTTCATTATAATTTGATTGTAGGAACTTTGTGATTTCCTTTTTGCTTTCTATGATGATTCATTGACCATTCAAAAGTGTGTTATTTAATTTCCATGATATTTGTAACTTTTTTTAGCTTTACTTGCTATTAATTTCTAATTTTATTCCATTATGATCTGATAAGATACAATAAATGATTTCATTTTCTTTGTATTTGTTGAAGCTAGTTTTGTGAACTAGGATGTGGTCTGTTTTAGAAAAAATTTCCGTATTGTGCTTAGAAGGATATATAGTCTTCATCTGTTGGATGGAGTATTCTGTAGATGTTTAAGTCCAGTTGGTCTAGGGTGTTGTGTAAGTCCATAATTTCTTTGTTGATCCTTTGCTTTGATGACCCATCTATTGAAGAGAGTGGGGTTTTGAGGTCTCCCATTATTATTGTGTCTGGACCTATGTGTTCCTTTATGGCCAGTGATGTTTATTCTATAAAGTTAGATGCACCAGTATTAGGTATATAAATGTTTACTGTCATTATCTCCTGTTGGTTGATTATTCCCTTTATTAATATATAGTGACCTTCTTTGTCCCTTCTGATTATTTTAGAATTGAAATCTAGTTTGTCAGATATTAACATAGCCACCCCTGCTTTTTTGGCTTCCTCATGCTTGGTATATCTTCTTCCAACCTTTTATTCTCATTCTGTGTTCTTCCATAAGAATGATATGGATCTCTTGGATGCCATAAATAGAAAGATTTTATTTTTTAATCCAATTAGCTAATCACTGTCTTTTAAACCACAAATTAAGACCATTTATGTTTAGGGTAATTATTGGGAGGAGTTGGATCTTTTGCATAATTTTATTCATTGTTTTTCTATTAGGTTCGTGTTTTGATTATTCTTTTCTGTGTTCTCTGTTCACATTAGGGTTTTGCTGGCTTATTTAGCAGGATATCCTTGCTGCTTTGCTTTGTTTATGTGCTCCTCTTGTGGGTTTTATTCATTACTGTGGTCTTGCCACTTGGCTTTTTCTTCCTTCTTCTATATGTAGAATTTCTTTGAGTATCCTCTGCAATGCTTGTTTGGTGGTCATGAATTGCTTAAGTTTGTGTTTATCCTGCAAAGTCTTTATTTGTCTCTTCTAAAGCATAATTTTGCTGGATATTATATTATTGGTTGACAGTCACTTGCTCTGAGGACTTGAAATGTATGTTAAGAGGTCTAATGCTATTTTGTTGGGTTTGTCTTTGTAGGTGAGCTGACATTTTTCTCTTGGAGCCTTTTAAATTCTTTCTTTGCTCTGTATTTTTAGCATTCCAGCTAAAATGTGATATGGAGAGGATCTGTTCTGGTCTAATCTATTTGGAGTTCTGGGTGTCCCTGTTATTTGGGTATCTATTTCTTTCCCTAGGTTTAGGGAATTTTCAACTATTATTTCATTGAATAAGTTTTTTGTGTCTTGTTTTAGTTTGACCTGCTGCTTCTGCCTGCTGAATTCTTAGCTCATGTTGCTTTATCTTGTTGAATAGCTACTGGAAGTTGTGGTCATGTTCTTTCATTTTTCTCCTCTTTCTTAGTATCTGAGTAAATAAACTCTTCACCAGTGTCGTCATCTTGATCCAGTCTGTTTATGTTAGTTTCCACTGTAACTTTTATTTAATTGACTTTGTTTTCGAATTCTAGCATTTCTGTTTGATTTTTTTTCAAGATCTCAATTTCTTTGCTAAATTTTTCTTCTAAGTTAGATTTGTTTTTGTCCAATGTCTTAATTGCATTCATCTACATAGTTGTGATTTCTTTGAGTTCATTTATAATTTTTATAAGTAGACTTATAAATTCTTTGGCATCTCCAGCATTTGGATATCTTTGATTTCAGTTATTGAAGGGTTATGGTCATTAGGGGGATTCTCTTCATCTTACTTTTTCATATTTCTTATGGTTCTAGGTTGAGTTTTGGGCATTTCTTAGTATAGTCATCTCTGCCTTATTTATTTCATGGTATCCTTGGTTAAATGCCTTTTCTTTGAGACTCTGATCTCCTACATCATTCAGAGCACACAGAGTGATCTGTTGTAGTAATAACTTCAACCAAAATCACATTTAAAGTTACAGTTAATCAATTTTGAGGGCAGGTAATATTTAAAAAACTACTTATAAAAAGGGATTGGTAGTGATAGTGACAACTGGGATTTGGGATTGTATATTGATTATAGTAAAGCTATTGCTAGCCAAAGGATGGACTTCAGGAGGTGATGAAGGTGGGGAAGAGGGAAAAAATAGGATTAGGTAGGTGTAATGAAGAAAAGCAAGAAGAAAGGAGATTGTTGAGAGTGAGTAAGAATTTGTTGTTGTTAGGTGCTGTCAAGTTGAGTCTGACTCGTAGCGACCCTATGTATAAGAGAACAAAACACTCCCTGATTCTGTGTCAGGAATATGATCTTTTTTGTGTTTAAGCCCGTTGTTGTAGCCACTGTGGCAATCTATCAGGTTGAGGGTCTTCCTTTTTTTTTGTTGGTCTGCCACTCTCCCAAATATGATGTCCATCTCCAGGGACTGGTCCCTCCTGACAGTATGTCCAAAATATAGAAGATGCAGTCTAGCCATCCTTGCTTCCAAGAGGCACTCTGGTTGCACTTCTTCTAGGACAGATCTGTTCTTTAGGCAGTCCATGTTATATTCAATATTTGTCTCCAGCACCATAATTTAGAAGCATCACTTCTTCTCCTGTCTCCCTTATGCAATGTCCAGTTTTCACAACTGTATGATGCAAGTGATAATACCATGGCATGAGTCAGGTGCAGCTTCGTCTTCAGTGTGACATCTTTACTTTTCAATGCTTTAAAGAGGTTTTTTGCAACAGGTTTTCCCGGTACAATGCATCCTTTGATTTCTGGATTGCTGCTCTGTAGATGTTGATTGTAGAATCAAGTAAAGCAAAATCTTGGACAACCTCAATATTTTCTCCATTTATCATGAAGTTGCATAATGACCCGGTTGTAAGGATTTTTATTTTCCTAATGTTGAGGTGCAATCCATATTGAAGACTGTATTTTTTGGTCTTCATCAGTAAATGTTTCAAATCCTCTCTCAGTATGTAGAGTTGTGTCATCTGCATAATGCAGGTTGTTAAGTAGTCTTCGTCTAATCAAGGTGCCACATTCTTCTTCATAAATTCCAGCTTCTCGGATTACTTGCTTAGCATAGAGATTGGAGGTTTGGTGAAAGGATCCAGCCCTGGTACACACCTTTCTTGACTTTAAATAAGGTAGTATTTCCTTGTTCTGTTTCAATGACTGCCTTCTGGTTGAAGTGAGCAAAAATATAAATCTGCTGTTCCTTGTGTATAATACATATGTGATTATACAAAAGTTATAAAAAGTATAGCAAATACAATCATGAAAGTTCTGTTATTTTAACAAGTAAATTTGGCATGTATTTACAGTATTGTCAATTAACTGGGAAACCTAAAAGAAAAAACAGTTTAAATTTTGACAGATTGAAATGAAGAAAAATAGTAATTTCAAGAAAGAAAGTAAAAAAAAAGATAAAAGAGTAATTAAAAAATAAAAATAGGAAAAAAGAATAAAAATAGGGAAATAAAACCCAAACACACAACCCTAATAGCACCGATTGGTTCTACCTAGGTTTCTAACACCCTGATCCTTCTTAGTAAGTTCTGTCTTCCCTCTGAGTGTTGTGGAATATCCTCTGCAGCCTTTTCTCTATAACACAGTTGCCGATCAGTTCACATGCTGAGGGTACACCTTTATGTTCCTTCAGCATACCTGTGGGGTGGTCTTTGTTTGGGCCCTTATGTACTGTAGACCCTCACTGTCCTTGTCCTACTGAACTATCCCAAACCTGAGATCTGTACCACCACTGAGCTCTGTGTGTGTTTCTTTTTCCTCCCAAACAATTCTTCCAATCCACCAGGTTGAGTGTCTCCAGCCATAATGCACAGAGCCCAATCTGTGCCTGGGCATGCCTGGGGAGTCTGCCTATCTGGGAGTACTCATTCCTCTAGCCAAGTTGGCAGTATGCCATAGTGTGTTATTTGGGAACTAGACTGGCTACAGCACCCACCCAGACACTGTGTGTCCTTCAGCATGCTGCGGCTGATCCCCACAGAAGCAAAAGTCAGTCTTACAGGAACTTTAAAAGAACCATAGCTGTACTTTTATTGTTAAATCTATAAAGACATTTTACCAACCAGATTAATCAATCCTCTTCATTTTCTCTGAATAATATATTGATTTATCCAGGCTCATTGGTCACTTTTATCTAGTCAGTTATACTTTAGCATACTTCCATATTTCTCCTCTATCTATGAGCAAAATTGTGTTCTTACCAGGAGTCACTTTTATTTGTTCCTAAATCTCTTAATAATTATTGAAAATGAAACTGATGGATTCATAAACAAGGTTGTTTATAAAATCCAAGTTCAGTGTTCTATGCTTTTATCAAAACTAATAATCAAGGACCAGAAAGTACAGTACTCACGATTGATTAAGATGTTACTGAGATGTTAAAAATTTGAGGGAAACAAATCAGGAAGATTTTGAATTTATTTCTTTAAAAATGCATGCCTTTTTGAGGGGCAGTATTGGAAGGGTAAAGCTAGGAAATCATGCACTAGGTTAGTGCTCCAACACTGACCTGTACCCTTATCCCCTTTTTTGTTTCTTACCTTGAGAAAAAAATCTAAGTTGTACAGCCTCTCTCTGGCCTCAAACTTGGGATCTTTCTGTCCCAGCCTCCTGAGTAGCTGTGAGTATAAGTGTGCACCATGACACCTTGTTAGTTTTTGATGTACTTTAAAGAAGCAAGCTGAACCCTGTGGAGAACAAATTAGAAGTACGATTTATGCAAGAAAGGGGATGTACAAACTAATCAGAGGACCCATACCCAAAAAGTCTTGATCCCAAGCTTGGAACTAAATGGGAAATAAGCCACAAGAGAGTGATATTCGGAGATTAAAATGCCAGGTTTAGTAATGATATAGTGATTGGAGTTCATGACTTTAGAGCTGCCACCACCAAACTGGCCAACGCTGCTAAAACCCAAACCTAAACCAAATTGAAACAAAACCCTGAACAACAACCAAAACTATCTAGAATTTCAAACGTAGTTGAACTAATAGTGCCAATCTTTGGGGTTTACTGCTTTTAAAAATTATATTGGCTGTATGTATTCAAGAATCGTGTACACTAGTCAGGAAGGTCATTCTTCTCATTCTTCTTTGGAGGAGGGAGTAAGTCAGGGAGATGAAGTTCTACATAGAAAGCTGAGGTTATGTAGAGATGACCCCTGCCTGAAGACTTTGGGTTAATTTTCCTGTTTAAATATATCTAAGGTAATAACCTGGCTCATTCATTATATCTTCATTTTCACCTACTTTTGAAATTATGAACGTATGTTCATAATTCATATAAAATTTGTATATAATTTGTTTACTAAAAATTTAAGGAATAGAACCTAAACTCAAACTTCTGTCTGATTTATAAGTCAGTACCTTTTTCACTAAATTACATTTTGTGAGGTTTTTATAGGGCATCCTCTTGCATCATTTTTCAGATCTCTTATCAATATACCTGAATTTTCCCTTTGGGGCTTTGACTACAGAGCTGGTTTTGTTTTATTCAAGAGAATAATTCTCAAACTGAAAAGTTTTTATTAAACAACATAATGGTATGGAAGTATATCCTGGAATAAGTGAAAATAAAGAGATTTGCCATCTAAGAGCTTTAAATACTTGAAATGTATGTATGGTTTATTTAAATTTCTCCCTGTAAAAAATTATGAATCACCAATACAATGGAGCATAAAAGAAGCTAATGAGACCTTACACTGCATTAAGAGAACTATGGTATCAGTTATAGATGCTGGTTCCATTGTAATCTTAGCTGAGGTGGTAAATTCATTTTCACACTGTAAGAGGATCACTTATCAACGGTAATGTCTAGAGCAGGGGCATGTTTCAGAATTGAACAACTGAAAATGGTCCTATAAGAGGAATGGTTAAGAAACTGGGGATGGAAAGACTAAAGGTGAATGGAAATAGTATTCTCCAGATTTTTGAATACTATTGTATAAAAGAGGATGTAGATTTCTCTAGTGTTTCTCTGGAACAGATACAGGAAAACTTGCTTTATAAAGGACCAGATAAATATTGTGGACTTTGTGTTGTAGCCATTGAACCTTGCAATTGTAATGTCAGAACAGCCACAGATGCAATGTGACAAACAAATACATATGACTTTATTCCAACAAAAATTTATTTGTAAAACAGGTAGTGGGTTGTACCCCCATAGGCAATAGCATGCAACCTCTGCTGTGAAAGAGCACAGTTTTCATCTCAGTTTAAGAAAGAACTCAAGAGACGATGGATTGTGATAGTAGAAAACACTATCTTGAGTGGCCTGAGTGCCTGGTTACTGATTTATTGTTGACATCTGCCTAACTTGCTGATGGTAGAGGTCTTGAACTAATAGGAAGACGAATAACTTATAAGACTTGTGCCAACTTTCCCCCACCAATTTTTCCATCCTTCTCTGCTGAAAATTCTCTGATTTAGCCAATTGAAATCTTACAATTTAATGGAAAAAAAAGATTGAACCCAGAAGAAAATAAATGTGTTAAACTTTACTTTGTATGAGGTTATTTAATTTCAATTTTATTGAATTTCATCCAGAGTATTCTTTTGTATGTAGGTTTTATTGTATGTATGCATTTCACTCTATGTAGTAAAATACAATATGTATTTTATTGTCTGTATAACTATACCAGCCTGCAGATGTACCACTGTGGCTTTGGATCCTGTCAGATCTTGAAAGCTAGACAGGATTGGGCCTGGTTAGTACTTGAATGGGAGACTGCTGGGGAACACCAGGTGCTATAGGCTTAGGAGAAAGACCTGGCAACCCAATCCCAAAAAACAAACAGCCATTGAAAACCCTATGAATAGCAGAGAAACTGACAATACTGTTTTGCCTGTTGTATATAGAGTCCCTATGAATCTGTCACTGACTTAGTGGCACCTAACAACAACATATTCATAACTACCATATTCATGTATACAGCCAAATATACCTATTTCAAGTATATAATTCAACTGGTTTTGAGTCTATTTTGACAGATTTATACATAAATATGATACACCCTAGCCAAGATATAGAAAATGTCCTTTGCTTCCCAGAGTTTCTTTATACTCTTTGCAGTCAATTTTCCTTAACGTCTATATCTTGGAACCACTCATCCAGTTTCTATCACTAACAATTGGTTTTAACCTGTCCTAAGAATAACTTCATGATAATCAAATTATACAGGATAAACTCTTGTATCTGGCTTCTTTAACTCAATATACTTTGTAGATTCATCCAGGTTTTTGCATACATCAGAACTTAATTGTTTTTTATTGCTGAATATTAACTTACTATATGTAGTGTGATTGAAAAACATAATGGATGTTTAAGTTTAAAAAATTATCATAGTTAAAGACACATTGTTATTAATCCCCTTTCAAAATAGTCCATCTGGCTTCAAACATACTTATCTCATTGTTCTGCAACTTTCTAGAGGAGTTCTGGAAGTCCTCTTTTGTGAGTGTCTTCAGTTTCATCCTCCATCATGATAATTTTCCATGTCACACATTACTTCTGCTGTGGCAGTTTCTGTCACATAAAAACATTATGGTGTGTCCTCATCCATCTTATTCTTCTGAGTAGGCACTGTGCAGCTTCTGGCTTTTGCCCAAAGTCAAAATGACTGTGGAAAGTAAACGTTTTGAGTTGAATCAGTACATTAAGGCAGCTACAATAGCTCAATTGGAGACCCTGACAAAAGAGAACTTCCAGAAATGCTTCAGAGATTGCCAAGAACAATGGGTGTGTTCAAAGGCAGGGGGAATATTTTGTTGGGGATTATGATAGTGTTTCTTTTACTATAGTAAAAATTTTGAAAACATAAACATTCACCATATCTTTTGATCAGACCTCACATACCAATTCTTACTTACTCATTTATTTTTTGATGTGTATTTGGATTTTCTTTTCTTTTCTTTTTTTGGCAATTAGGAATAAAACTTGTGAAATTTCTATACAAGTCTTTTTTGGACAGTAATCATTTTTCTTGGATAAATACTTAGGACTGAAATTGTTAGCTCACACTCTAAGTGTATCGTTAATACTCTGAGAAAGTGGAAAAGTACTTTTCCAAAGTGGTGGTACAGTTTTACTTTCCTACAAGCAATACTTCATTATTGGGGTTGCTTAACATCATTTTTAACACCTGATATCATCAATCTTAAGTTTACCTACTTGTATTAGTGTATAATACTATCTCATTGTGGATTTAGTTTGAATTTCTCTGAGGGTAGATGATGTTGAAGACTTTTCATGTATATTTTTGCCTATTTGTAAAATGAGTTGTTAGCTTTTTAATTAAGGGCTCCTTTTGGCATAAAATCTTTGTTAATTATATGTATTATGACATTTTTTCCCATTCTACATCTTGCCTTTTTATTTCCTTAACAGTTTTTTAAAGGTATTAATTTTGATGAAATCATATTATCAGATTTTTTTCTACTTAAAGCTTTGTCTTGTTTAAAAAAAAATGCCTGGTTTAAAATTGTCAATTCTTTCCCATTTTCTTAGAAATCTTACTTATAAGGGGTTATGTTCTCTGGTTCTGGGTAATATGGAGTAAACACACTCCTACCCTTTCTTTACAACTGAATATAACTATAAAACTTGGGCACAATACATGGTAAATAGCAGCGGGCATATTAGAGTACATCAGATTTCAAAATACCACCAGACCTCCAGAATTTCCTAGTATAAACCTAGTGCAGCCAGAAACCTAGAAGGGAACACGGGTGTAAAAACAGCAAGATCCAGAAGCCTTGTAGTTCAAGCATGAGTGGTAGGGAGGGGAGAAACCTCAAATATAGTTAGGGTCATTTCCTGTCCTCATCAGCCTTTTCCCCCATTTTCTGACAGACCAGTCCTAAGCAGTCACATGGTTAATGACATGAGCTGGCAATGGATGTATGAAGAAGCTAAACCTGTGGTGGAGGAGAACCATCCTCTTTGAGCTGTAGTTCCAAGAGGGACATCCAAACCCCAGTGTATATTTTATTCCATTGTCTCAACAAAACAATATTTAAAAGGCAGTGATACTGTATTGAGGTAGTAACATGAAGTTTTCATTTTGTAGCAATAAATCCTGGACTCCTTTGACCTTGGGAATTACTATTCTAATCTTTTCCCACATTACCACCCAAACTGAATAATTAGTTTTTGTGAATAATTGTGACAGTATATTTAGTTGCATTTTGAAGAGCAATTCTTGGTGTGTGCATAGTTTGGCTTCTTAAATCTCATACTTTCTAACCCATGCAGATTTCCTGTTTATAAGGAATTGCATGGACTTGAACAACCCTGAGAAAGAAAGTAGGTCAGACTTCCCTCCCTCCCTTCCTCCCTTCCTCCTTTTCTCCCTCCCTTCCTGATATAATTTTAGGGTATGTTAATAAAAAACTGACAACTTTGCTTAATTGATCCTAATGATGTGTCATTAACTAAAAACTGTTTAATTTTCCTGATTTGCAAAATTGTATAAGTCCAAAAGCAAAGTAACCATCAGAGAGTACCTATGAGAAGGGAAAAACCCAGAGGTGTGGTTCAGAAATGAAAGTCATGAGTTGGCATATTAGAATCTGTGTAAATGCTATTTAGTCTAAAAAAAGAATGTTTACCTGTGGTTATTCATCCTGCAGAATTATTTAATGATGCATATATACTGAAGGCCCCCAGCCATACCATACCATACACTGGCATCAGATCTCGTCAGATCTTGGAAGCTAAGCAGCGTGAGGCTTGGTTAGTACTTGGATAGGAGACTGCCTGGGAATACCAGATACTGTAGGCTTGGGAGGAAGGACCTGGCAGCCCACTCAATGACAGTCAGTCATTGAAAACCATATGAAGAGCAGGGAAGCCATGACAGTAGTGCAGGGCATGGCACAGTGTGGCGTAGTGTTTCATTCTGTTGTACAATTCAGTGGCACTTATTGAAAACAAACACAGACACTGATGAGATTCAGGAATAAGTGTTTCAACTTAAGTTTATTAAACTACTTTGAATTATTGTTGAACACATAGTTTTCATGATATATGTTTACATCTGGATATAATTTAATACTCTAAGGAGATGATTGCTCTTAGGGGTGTATAAGTCACTTAAGGGATGCATATTGAGATTGATCACATTTTCAGATTTTACTTGAATGCCTAAGCCTTTCTTTTTTTTTTCTTTTAGTTGTGTGGTTAAAAAATACCATTATCCTATGAAGAGAAAAAAAATTTTCTATTTTTTCCATTTCTTATTAGTTGATGGCATATTTTTCCTTGCCAAATTTTCTGTCACTACAGTTGATCATTTCTTTTTTGGGCAAGAAAAGGTCTCCCTTTATTGAGTTGAGGTGAACCTTAGTTCAGTATAATGTTGCCACATATGAAAGGGATATGAATATTGGAGAGGCAGAAATAAAATTGATAATGAGTGGTTTTAAGATCATTTATGAGTTGGGCAACATGGCATACATGTATAATTCCAGCAACTTGGGAGGCTGAGGTAGGAGAAATTGCAAGTTCCAGGTCAGAGGCAGTTTGCACAACTTAGCAAGACACTGTATCAGAATTAAAAAGGGGATGTCTGGGGGTATAGCTCAGTGGTAGAACAGTTGCCAAGCATGTGTGAAGGCCCTGGGTTTAACCCCTCAGTACTTTAAAAAAATCATTTATAGTGTCATTTTTTTTTTTTTGCTTTGTTTCTTATGGTTGTGAATAAGTTTTGGTTGTGACAACTAACCTAGTATTTGAGTATATTATGTATGGATACGTCTACATAGGATTCATAAGTATATGTATGGAGTTCTAAAGCATTTTCTCATGTATATTTTTCTTTTCATACTGACAATATGAAAGAATTTAGGAGTGCTATTAGCTCTCTTTTACAGAATTTAAATGACCTTCCCAAAACCATACAGTTAAACAGAATAGTGACTTGAGCACAGAACTAGAACATTGACTCCCAGGTCAATGTTATTTCCATTTCACAGTACTAATAAAAACAGTGAGAAATAAGAATCTTTAATATTTCATTGTGTTGACTTGCATTCTCTGGTTGCTAGTAGTTATGCTGGACATCTTTTCATATAGTTACTGGCAATTTTTGTATCTTCCTTGGAGAACTGTCTGTTAAGATCATTTGCCCATTTTTAAATTGACTCCTATTGTTACTAAGTTGTCATAGTTGTTTATAAAATATTCTATATATGAATCCTTTAGGTGATCCTATAAGTTGCCTTTTTTTTCTTTTAATTTTCATAATGTTCTATTTACCTATTTCTCCCCCCCCTCCCCCCCCGTCTTTTTTTCTTTGCAGTACTGGGGGTTGAATCTAGGGCTTCGCACCTGCATGCTTTGCAAGTGCTGGACAACTGAGTTGCGCCCCCAGCCCTTTTTTTTTTTTTTTTTTTTCTTTTACTTTTTGAGACAGGGTCTCGCTAAATTACGCAGACTGTCTCTGGTCTCAAACTTGAGATCCTCCCACGTCTGCTTCCCGAGCTGCTGATATTACAGGCATGCGCCACTGCGCCCGGCCTATTTTTTTCTCTTATTGCTTGTGTTTTTTGTGGTATATCTCAGAGAGACTTTTAAATGGAACTGAGGAAAGAAAGAAGCCTTATGCTCGTTTCCTCTGTGTAAAAGAATTTTTTTTTAATGTGGTTTTCCTTATAGTGAGTCATAGTATCAGGGGAACTGCACATAACTATCATTTTGGGATGATATGGTTAGTTCAAATAAGGGGAGAGTTCTATTGTTCCTTGGAGAACATTAAAAAGATCCTAAACATAACCATTTTCTTAAATTGATGATTGTGAGATAATGAAATGTAAAGCAATACAACCAGAGTCATTTGGAAAACGACTTCCTCTGCAGATTTTTAAGGATAGTATGGGCTAACCAAGTATGGTGGTGGTGGTTGTTAGGTGCTGTCGAGTTGTGTCCGACTCATAGTGACCCTATGTACAATGGGCAAAACACTATTGTGAGTACTTCTCTGCTATTCATAGGCAGGCAGTATGGTGGTATGCACCTGTAATCCCAGCATTTGGGAGCCCACATCAAGAGAGTCTCCAGTTTGAAGCTCACTACAGGATGTACCTACAGCGATACCACTGTGGCATCTGATCCCGTCAGGTCATAGAAGCTAAGCAGAGTCAGACCTGGATAATACTTGGATGGGAGACCGCCTGGGAACATCAGGTGCTGTAAACTTAGGAGAAGGACCTGGCAACCCACTCTCAAAAACCAATCAGCGATTGAAAAACCCTATGAATAGCAGAGAAGCACAACAGTGTTTCATCTGTTGTACGTAAGGTTGCTATGAGTCGGACACAACTCTATGGCACAACTCTGTGGCACCTAACAACAACTATAGGATGGAAAAGGAGGGCAGTGTAAGAGTCAGGAGACCCAGGGAGAGTGGACAGAGAGGTCAGTCCAGGCTGTCCTTTTCTCATGATCATTTGGATTTTGGTAACAGTTTTGGCTGCCTTGGAAAATTGCTCAATTTCTTCTGAACGTGTGCTCTATTTGTTTGACTCTGGTGCTCTAAGAAGTGCCCTTGCTTTTGAATGGACAAATTAGGTGAAAGGTGATACCCATTTTAGTACTGAATTCCGTTTTTTACCATTGTCATGAAGAGGTAGTTGATTTTATAGTACACACACGCATGCATACTCACATATGTGATTAAATTAATTAGATTTGGCAGGAAAGCAGTATTTGTCATTGAGGAAGGACTTTTTCTGGTGCTAGAGTTAAACATGTGTATACTGAACTAAATCATATTATCCATCAGTATTCACCACTGTAATATGACATAAGCCATGCTTAAAACAACTTGATGGATTTCTAGGGGAAAGGAGTTTTAATTACAAAGTGAAATAGTCTTGAAAATAAACTAGTATTATGAGTTCAAGGAGAAACAAAAACAGGTACAAAAATTCTTTTCTGACTTTGTTGGAAAAGAATTAATGGCTGTCAAATCACAGGGTCTAATGAGGAAGTTGGGGTAGAGGCATCTGTCAATACTAAAAAATGTCTGGGAACTATTTTGTACTGTCACCAATTAAGTGTTTAGCATCTTCTGCCTCAGATATTTGGAAGTCAATCACCTGACTGAAAGTCTGCCATTCTTGTCTCTACATTCTTGCCAAAGCATGTCCTTCCTTTAATTGTTGTTGTTGTTGTTGTTAGGTGCCGTTGAGTCTTGTCCAACTCTTTGTTGTTGTTGTTGTTGTTGTTAGGTGCCGTCAAGTCGGTATCTGACTCATAGCAACCCTCTGAACAACAGGGGAAACACTGTTGTCAGTGCTTCTCTGCTGTGCATAGGGTTTTCAATGGCAGATTGATTTTTGGGAGGGGGTTGCCAGGTCCTTCTCCCAAGCCTACAGCTTCTGGTGTTCCCAGGCGGTCTCCCATCCAGGTACTAACCAGGCCTGACCCTGCTTAGCTTCTGAGATCTGACGGGATCGGATGCCACAGGGCTATGTGCTTCAGGCTGTCCAACTCATAGCGAGCCTAATAGGGATTTTCAGTGGCTGATTGTTTTGGGATTGGCTTGGGAGTGGATTGCCATGTCCTTCTCCCATTTTTGTGGTACTAGGAATCGAACCCAGGACCTCAGAGACTGCAGAGCGGTGCTCTACCAACTGAGCTAAATCCCAGCAATAAAATACAACTGTATAGAAAAAGGGAAAAGAGAAAAACAATACAGTTTATGTAAAATATTTTTTGTTCTTAAAATTTTTTTTTGTTGTTGTTACCTTTACTAGAAAACTGCTACTTTGGGAACAGAGAAAAGGAAGATTATAGGAAGATCTGTATTTTTCTTTAGGTAATCTTTGAGTGCATTGTAGACACAGAAGCAAAACTTGAATTGTTTTAAAATGTAGTGGTTCCATGGGCATATGCAATTGTGTGCATGTCATGTGTATTATAATTGATGAGAGTTAGAACATTAGATAGGTGACGTTACCTTTTCTCCATGTTTTTTCTTGAGTGAATGAAGGAATAGGAAAAGGTACTTCAAATGCTATGACATCTGTGGTGGGGTACTTTGCCTAGCTCTTAATTATCAAATGATTCTTTCCCCTTAACTTCCTGTGTTCCTGACATGTAGAACCAACCTCAGTGTTTGGGCCATTCTATTTGACATGCTCTTATGGTTATTCTGTACAATTCATTCACAAAGACCAACCTAAAATTTTATGTCTCTTTCCTCCCCTCTACCTTCCTCCTGCCCTCTTTCTTTCCTTCTCCTCCTCTTCATTTTTTCTTAAACCCAGGGCCTCGCACATACTATGCAAGTGCTCTACCACTGAGTTGCACACCAGCCTCTCACCCCTCACCCTTTTAATTTCTTATTTTGAGTCAGGGCCTTGCTAAGTAATGCAAGCTGTCTCTGGCCTCGAACTCAGGATCCTCTTGCCTCTACCTCCCAAATGACTGGGATTATGGCTGGCTGTACACCACCATGCCTGCCTTCTTTCCCTTACCCCCTGCCCTTTCTCTTCCCCTGTCACTTTCCCTGTTTGTCTCCCCTCTCTTCTCTATTCCTTCCCCTTCCCTTCTCTTTCTCTCCCTCCTCCTCTTCCTCCCTGTCTCCCCCTCCCCTCTCTCCCCTCTTTCTTCCTCCCTCTCTCCCTTCCCCATCCCTTTCCCCTTCCCCTTTCCCATTCCCTTTTCCTTTCCCCCTTCCCCTTTCTTGGAATTGAGAGCATACTAGGCAAGTGCTCTACCGCTGAGCTACTCTCCTATCCCCCTGTCATTCAAAGTGCTAACTCTGTGTCAGACAACAGGTTCTTTGTTTTTTTTTATAGCACTGGAAATCTGAACCCAGGGCCTTGCACATATTAGGCAGGTGCTCTACTACTGAGCTATGTCCCCGACCCTTTAAAATTTTCTTGTACTTGTTTATATTTTGTTTTGGTTAACTTGTTCAAGGTACATCCAAGGCTGTCTTCTACTTATAGTATATTAGTTTTGAGTGAACACATCATATTCATCTCTCTATGTAACTGATGATTTAATCAAGAGTTCATTACTGCCTGATGTCTTATAAGTAGAGCTTGGGTTGTTTTGTTATGTATTTGCTCATTCCAAAACTCATCTATTTAAAACCCTATCCTTCAAAGCCCTGTGAGCAATTCCAATTGTAGTCTTAGCATTCTGTTAGCTAGTTACTTCATTGACATTTGCTCACCCAGTTTTTAAACTTGGTTTCCCTATCCAGGTTATTTAATTTTTCTAGCCATTTGCAGGATATGTTTATACTTCATCTACTTAAGTTAGTATTTTCCAGTTCTTGGTGGGTGTTTCTCTGTCATACACTTAACTATGACCAAAAAATTCCTTAATTCTCTCATAACTTCAGTGTTTGCTTTTGTTTTTTTAAACAGTCCATATTGTAGATTCTTTTAAAAGTCTTTAAAAATAAGATATTCCTGTGGGTTCCTTTTGACATTGTATTTACACATTCCACCATGGAAGTCCAATAGAGATTAGTCTTGCTTTACCCTTTTTCTCCCTCTTTTCCTAATAAACTATATTCCCTGTGGTTATGCCTGTTTATTGAGTCAGTATACCATCTCCTTGTTCCAGGCCAGATTTTCAGGTATCTCAAGATCCATATATCTTTAGAGTTTAGGTTTTCTTCTGGACCTCCTCTAGGGTAAGCAGCATTACTAATTTTCCTGCCTTCTGACACAGGAGTTAGTAATCACTTAGGTGCCACAGTTCTTTGAGCTTGTCAAAAGTCATGGTTGGCTGCCATTCTAACCTAGTTAAATCAGTATATCTTGTTTTTAAATTCTACTTCAGAAATTATTTAAGACCAATCTTGATTAGCTTTTCCTGTACTGAAGCATAGAATCCATGAGTATCTTTTCTACATCATTTTCTTCCCTGAATAAGAACTTTTTAACTTACTTGCAAAAGGATTGTCAAACTCCTTTTCAGTGTTATTTCTTTCTTCTCCTAAGAAACTATTTTCTCTGTGAAAACATGATAATATGGATTCTTATCTCCCATTATAGGATGAATTCATAATGCAGCAGATTAGCAAAGAATTCTGAGCCATTAATTTCTTGTTTAGTTTTGATTACTGATTTTCTTTGTAACGTAGGCTGTAGATTTCATTCAGGATCCTAATCTAACATTATTATGGCTTTTCAGACTTTAATGATATTTGGTTTAAAAAAAAGTAAGTTGATCTTATTCCATTTGTCTTCACTAGTGGATTCAGAATCCAAAGAAAGCTCCTTGGCAAGTGCATAACCTGACTGAAATGTCAGGGAACAGATGGGATGGAGTTCCATACGATTTGGCTGAAAAATAGGAATTTGACTTTCTGAAAAATAGCTTTACTGCCTTTTCTCTCCCTTGGAAGTGATCTGAGGAAGAACTCAGCCTTCAGATGAAGAAACAGCTGTTTTTAGGCTGATATTCAATAGATAATAAATGCCCTTTCAAAGTATTTAGAATATCTTGTGATCAGATATAAAGATGTAATTCAGAGTCAATAAGAATAGTTCTTTTGAATTTTCCTAATGTTACTGCTGCCTTGATTAGGGTGAAAAATTGAATTTAGGGCAGTTAACTTATAATATGAGTATTTAGGCAGTGAGTTGATTCCTGATTATATAGCTGAACACTGTGGAAATTCTTAAAGTTAAAATCTCTGCTTATGTACCTATAGACTACTCATGTACATTTTAACATTTCACTTTCAGGTGCTAAAGATATGACTCATAAATTATATAAGTCCCTTTTTTCTTTATTGACCTATCACATGATATATTTATGCGAGTCTATTATGAGCCCCTGACATATTAACTGTAACAAATTAAGCTATCATTTTTACAAAACAGAATTTGAGATAGAACATCCTGCCTGACATCAGGTACTTCTGTATTAGATAAAACTGAAAATGTACTCTAAGAAAGATATAATGCATTGGAAGATAAATGGAAAACTACAATAGCAATTAAAAGGAAGATGGGCATTTTGGCTGCTAACAAATTTAACTATGACTACTGGTGTCTCTTGTTTTCTAATTACTCAGCCCTTAATACATTAACATTGGATGTAATCTCCATGATGAATCTTTTGTGTATAATACTGAACCATGTAGTTCCATAGTTATTTGTTTTTTATGTCTCCTTCAGGTAGAGAAATTAGATGTTAGTATGTCTTTATGTTTTTTTTCTTTTTGGATCACCTAAGCATAATTTAGAAGCTTTTGCCACAGTGGGAATTAATTGTGGAGATGGAAGCTAAAGTGTTGTTTCATACTAATTTTATAATGTGTATATACTGCAGAAGTTAGACAAAGGAACTAAGTTAAACAAAGATCTAGAGCTACTGCCAAACCTAAAAACAACAATGGCACAAAGAAGAGAACAGAATGCAGGGTCCAAAGCCAACAAAATCCAAATGTAAATTTGCTAGTTGACAGGCATCACATGTAAATGGGCTTATTTTGGCAACTCTTGGAGTTAAAAATACAAAAGACATCACTTATACAAAAGCAAAAGAAATTGGAGGTTTTTTTTTTTTTAAGAATATGGTCTTCAGAGATTTATAGTAGCGGTTTAGTTTGTATGAAGAATGCTGTCTTTCACTTTTGCTAGAATCCATTTATTGTTTAGATAATCCCATTACTAGTGTACTGTCTTTCTTCATATTCTTGAAAGTTATTTTGGGTGACATAAGAAGAAGACATGGCCATTACATCAAAAGCTTAGTAAATATTTTTCTTCTGAGTTTTGGATTGGGGCCCATGAGTAGAATCCTTTGTATGATTGCAGCTTATTTTATATTGTGAATGTAATTGCCATTTTTTTCCAGCCCTTACCAGTGTGGCCATTTACTTGATATAATTGCAAAAATACCTTTTACTGTATCTTAAGGAACAGACTAAAATGTTGTAACTCTGTAGGTAGTTGTCCATCTGGCTTATTTGTGGCTCATCAGGTGGTCGTAGGTGAAAGGAAACAAAAATAGATAGGCTTCTTGGAAAATAAAGAAAAGAAAACAGCACTTGCACAAAAATAAAAACATAGTGACTAAAAGAAATGGGCATCATTTTTGGTATATTCAGAACAGTGATGTTCCTCTTCCATTGTATATTGTTTACTTACGAATTTTTTTTCTCATGACTTGTTTTGTTTTGTGGTGTGGGAGCTCAAACCTAGGGCCTCGTGCATTCTAGGCAAGTGTTCTATCACTGAGCTTCACTGGGCGATATCCACAGCCCACTTTTTGTTTTTCATTGTGATTTTAAAAAAACAAAACAAAACAAAAAACCTCATACAGCATGAGATTTACCTTTTCAATAAACTTTTTTCAGTATTGTTAACTATGTGCATATTGTTGTACAGATAGATCTCTAGGACATTGTCATTTTGTATGATTGAAACTTACACTGTTGGGACAATAATTTCCCACTATTCCCTTGTCCCAGTCCCTGGGACGTTTTATTTGGAGAAATTGTTGTTGTTCGGTGCCGTCGAGTCAGTATCCGACTCATAGCGACCCTCTGTACAATAAGGGAAACACTATTGTCAGTGCTTCTCTGCTGTGCATAGGGGTTTCAGTGGCAGATTGATTTTTGGGAGGGGGTTGCCAAGTCCTTCTCCCAAGCCTACAGCTTCTGGTGTTCCCAGGCGGTCTCCCATCCAGGTACTAACCAGGCCTGACCCTGCTTAGTTTCTGAGATCTGATGGGATCAGATGCCACAGGGCTATGGCTGCAGGCTTGGAGAAATTAGGTGTTCTTAATTCTTTTAAAGCAGTATCTATATCAGTGAAATGTTAACAAAGAAAGATACTGAATTTCTTGACATCTTTATGATTGCATTTGAATTGTGCATAATTGAGAATAAATATTTAAATGATACATTGTGTTAAGTTAGTTGTAGTTCTGTAATTTTCCAATGGTTTTTTTTGTTTGTTTAAATGATGATTTTATTTATTGTTGTTGTTGTTGTTGTTGTTGTTGTTGTTATTATTATTATTTTGAAATGAGGAGGTCTTGATCTGTTGCACAAGCTGTCTTGAACTTTCATCTGACTTAGTCGTGTGATTTTTAGGTTAGTTTCTTATAGGACTATTTTTAGGATGAACTCTTGCTTGGAAACAATTCAGTATTTTCAAAAAATTCATTAATTAGTTGTTTCCAACACAAATAAAAGTTGAGTGTCACTAATCTGAAATGCTTTGGAGTTTTATTAAATTTGGAATATTTATATATATTTTACTGGTTGGCCATCTTTAATCTGAAAATCCAAAATCTCCCTGTGCTAAACAAATTTTAGATTTTGGAGCATTGAAAAGTTTTAGATTTTAGATGTTTTAGATTAGAGATATTTGACTTGTATATATAATGAGGCAGAATATGAAATTGAAGGGAGTACACTGGAAGAAACCTTCATGTTTTATTGACTTTCACTTGCTTGGTCATTTGTGGTGCTGATGAGCCACCTTGAAGATGTAAAAAGCTAAAAAGAGAAAGTTACTGATAGAGGAGTAAATGACAGTGTATCCTGACTCAAAGCATCCTGATTAGATCATTGCTAATGCTTACTGAATAGAAATTGTTAAACTTTGGAAAACAGATATAATTAGATCATTGTAGAAAATAGTGTCATAATGATATTTTCTACCGTGTGTTGTTGTTAGGTGCCATCGAGTCGGTATCCTACTCATAGCGACCCTGTGTACAGCAGGTGAAACACTATTGTCAGTGCTTCTCTGCTGTTCATAGGGTTTTCAATGGCAGATTGATTTTTGGGAGGGGGTTGCCAGGTCTTTCTCCCAAGCCTACAGTATCTGGTGTTCCCTGGCGGTTTCCCATCCAAGTACTAACCAGGCCCGACCCTGCTTAGCTTCTGAGATCTGACGGGATCGGATGCCACAGGGCTATGGCTGCAGGCACCGTGTGTTACCTTAATCTTTAAAAGTGACTCAGTGAAACAGTACAGGAAGACTATTTTATGAGGCTAGATAATTGCAAATACTTAAGAAACAACTACTTGGAAGATCCTTTCTAGACACTTTATATGCTGCCTCATTTAGGTAGGCAGATGCTGCATGCAAGTCACACAACTTGAACTGTGTCTAGACTCATTTACCCTCATGGATACCGTATTTTAGGATGTTATTCTCATCACAGTAGGATAAAAGTTGATTTAGGATAAACATAAGTGTCTTTGGAGAGCCCGGGTACGTTTAAAGAACAATGGGTCCAGTGTTAGATATGTACTACGATCAGACTTTGGGGAATATTTTATGAATCATTTACTGTACATAACAAAATTTCTTCAGCAGGCTATCAGTATCCCAGTCAGAGGAACTGATAATTTGAGGAGGCAACATCAACTTAGACCCAGCCATGCCATTAAGCAGCAAGCGGCCACATCCTGGTTTTCTTTGGAGCAATTGTCAAATGAGTTCTATAATGATGAGAATAAAAAGGCCTTTCATACAGTTTCATATAGTTTACATTTTTTGAGCATTTATTGTTGACAGACACTACACTGTGTGCTAAGTGTGCTACAAATTTAATTCTCTACCTCACTCTGAGTTACATATTATGAACCCCCATTTTATAGACAAAGAAATAGATGTAAAGTGGTCACATAACCAGTAAGTGTTCAAAACCAGTCATTGTACCTGCATCTAGCTGACCGTAAAACATACTTTTCCTGAGTCGTACTTTTGGCTATGATAGTTGTAGAGTTCAGTATATTCTACTTACTTTGTTGACCTGAAAGAAGGAAGTCAGAAACTTACTGGAGAAATTGGTCATTTCGGAAGGAAATCAGTCCGGTTAATACTACTGGAATACATACATTAAACATTTTTGTGCTGTTTCCTTTACAGTATCAATCAATCAGTATATATTTTTTTCTAACTAAAAACATACCAACGGAGAAATTGAGATGACTTTATGAGTTAACAGGAAGTTTAGAAGCCAACTTAGTTAAAAGATAGGAATGCAGTTTTGAAGAAGGTCTGAGGTGAAAACTAGAGCAGGAATTCACATACTAAGGAGAGGTGGGAAGTGTACCAAACAACTAAGGCATTTAATACTGTACTTGAGAATAGAATAGGGTAAATTAATGTAGCTCAAGGTTTTCTATTAGGAGTCTGTTAAGTTGTGGGATGTAGGTTAACATACCTGTTTATATAGATACACAACTTAGAATTATGTGTCTTGCTGAGTTTAGGGAAGATACATACCTGTTTCAGTTTTCTAGAAATGAAAATACATTGAATTTCCCTTCCCTTTCCCACTTAAAACTGCTCTTATAACTCTTTTATACTTCAGCAGTTTTTTTCACCAACTTTGTTGTTATTGTTAGATACAGTCGCGTGGAGTCCAACTCATAGTGACCCCATATACATTAGAAAAAAATACTCCCCGATTCTGTGTCAGGGACATGATCTTTTTTTACGTTTAAGCTCATTGTTGCAGACACTATCAGTCCATCAGGTTGAGGGTCTTTCTTTTTTGTGTTGACCAGCCACTCACTCAAACATGATGTCCTTCTCCAGGGATTGGTCCTTCCTGACAACATGTTGAAAATGTGTCAGATGCCGTCTAGCCATCCTTTTTTCCAAGGAGCACTCTGGTTGGAATTCTTCTAGGACAGATCTTTTGGTTCTTTTTGCAGTCCATTGTATATTCAGTATTCACCTCTATCACTGTAATTCAGAAGCATCAATTCTTTTCCTGTCTCCCTTATTCAATGTCCAGCTTTCACAACCATGTGATGAGACTGAAAATACCAAAGTATGAGTCAAATGCACCTTCGTCTTCAATGTGACATCTTTTTCAATACTTTAAAGAGGGGACTTTTTCAACAGCTTTTCCCAATTCAGTACATCTTTTGACTTTTTGACTGCTATTTCCATGGGTGTTGATTGTAGAAACAAGTAAAGCAAAATCTTGGACAACCTCAATCTTTCCTTCATTTATTATGAAGTTGCGTACTGACACAGTGGTAAAGATATTTGGTTCATGATGCTCAGGTGCAATCCATACTGAAGGCTGTGTCTGTTGATCTTCATCAGTAAATGGTCAAATCTTCACTTTGAGCAAGCAAAGTTGTGTCAGCTGCATAACTCAAGGTGTTAATGAGTCTTCCTCCAATCTTGATGCCACGTTCTTCTTCATAAAGTCCAGCTTCTCAGATTATTTGCTCAGGTGGAGACTGAAGAGGTATGGTGAAAGTATACAGCCCCGATGTACCACCTTTTTTTACTTTAAACCAGGAAGTGTTTCCTTCTTCTGGTTGAATGACTGCTTCCTGGTCCACATATAGATTCTTCATGAGTACAATTAAATTCTTCACAGTATTATCCATAATTAATTATGATCCACATAGTCAGATGCCTTTGTGTAGTAAATAAAACAGATACATACCTTTCTGTTATTCTCTGTTTTTTACTAATAACCATCGGACATCAATAATGAGGTCCCTGGTTCCTCACCCATTTCTAAATCTTACTTGGTTTTCTGGAAGTTCCCTGACTATGTATTGCTGAAGTGGCTTTTGAATGATCTTTAGCAAAATTTTGCTTGCATGTGATATTACTGATAATGTTTGGTAGCTTCCACATTGGGTTGGATCCTCTTCCCTAGGAATAGGCACAAATATGGATCTCTTCCAGTCAGTTGGCCAGGTAGCTGTTTTCCAAATCTCTTGGTATAAGCAAGTTAGCACCTCTAGTGCTGCATCTGTTTGTTGAAACATCTCTACTGGTATTCCATCAATCCCTGGAGACTGTGTTTCACCAATTCCTTCAAGGAGGCTTCCACTTCTTCCTTTAGTACCATTGGTTCCCGATCCTATGCAGCCCCCTGAAATGGTTGATCATGCACTAGTTCTTTTTAGTACAGTGACTCTGGTATTCCTCTATCTTCTTTTGGTATTTCCTGTATCATTTAATATTTTCCCTGTAGAATCATTCACTATTACCACTCAAGGCTTGGATTTTTTTCTTTAATTCTTTAAGCCTGAAAAACAGAGCATGTTCTTCCCTTTTGATATTCTATCTCCAGCTCGTTTCACACCACTATAATAATTGATTTTGTCTTCTTGAGCTATCTGTTGAAATCTTCTGTTTAGTTCTTTGACTTCATCATGTCTTCCTTTTACTTTAGCTACTCGACATTCAAGGACAAGTTTCAGAGTCTCTTTTGACATGTAATTTGGTCTTTTCTCTTTTTCCTGTCTTTTTAATAAGTTTTTACTTTCCTCATGAATGATGTCTTTGATGTCATGCCACAACTAATCTAGTCTTTGGTCATTAATGTCTAATGCATCAAACCTATTATTGAAGTGATCTCTGAACTCAACTGGGATATACTCAGGGTCATACCTTGGCTCTCATACACCTGTTCTAATTTTCTTTAGTTTCAGTTTGAACCTGAATATAAGCAAGTGACGGTCTGATCCACAATCAGCTCTCTGATGCCTGGAATGTCAATGTTTGTGTGTTCCATTTCCCTTTTGACAATTTCTTATTTTCCTAGATTCATACTATATACATTCCACATTCCAGTTATTAATGCATGTTTACAGTCGTTCCTGCTACATCAGCAAATGGAGGTTTTGGGCTTTATTCCATTCCTGTAATTAAGGTAGACTCTATTTTGAAGGGGACTGGGATTTAGCTCAGTTAGAGCACCACTCTGTAGTCTCTGAGGCCCCAGTTTCGATTCCCAGCACTGCAAAAAATGGGAGAAGTATGTGGCAATCCACTCCTGAGGCAATCCTGAAACAATCAGCCATTGAAAACCCTCTGAGAGTCACTACAACTTGGACACATCTTGATGGCCCCTACCAACCAACCAACCAACTACTTTGAGGAGGCAGGTCTTCCCCAGTCATTTTTTGAATGCCTTTGAACCTGGGGGTGCTCATTTTCTGGCACTATATCTGAGTGTTTCTCTGCTATTTGATAGGACTTCCAATGTCTAATTGTTATGGGAGTGGGTTAGTTATGTCCTACTCCCTAGCGTGTCTTAGTCTGGAAGCTCAGCTGAAACCTGTCCACTGTGAGTGACCCTGCTGGTATCTGTAATACTGGTGGTATAGCTTTCAGCATCAGAGCAACACGCAAGCCCCCACAGTATGGCAAACTGACACACATGTAGGCTTTTGCCAGCCTTAGGAAAGAGACACATTTGAGATCAAGACGCCACGTCTGGTTCCTTAATGTGTCTAAGCTGTGCCTTTCATCTTTACAAATTCTTTGGGTTGAAAGTTTTTTGTTTTAGTCTTTTTTTTTTTTTTTTTTTTTTTTTGCGGTACTGGGGGTTGAACCCAGGGCCTCGTGCTTGCATGCTTTGCAAGTGCTGGACCACTGAGCTGCGCCCCCAGCCCTTTTTTTTTTTTTTGCTTTTTGAGACAGTGTCTCACTAAGTTACGCAGACTGCCTCTGGTCTCGAATTTGTGATCCTCCTGCCTCCACCTCCAGAGCCACTGGGATTACAGGTGTGCGCCACTGCGCCCCGGCGCTGGGTTGAAACTTTTAAAGAAAGGTTTATTGCTAATTCAGCTATAGGCCACAGAACTCAGAACGAATGAGTCCCTGCTTTAGTAAATATTGTCAACTTAACATACTTTGCTGTTACTATTTCTTTTTCCAAAGGATTTTAAATACTTGAGAGATTTTCTGTATGATCTTTAGAAAATATTTTGAATGATGCTCGGGAACACAAGCAGGTTATTTTTTCATTGATGTTTAGAGAATGAAATTGTGAGATTCTAGCCCTGTGCTTGTATTTCAGGATTGACAAAGAAGTAGGTATACAGTTTCATTAAGTTTAACTGTATTTTTTTATGATCTGTTCTGTTATTTACCATCTTCTTTTCAGAAAATGGTACAAAATAAAGATTTCATATACTTAAAACTTCTGAAAAATAATGTGACTAGTTTAATGAAGATTCTAATATAAGAAATTGTAATGGAAGTAAATTAGGAAGGATTGGTTCACTAAGATCTCCACCTTGAGCAGCGATTGAAGATCATTTTTTAGGTTTAGACAGTAGTATCTTTCTGTAATATCTCAAATATTGCAGAAGAATTCTTGGATTATAAGGTAAAACATTTCTGAACGTTTGAAATTTATTTATATTTTGTTTATTCATTCATTAATTTATTTTCTTACTAGGGAGTTGACCCAAGTCCTCACACATGCTAGGCAAGTGCTCTACCCCTGAGAAGTACCCTCAGCCCCTACTTTTATTTTGTATTTGGAGATAGGGTTTCACTGCCTCTGGTCTTTAACTTGCTCCTACTTCCTAAGTTGCTGGAATTATAGCCAGTTGCTGAAATTACAGGCATGTGCCACCCCACCTGGCTCATTTCTAAAAGTTTTATAAGAAAATATTAGTCTTAGCTGCAAAAACCCTTTTCGTCTTGAATAGTGAATATGAATCACAAATTTAAAATATGTATACCTTTGGCTTGCGTTGTTGCTTTTGTTAGATGCTGTCAAGTTGGGTCCAACTCATAGTGACCCTCAAAAGGTTTTCAATGGCTGGTTGTTTGGGGGATTGTTTTGGAAATGTATTGTCATATCCTTGTCCCATTTGGCTTGCATTAAAATTTCAGAAGTACCATTGCATTCATTTCTTCACTCTTCAAATTTAGTTAATCTCCTGGTTATAGTTAGCTATGCTTGCCAACTTTAACCCCACTCATTTCTCCACTGATATTTTTGCCATGATGTTAGATTAAATCTCTTTTTTTCTTACAAAAGCATACAGTATCATTTAGGGTGTGTGTGTGTGTGTGTGTGTGTGTAGTACACATACAAACATCAGTTTACATTAATTACCGTAACTTGCTGCTATTTGATTTATATGTGTACCTCTGGTTCTTTGGGAAACCCACAAGAATCTGGATAAAAAAAGAATATGAAGTAAAATTTATGTACAGTGAAATAATAAGTGGGTCTTACATATGTGATTGCCTGCAGCCATACCACTGTGGCATCTGATCCCGTTAGATGTCAGAAACTAACCAGGGTCGGACCTGGTTAGTACTTGGTTGGGAGACTGCCTGGGAACACCAGGTACTGTAGGCTTGGGAGAAGGACCTGGCAACCCACTCCCAAAAAACAATCAGCTGTTGACAACCCTATGAATAGCTGAGAAGCATGACAATAGTGTTTCATGTGTTGTACATTGGGTCACCAGCTAGACAACACCTAACAACAACATATAATTCATAAGTTGCATAAATCTGTATACCTACGACCAGTACTCCACTCAAGATATAAGGCCTTGCACTCATGCAATGTAGTGGATACTCCAACTACAAGGAGTTTTGGTGGATAGCTCTCACCAAAGGTGCTCTTCAAGAATTGCTATGTACTAACGAGGGCTATCATGACCATGATCATGCCCACTTTTTTGAGACAGTGTATACCCAATGTCTGGTCAATGGAGTGTTGAGTGGGGAGAGAGATTTAAAGTTCTTGCTGCACTTTGGGATAATTCCAAAAGGCCATTTCAACTCCAGAACTTCTTATATGAGAAGCTGAGGCATTTGTTGATACCATAACACAATTCAGTTTTCCACTCTACCCTTTTGTACTTCCCTCCATTCATTGTAGGTGTTGCGCATGAGAGCACTTCCCAATGGACTTCTTTCTTACAAGTATCCATCTTTGAGTCCGCTTCCCAGGGGACTCAACCTGCAACACTCCGGAAAGATCTCTCATACCTCCTTCCAGTCATTCCCTACCCACCCCATACAACCTTGTTTTGATTTCTGTTGTCATAGATTAGTTTTTGCCACTTCTAGAATGTCACATAAAAGGAATGATACAGGATATCTTTTTTGTCTAGCTACTTCTGCTGAAAAGACTGATCCAACTTGTTTTATGTATATTAAGTTCTTTCTCTTGTTTAATAGTAATATTGTACTATGTAAACAAACCATATATTTATCTGTTTAGATGTCTGTAGGCCTTATGGGTGTTTCAAGTTTTGGGATATTATGAATGAAACTGCAACAAATAGTCTCGTATAATCCTGTTTGTGGATGTATGTTTTCATTTCTTCTGGGTAAATTTCCAGTGTAAAAAACTGTGTTGAACACTCTGAAAACGTGTGAAAGAATTTTCTAAATTGATCTTACCTCTTACGCTCTCACCAGATATATATGAGAGAGAGTTCTAGTTGCTCTCCATTCTCTCTTAACATTTCGTACTTATTGTTATATTTAATCCCATCACATTACTATTTATTTTCTTTTGTGCCATTAATTTTTTGGTTCCTCTGTTCTTTCCTTTCTGACTTCTTTTGGATCAGTCAAATAGTTTTTACGTTTTAGGGGTTACCATGTTGATCACAGCTGGGGTTTAGCTCATTTGATTGAGTGCTGCTCTGCACTCTCTGAGGCCCCGGGTTTGATCCCTGGCACTGCAAAAGAGGGAAAAGTACATGGCAGCTCACTTCTGAAGCAATCTCAGAAACCATTAGGCATTGAAAACCCTATGCATAGCAGAGAAGCACTAATACAGTGCCAGGTGTGACACAGTGTCAGGGGAGGGGGTTTCATTCTGTTGTACATAGTGTCACTATGAGTTGGACGCAACTCTACGGCACCTAACAACAACACAACATATTCCAGTAGTAGTATTTATCTAACAAACATGCTGTTGTTGTTGTTGTTAAGTGCCGTCAAGTCGGTATCCGACTCATAGCGACCCTCATAGGGTTTTCAATGGCTGAGTGCTTCGGGATTGCCTTGGGAGTGGATTGCCAGGCCCTTCTCCCATTTTTGCGGTGCTGGGAATTGAACTCGGGGCCTCAGAGACTGCAGCGCAGCGCTCTACCCACTGAGCCCCTAACAACTAACAAACATAGGGATCACTATATCCTCTTGCCATAATCTGTCAGTGTTTATATTTTACTGTGTCGATATTAAATTAAGAATCTAGAAAAGTAGTGTTCCATATACTCTTTCATATTCTTTGTCACAAAAATGTTATACAGCTTTTAAAATAACTATACTTTAAATGATCAAATGCATTGCAAAGATAAAAGAAGAAAAATAGCCTTTTGTCCTTATTCATGTATTGGCCATTTGTATTTTTCTTTCCTTTTTATGGATGCAGATTTTATCTGATATTCTTTCTTTTCAGCCTAAAAACTTCAGTTAGTATTTATTGTAGTTCGGATTTGTGGTTTGTGATTCTACTATGACATTTGTTTTTACTTCTAGCACTTTAAGGATGTAATTTAATTGGCTTTTGGCATTCATTGTTTCTGATGAGAAGTTGATTTTCCTTTGCATCCCTTTCCCCATACATAATTTGTCTTCTTTCTGAATGAATGAATTTAAAGTTTCTTTCTTTGCTTTTGCTTTTTTTTTTTTTGCATTTTGAATCTTGTGAGATTGGCAGTGTGAGTTTATAGCTCTGTATAGAGACTGCTAGGCTTATAGGATCTGTGAGTTGATGTTTTTCACTGGTTTGGAGAAAGTTTTGCCAATTTTTTTTCTGTCTCATCTATTGTTACGCTATAATTTTGTATATGTTAGGCCTTTTAGTATTGTCTAACAGGAAGCTCTATTCATTGTTTTCAATATTTTTGTACTTTATATTGAATAATTTTTGTTGACTAGTGTTGTTCTTTACTTACCATTTCTTCTGCTGCTCCAGTCCATTACTAAATTTATCCAGTGAAATTTCATTTTGAATATTGTATTTTTTTATTCTGAATTCCATTTTAATAATTTTCTCTGCAAAAGGCTTTTCATTCATCATTTTTTTCTAAGAGTATATGAATATTTATAATAGTGCTTTAAAATCCTTTTCTGTTAGCTGGGCGTGGTGGCGCACATCTGTAATCCCAGAGGCTTGGGAGGTGGAGCCAGGAGAATTGCAAGTTCGAGACCAGAGGAAGTCTATGTAATTTAGCGAGACCCTGTCTCAGGAAGTAAGGAAAAAAATAAAAGGGCTGGGGGTGCAGCTCAGTGGTCCAGCACTTGCAAAGCATGCAGGCGTGAAGCCCCGGGATCAACCCCCAGTACCACACACACACACACAAAAATCCTTTTCTGTTTGTTCCAACATTGGTATGATCTCAGTGTGTTTTTGTAAGAGTGCTTTTTTCCTAGACTAATGTCACATTTTTATTTTTCTGCACATCTAATCATTTTTTATTTTCCGTTTCAAAATGTACAAGATATGTGTTGTATAGATTTTGATTTCTATTAATTTCTGCAGAGGTGTTTTTTTTTTTCTGGTATGTAGTTATATTTATTGGTTCTGTATCTTGAGGCTTGGTTTTTATGCTTTGCCTGCAGCTGTAGCCCTGTGGCATCGGATCCCGTCAGATCTCGGAAGCTAAGCAGGGTCGGGCCTGGTTAGTACCTGGATGGGAGACCGCCTGGGAACACCAGAAGCTGTAGGCTTGGGAGAAGGACCTGGCAACCCCCTCCCAAAAAATCAATCTGCCATTGAAAACCCTATGAGCAGCAGAGAAGCACTGACAATAGTGTTTCCCCTATTGTACAGAGGGTCGCTATGAGTCGGATACCGACTCGACGGCACCTAACAACAACAACAATAAAACCGTTCTTTAGAAGCCCAGCTTATTTACCACCACTGTCTAATTAGTCTTCTAGTACCCAACAACAGAAATCTGTGCTCAGTTATTTTAGCCTTCCAGCTGTTGCTTTTCCTTGGGCTCCTTGTTTTGTCTCCCATGTTTATGTTGTCCAGGGTTCATCCAAAGATTTAAACAGAGGTTAGATGTAAATTTTTGCACTTTCCTCAAATATGGCTTGGTACTTCATATTGCCTTTCTTTAATTTCTAGCCATACTCAAATCCCTCTATTCTGTTTCCTTGCTCTGTAAGAGGAGGAGAAAAAATACTGGTTTTATGCTTGCCCAGCCACCACAGGTCTTGTTGACTGAGAAGTGCCCTTACTGGACAACCATATAGATTTGGATCTTACTCAGTGAGTCATTTTGTTGTTGTTGTTGTTTTGTTTTATTTTCCATAAGATCCTTTCCATCTTCTGCCTGTTTGTCTTTACTCTCTTTGCCTCCAAATAGTTTTCTTTATTGGAATTTTTTAATGTACACCTTAATATGATTCATTCTGACATGCTTTTCATTGTGACATTTCCATATGTGCATTTTGTTGTACATTATACATACTAGTTCCCCCTTACCCTCTGGTGCACTTCCTCCCCCTGTCTCACCCCCCATCAAAGACTTCTCTTCCATTTACTTGTCTTTTTAAGGTAATATTTTTCTATATATCCTTGGGTTCCAGTTCTTTTTAAGATAGAAACTTTTTCTGTAGTGAACTTTCTTTTTACATTGTCAGAAGTATTACATGCATTTTCTAGACCATCTATAATAATACCATTCTTAGCTTTTTTTTTCTTTTATTATGATCCAACCTTTGTATAGGATTTTTTCCTTCTTATAATTTTGATTCAGCACCCACATATGAATGAGAACATGTGGTGTTTCTCTTTCTGAGCTTGTGTTCATTCACTTAAAATAATTTTCTCCAATTCCATCCATTTTGCTGCGAATGGCCTTATTTCATTTTTTTTGATTGCTGAGTAGTATTCCATTGTGTATATGTACCATAGATTTTTTTATCCATTCTTCTGTTGAAGGGCATTTTGGTTGATTCCATATCCTTGCTATTGTGGAAAGTGCCACATTGAACATGGAGATGCAGGGGTCTCTGTGGTATGATGACCCATCTCCCTTTGGGTAAATTCCCAATAGTGTCATAGCTGGGTCATACGGTAGATCAATTTTCAGTTTTTTAAGGTACCTCCATATTGATTTGCACAGTGGTTGGACCAATTTACAGCTCCACCAACAATGTAAGAATGTTCCCTTTTCTCTGCAACCTAGCCAGCATTTGTTGTTATTTGTTTTATTGATCTTGGCCATTCTTACTGGAGTAAGGTGAAATCTCAGGGTTGTTTTAATTTGCATTTCCCTAATGGTTAGGGATATTGAGCATTTTTTCATGTGTTTCATGGCTTTACGGACCTCTTCATTTGAGAACTGTCTATTCAGTTCCTTTGCCCATTTTTGTATTGGGTTATTTGGTTTTTTGGGAGTTTTTTTTCTTGAATTCTTTATAAATTCTGGTAATTAGACCTTTGATGTATAGGACATTCAAGTGGGGGTTTCCTTGACTCTGTTGTTTCTTTTGCTTACAGAAGCTTTTTAATGTCATATAATCCCATTCATCTATTCTTGTTGCAATTTCTTGAGCAATTGGAGTCCTATTAAGGAAATACTTTCCTATGCCTATATGATGGAGTGTATTGCCTATCTTGTTTTCTGTAAGTTTTAAAGTTTCTGGTTTTATGTTGAGATCTTTTATCCATTTTAACTCTCGTGCATATTGAGAGATGCGGGTCAGTTTTCATTTTTCTGCAGGGCATTTGGTTTTGTGGTATGATCTAGGAAGAGGCTAGATAGCAAGAGATTAATTAATGTGAGTTAGGAATGGAAGTGAAGAATGTAAAATTTCTCGTGTGCATCTGGAAATAAAAGTATGGTAATTTAAAGAGTGTAGAGAAAGGATTTTTTTAATGAAATATGAAAGGAAAATTTTTTCAGAGTTCCTCTGGAGAAGTAGAATGTGTTGTCATTATAGGAATTAATGGTCTAAGACTTGAACGCAGGGAGTACATGGGCCTCATTATAGGAAATGAATAGAATTGTTGGTGGAATTAAGTTAAGAATAGTAATTGCTCACACAGCTGTTTTTAAATAGCAATTGTGTTAGGTAATCAGCAAAAATCCACTAAAATGTACTTGATAGTTAATGCAGAAACTGCTTTATTGGTACTGACTTATGGTCCTAATGGGTGCTATAAAAACAAACAAACTAAAAACCTTTATATGCAGTTTTCACATTGGTATGGTATTGTATGTTTTTTGTTTAATGTGTGAATGCACATGTGATGTTTTCATCTTTCTTTTCTAACCAACAAACCCAAATATAATTGTCTTGTTCAAGAAGAGCTGCAGCATGAACTTTATGAGCTCACAGAGCAATGAGGTGTGTTCTCACTGAAAGGAAGGGTATCTGTTTAATTACACCTCTACCTTCTTCCTAGCTCAAAGTGGAATGTGTTATTGTATGGTTGGATAGAGGTCCATTGATTATTTGTTTTGTTTATTCCATCTGTTTTTTGTTCAACTGTACCTCCATTCTTTCTTTTGGACTTCAGTTTTCTTAGGACTCTCATTTTAATGTATTAGCTGGCTTTTCAGCTATACCTCTATTCTTTATTTTTTTGGTAGCCTCTCTAGAGATGTTAAAATACATCATTAACTTCTCGCAGACTATTTAGAGTTAATACTGTACCACTTCACATAAAATGCAGAAATCTTTCGACCTTATAGTTCTATTTACCTTATGAGTGTATTTATTGCCTTTTTTATGCTGTAGTTATCATGTGTATTACATCTAAATGCACTGTAACTCCTGTGAGAGAATGTTATTTTTGCTTTAAACACAGCTGTACGAGTTTTAAAGACAGTAAGAGGATAAAGTCTTTTTACTTACTATATTGATGCTCTTCTTTCTTTCCTCAAGGTCCAAGTTTCCCTTAGTAATATTTTCTTTCAGCCCAAGAATTTTAGAATTTCTTGTACCAAAATTGTGTTGGGAATCTTAATTTTCTTTTATTTGAAAATTTGAAGGATATTTTTGCTAAGTGTAGAATTCTAGTGTAGAGTAGGTTTCCTTCACCCCCTGCTCCATACTACCCCTGAGCACTTTAGAGATGTTTTTCTATGTATGCTACCATCCATAGTTTTTGAAGACAAGCCTATAGTAATTTGAATTGTTCTTCTCTATGTAACATGTCCCTCTCTTACTACTTTTGAGGTTTTCTTTTTAATTTTGGTGGACAACAACTGGATTATGATGTTATCTAGGTAGAGTGTTCTTTGCATTTATCCTGCTTGGGGTTGAGTGGGTGGAGTCTTTATTTGGCAAGTCTTTTTCTTTCACACATTGGTGAAATTTTTCTTGGTCATTATGTCTTCAAATATGTTTTCCTATCCCGTTCTCTTTATTTTCTCATTATATCTATGTTAGACTTTCTTCCTTCTCTACAACAGGGACTTGAACCCAGTGCCTCCCGTGTGCTAGTGGCAAATGCGCCACTACTGAGCTGTGTCTCCAATCCCATTTTTATTTTTCATTTTCAGTCAGGATCTTGCTAAGTTGTACAGGCTGCTTCTGGCCTTTGAACTCATGATCCTTCTGCCTCAACGTCCTAAGCTGTTGAGATTACAGGCGTACACTATAGCGTTAGACTTGTAAGTATCCTCCCTTAGGTCTCTGAAGCCTAATTTTTTATTCTCTTTTTATCAGTTGAATCATTTCTATTTATCTGTCATCAAATTCATTTACTCTTTCCCCCATCATTTTCCTTCTTAAGTTTATCCAGGAAATTTTATTTTAAATATTTTACTTGTTCTCTTTTAGTAAACTTTTTTTTTCTCTAAGGTCTATCTTTTCATGCATTACAAATGTATGTCTTTTACTTTATTAGTCAGCTGCTGTTGCTATAGCATAAAAAGCAATCTAAACAAACTTATGGAGGAAAAGTTTTTTTGGAAGCTCACAGTTGTAGGATCAGTCCATAGTGTGGTGGCGCACATAGGGTAGGCATGGCACTGGTAGGAGGCAGGGACTTTGGTTGTCGACCTTACAGCATCCCTGGGCAGGAGAAAGAAAGTGACCTGAGCCATGTGTCTGGGGTAAAATCCTCCAAAGGCCTGTCCCCAGGTAGCCACTTGCACAAAACTAGATCCTACCTTTTAAAGTATCTCTTACCTCCATAGGTAGTGCTATCACTTGGTGATTGAATGTTGAAGCATTTGGCCTTTGGAGTTCATTTTATATTCAAACTATGACTTAACCTATATGTTTAATATCCTTGTTTGAAAATTGCAACATATTGGTCATTTTGAGCAGAGCCTCTGGATTGTCATTTCCCTTAATATTGGGTCTCATTTTACTATCAAGAACTTTTGGATATTATGAATGCTATTTGTGGAAATTTTGATTTCTTTCATATTCCTCCAAAGAGTTTTTTATTTATTTGTTTTAGTGAGCCATTAATTTGGTTAGATCCAAAGTGAAAATTCTGTCTTGCCTGACAATAGCAACTGCCCAGACGTCAATTTGATTTTTTAGCCCCAGCTGCAAACTGATTTGGTCTTACCTTGTGAATGTGTGTTCCAGACCTTAAAGACTTCAGCAGATGTATACCAAAGATTTGGGGCTTCTCTTTTTGCTCTTACCCCTTTTGGAATTCTGTTCTCACTCTTTGTTGATTGTGGGTGTCTTGGCTGTCCTCTTTTTAGTTCAGGCCAGAAAGGTAGTGGGTTTTATAGATGACTGACCATAGGACAAATGGAAAATTCACCTGTACTGATCCCTAGACACTATTAAAAAGAGAAGCTCACCCATTCTGGTCTCTTCTTCCAAGTTTATATTTCAATTCAAAACAGCTTTTGTATTTTAACTCTCCTATGCGCGCGTGCGCACATACACACACACACTTGGCCCTCTGTACCTCCAGGCTTCATGTCCCTGATTCAATCAACCAGATCAAAAAAATTTTTAAAACAATTGTACCTGTACTGAACATGTACAGACTGTTTTGCCATTATTCCCTAAGCAATGCAGCATAACAACTATTTACATAGCATTTACATTGTTTTAGGTATTTCAAATAATCTAGAGATGATTTCGTATAAGGGACTTGAGCATGGGAAGATTTTGTTATCTGTGGAGGTCCTGGCAACCAGTTCTCCATGGGTACTAAGGGACAACTCATGTGTCTATGTGTCTGTGTTAATTCTTAATGTGTGTGTGTGTGTGTGTGTGTGTGTGTGTGTGTGTGTGTGTAAACTCTCCTATGACAATAGTGTTTCGCCTGTTGTCGCAGGGTCGTTATGAGTTGGATACTGACTCAATGGCACCTAACAACAACAACAATTTGTAGGAGAGGGGCTGGGGTTTAGCTCAGTTGGTAGAGTGCCACTCCACACTCTCTGAGGACCAGGGTTCAATCCCCAGCACCACAAAAAAGGGGGAAGAAACTGGCAATCCACTCCAAAAGCCATCCCCAAACAATCAGCCATTGAAAACCCTATAAGGGTCGCTATGAGTCCGACTGGACTCCACACCATCTAACAACAACAACATTTGTAGGAGAATACTGTATCATATTGGAAGCAGAGATTTGTGGATCTAAGATTTTCCCAGTGTCATAGTAATAACTATTATTTTGCTAATTCTTGAAAATTTACTTGGATTTCTTGGTATCACTGTTTTATTTTAGATTTTGTTTTTTTAAAAAGCCCCTCCTTTCAGTTACTGAATTCTAATAACAGACTGTCATGTGAGTGTGTTAGCAGGAATGCCTGTCCAGGAGTCCAGTAACATCCAAACCTCAGTCTGTGTGTTTGGCATATAAAAGAATTTATACTTGACACAGAAGTTTTAGTAGAGGATGTAGACAAATGCTGAGTGTGGGGGTGCATGCCTGTAGTCTCAACTACTCAGGAGATGGATGCAGGAGCTTCATAGTTTTAAGACCAGAGAGAATAGACAAGGTTTACTAAGAGATAGTACACCTTTAAGGAATAGTTAACCAGGAAAACTGAGGCACCTGGAGAAGTTTAGATAAACTTGGAAAACCCTTGGTTCTCTGGGCAAATTGACACAAGGATATTTCTGTTCCTTAGAGGAGGATAAAGCCAGAGAGACCAGAAGAGTTATTCAAGTTTCTAGAAGGAAAAGTACCTTGGACAGACATAGAAGATGGCAGGACTGAGAGAAGGGGTGGCTTACATAGACTCTCCCCTCCCCCCGCAGAAAAAGGGGGTTGTGCACACAGCTGCCTAGGAGGAGGAGAAAAGAAAAGAGCATGGACACATTTTCCCCCTAGTTTTGTTCAAACTAGGATGCACCTAGTGTGACATTAGCTCTAGGAGCCCAGCTCTTGGCACCTAGTATGATGTAAACCTTCACCAGTGGAATTCATACTCTGCCTTGAAAAGCCCTTCATTGTGATTTGGGGGATATAAAGTCTAGGGTCTTTGTTTTGTAAGACTCAGTGGACTTGTTTGGCACATTTCAAAAGGATGGGCCAATAGATATATTGGAAAGATCTGCTTTTGTTTATATTCAGGAAGCTATTCATCTTGGATTAGGGTGTAGTGTCCAGTAGAATAATGTCCTTCCAGTGTCCTTAAGAGATTTTTCTCTCATAAGGCTTTATTCATTAAATGAATTCTGACGGACTTTGCATTTAAGAGTCAGTTAGAATCCCCTTCTTCCTACACTTTGCCTGTTAATATCTTAGCTAACCTCCTAACAAATGCACTGATTTTACATGTTTTTAGACATTCAGGAAACATTTCTGCTAGGTATCAGAAGAACATATAGATAACACAACTATGTAGGTTCTCTGCTATAAAGTTTTTTTGGTAGGATACACAGGAAGACAATCATTAGTATTTAAGACAAGATAAAACCAAATTAATTTCTGAAGAAGTATGATTTAGTTGATAGAGAACACTTCACAGAGGAAAGGACATGATCTTAGTCCAGTTCATAGTTAGAGATTCAGTAGGTAAGAAAAGAGTAGTGTGGCTATTGGAGGGCTCAAACACAATGAGAATAGAATATGAATGTGTGACAAGTCTTAGGAACTAAGAAGTGTCTTGATGAGGACAGAGCAGTTAGTTCAGGAAGCCATATGGTAAGTAATGAAGCTGAAAGAGTAAGTTGAGAATACCATGAAGAATAACTTGCTCAAGCTGGATGTGATTTCTCATGCCTCTAATCCAAGCAATTTGGGAGGTGGAGGCAGGAGAATTGCAAGTTCAAAGCCAGAGACACTACATAACATAGCCAGACCGTGTCTCACAAAAATTTAAAAATGGACTTGGTGGGTGCAACCCCTAAGTATCAAAAAAAAAAAAAAAAAAAGAAAAAAAAGAAAGAAAGAAAGAAAGAAAGAAAGAAAGAAAGAAAAGCAGTGCTTAGGAGTATGAATTTTATTTCCGAAGTCACAGAAGATCACATTTAAGGAATGAATGAATTTGATTCAGTATGTATTTAGGGCAAGAAATGTATACTGGCAATGTTAACTGTGAATTAGAATGAGCATAATAGGAAAATAAAGCAACAGTGCCAGCGTAGAGATAATATAAGAGACTGATTGGTTAGGGGAATATGAAAGAAGAGTGTTACCAAGTTTAAGAGAAACATTACATTTCTAATCATATTTGTAAATGTTACATCACATTGAGTGTATGAAACTTTTTGTACATTTTTTAAAAAATTTAAATGCCTTTTACACTGGACTGTACAATAGGTAATACAGAGTGATTTTTTTTCTTAGGTCATGTGATGAGATCATTTCAAAATCACGGTATGATTTCTGTGTGGTTTAGCCTACAATCTAATGAAAACTTCAGTTTCCGTAAAGCTTTTGAACAACTTTTGTTTTTGGGGAATAGTGAATATCGTTAATAATAGACCCTAGGTAGTTGGTGGACACGGGGTGCTGTAGCACTTACCTAAGGGTGAGTATGTGTATTGTGGGGTTATATGCAACTCCAGAAGCACGAAACTAGTTAAGGGTTGACTTGTCTATTTCATAATTATTTATAGCCTGCTTTTTGCTTTGATCTTCAAAATACAATTCAGTTATTTCGAATATTAGATTTGCTTGTTATCTAACAAGGAATGATAAACTAGTACATAGGGAATTAGTGTACTGTTTTTATTAAACTCCATTATTTCCACTTTATGTTTTCTTCTAAAAATATTTATTAGTGCTAGACACACAGGAGATACTATTTTAAATGCTGAAATAATAGTGAATAAAACAGACTACATCCTGTTTTCCCAGAGCTTTCTGTCTTTGTGGATAAGACAATACCTCCCATAAAATAGCAAGCAACCAAGCAAGCAGAAACTTGGAGGAAATTAAGGCAGTACACCATTCAGACGTCTAGGGGCAAGTGTTTTATGATGAGGAAAGCACAAGTGGAAAGGCCAGAGGAGCATATGTATGGTTGGAGTGTTTGAGCAAAAATCATGTCCATGTTTTACAGTAGAAGGAAGGACTAGTAGGAATTGTGGTCACAGAGGTAGGAGATGGAAGCTATATCACGTTGTAGGCCCTTGGATGAAATTTGGAATGAGACAGGAAGCTTTTGGTAGATATTAAACACAAGATTGACACGACATGATTTTATTTGTTTTTTAAAAGGCCTCTGTCGTTGCTATATAGAGAATATAAACTGTAGGAAGAGCAAGGAAAAAAGACCCCATTTAGGAGGCTATTGGAGTAATCTACATCAGAGGTGATTTGATAATGTTAAAAATAGTATGTTATAGTGAGGTTTTGGAAATGTTTACAAAATAAATCTAATGAGATTGTACCATTGATAGATCAGGAAGGGAAAACTTTTGGTGAGGTGCATCCATAGTCAAAGAGAGGCAGCATTAAGCCTTTTTAATTTTATTTTTAAAAGAAATTTACTGTGATTTTAGTCCCTTAATGGAAGAAAACAGGTGGTCTTAGTGTTTAGGTGCAGGTGTTTAGACTGAGCAGCAGTGTTCCAGTTGCTTCCCAGGTGCAGTGGGAGGACCATTCGTTGTTTCCAGAAACTTGACTGCTAGTTTAGAGGGGATGCAGAGACAGTTCAACTGCTTTTGTCAGGATTGGAATCTGTTTTGGCCCTATATTCTTACATCATTGTCATCATCATCACCACCATCATCATTATTATTAAATCACTGGATTCTCTTACTAGCATTTGTATCATTGCAAGAAGGCTAGTAATAATAACATAGTGACATCTGTTTGAAAATTATTTTTGTAATTACTCATTTTCTTTATGAAATTAGCTATGTATCTAGTACTTTATTCTACTATACTCTGGCACGAAGGACTTTGTAGAGCTCGTGTATTTGTAAATCTTTGGTTTCAGCAATGCCAAACAAAAATTGTACTTAAGTTTTAAAAGATGATCTGAAAAAGTGATTCCTTCTGATTTTGTACTGGACTTTGTTACATACATGTTTTTAAAAATTAGACTTTTATTTGATAATCCATTGCAATTAATCTGTTGTAAGTTAAAAAAGAAAACACCCCAAACTTTATACCAATGTTATATACGTCATATGAGACATGTCTTAACGTCTTTTAAATTTCCTTTTGATACTAATATTTCTCTAGGTTTCCCTTTTGTTTTTCATCAGTGTGTAGCATAGTAACAAAGAATTTATTGTATTCTCTCTGATCCTGTGTCAGTGAATTTCTGGAAAAACACATTGGTAGATTTATTCTATGTATCCAAAATCCGAAAGACACAGTGAAAAATGGTGATGGTAGGTTTTTAGATATATATTAATTTACAATTGATTGCAGCCTTTGAGTCTTCTCTGAAGGAATATCAATACTCCACAAATAAAACTGAGTAAAGAAACTATTGAAGACATACTCATAGCTATAGTTATTTGACATAGTTATCTCCAACTAGGTTTCTTTTACCAAACCATTTATTGAATCCCCTTATAGCAGATGGCAGTCCTGCAAAGTATGTTATCTTTTATTTCTTTATCACTGCTGGAATTTGATATTTTTGGAGCACATTTTACTTGCTAGAATAAAGAACTTGATTTAAGTGCTAGAAAAGGTTGTGGGATCAGGGAGAGGGAGAGACAGGTGTATGCAATCTTCTATGCACCTCCTTCCATATTTTTATATGTCTCTTTTCCACAGCGACATAATCTTGTGTATGATACCTAAGTGGTATGACCATATTGACTTGCTGTTCTTACTACCTTTGCTGAAGGGCTAGCCTAACTGTTCCTCTCCTTTCTGCATTTTTAATATCTCCTTCTTTCTTCCTTTCATTCTTTATCAGCTTGTGAGACTCTCCAGTACTGTCTGAAATATGGTTCCAATTGCAGTCCTATTTCTCAATTTTTTCAAGTCTTAGTTAAGGGTTGCAGAGTCTTTGGTGATAGATCTGGTAGTGGCTAGTGGGAGAAGACACTGGTCTTTATTATTAGAAACTTTGCACTTGAATTACCCCTATTATCTCCAGGCAGATCTTGTCTGAGCTTCTCCAGACCTTGAGAGATGCCTTATGTACTCAAACTCTTTAGTGTTAATAATCTTTGTTTGCAGGAATTTATGGGGAGAAAAACAAGTGGTTATGGCACAAAAATGTCACTCTCCTCAAAAAGAATGTTTTCAGTGTTTGCTAGTGGATGAAAAGAATGTTTGCTAGTGGAGAAGCCTATAGGACTCTATTCCAGCATGCAAAAAGGAAGAAATAGGATTGAAGCTGTGATGTAGTTTTATGATTGACTCTAGAAAGACAGTACTCTTGGTCAAAAACAAATGGTAGTAGCAGTGAAATGGAACCAGGTAGGCTATATCTGAGTTTTTCATGGTAAAGGTATTTAATGCCAGATATTCGACCTGCCTGAGAAGTTTACCTGGTCCTTCAAGAGTCTTACTCTCTTAACACCTTGAAAATTTGGTCTCCTCCTTTTGTTCATTCTCCAAGGTGCCAGCCTTATAGGGAACTGCGTGTGTGTGTGTGTGTGTGTGTGTGTGTGTAAATATATATATACACACATATATATTATTTGCTTTTTAGTTACTTATTAAACATTTTTACAAAAGAAGGCAGGTTGCTTGCATTAAATTTACAAATCATTGTTCTTTACTAGAAAATACTAAAAACAGCATGCTTTTTAAAATAGTGTGCATAAAATTTTAAATTATATTGGATTTTATAATCAGTCCCATTCAGAAAAGCAGGTACTAAGAAATTCTATATAGAAAAGATTTGAAAAGGAAAGAAAAGTTTTAATGTAAGTGAAATTATTGATTACTTCTCTTTAATTCTGCTGAATAGAAATAGGATAATTTACTAGAAAGTCAAGCAGGACTCAGTATTTCCAACATTTGATTATTGTTAAGCTTTCTCTATATTATATATATCATTTAAATATGTGAATCAAGGAACTATCGTCTCTAAAACTGTTGAATTGTCAAGTATGTACTAGAAATGTGAACTGTATATTTTCACTTTTATCAAAACAGAAGTGTTTCCCCCCATCACTCTGTTGTAAATCTTGTGTATTTTCTTATTTTTCTGGTTTTGATCAGTTTGTATAATATATTTATTAAGAAGTTTATCGTCTGGTTTGATTTCTTTTTTCTGCTTACCTTGATCTTACAGCTGAAGCTTTGGAAGGTCTGTTATGCCTGTCATATTTGTGTATTTGTACAGCCATTGTCTTCAGCAGAAAGGAGTCATTGATAGAAAAAGATGACTCTTGCCTTTGTCAGTGCCAGCCACGACCTTTTACTCAGAGTATGGCTATGTTGACAATTAAACTATAGAACTCGGAGATTAAAACTTAGCCAGATGCTTCTTATTCTATATCATCCTTTGAGCCTCTTGCCATATCCAGTAGCAGTGGTATTAGTATTTAGCTGGTGGCTCAAACCTAATTAATTGCCATTTTATTAAACATTTGCTTTTCCTTTGTTTTATAGAATCAATTAAGAGTCACTTGTTGAAGATTAAGTATGTGGTTTGAATTACCTGAGCTGTTATCTACATCTGGCACCCATCTTTAGGATTCATCAAAATAAATTTCCTTATATGATCAATGAAAATGTATTTTTTTGGCTATAACTTTTCATAAAATTATTTGCAATTGTGTCATTATATGTAAGTGGATTTAGTAGATTAATAGTAGCCTTTGTCTTTGATTGGGTCTCATAGGAATCCTGTCTACTATTCTATCATAATTGCACAGAAAGTACCTAGAAAACAGTTCACAGGTAACTAGTAATACTGGAGAGATAATAACAAAATGTATTTTTAACATAACACTTCCATAACACTTGGAGAATCTTTCTTAAATTTTGAACTTTAAAAAGAATTCTCTAGCCAGGTGATGTCTATAGCTGTACCCCTGTGGCATCCAATCCTGTCAGATCCTGGAAGCTAGGCAGGGTCGTGCCTGTTTAGTACTTGGATGGGAGACTGCCTGGGAACACCAGGTGCTGTAGGCTTGGGAGATGGACCTGGCAACCCACTCCCAAAAATCAGTCCACCATTGAAAACCCTATGAACAACAGAGAAGCACTGACATTAGTGTTTCTCCTGTTGGACTCAGGGTCGCTATGAGTCAGATACCGACTTGATGGCACCTAACAACAACAGCCAGGTGACGTGGCGCATGGCTGTAATCCCAGAAACTCTGGAGGCTGAGGTGGGAGGATCACAAGTACAAGCCAGAGGCAGCCTGCATAACTTAGCAAGACCCTGACTTGAGATAAAAAATTAAAAAGGGGGTTAGGGATGTAGCTCAGTGGTACAGTCCTTATAAAATATCCACAAGGCTCTGGGTTCAGCCCACTAGTACTGCTAAATAAATGAATAAATAAATAAAAAAGACTTCTAGACATGAACAAAACATTCTGTATTTTTATACCTAATCTCTGTTTTCAAAGCTGTTCTGCTTGAAATTGTACCTGGAATATTATCTGTAGAGTAGTCCACCTTTATCTATGGGGGATATGTTTTAAGTCTCCCTGTAGTTGCTTGAAAATGAGGATAGTACCAAATGCTATATGTACTAAAATTTTTCCTATATATACACACACACCTCTGTTTACCTATGAAAAAGTTGAGTTTATATAGTAGATACAATAAGAGATTGATAATAAAATACAACAATATAGTAAGTTGTTCAAGATTTATGTATCATTTATTTGTAGACTATTTCATTAAATATTTTCAAACTGTGGTTGACCAAAGACAAGTGAAACTGCAGATACAGTGGGGGCTACTCTACTGAGTACTGTCTTTCCCATTGATTCTTTTTTAAAAAGCTATTAAAATATACATTAATTACTTGACACAGGAAGTAAAGATTCAGAAAAAGTTAGTTGGGATCCTAATAACTGAATTAGTAATTAGAACAGTCTACTTTGGAAGCTGACACACATTTTCCCCGCCTTTTGGTCACCTATTTCTTCACATGGCAATTCTGTCTTGTAAAAGAGCCTTGGAAATCATGACAAGTTATTAGAGAATTTGTGACATTTTATTTATCACACATCTCATCCTCACCTAAATCATAGAGGTCTTCCAGGAGTACTATGAAAGAGAAGAATTCTAAATTTAGCAGAGTGTTGTCATTATAATATCCAGGATTTTTTTATGCATAAATGAAACATAGCCAGCATTTTGTATTTATCATAGAAAGTTCAGAAGAGGTTGGAAAAACATACCCTCCTAGAAATCAAGGATGAAAAGGACTAGTCTTCACAACAGACAAGGTAGATATGACTGGATTGAGACAGAAAAGGTAGAAGTAACTGGACTAAGAGATCTCTAACTCTTCTGTTTTCTGGGAACTGAATGGAAGGTGAAAGTAATAGAGCCCAACTTAGAGAAGGCACATTAAGGAACACAGTGAATTGTTTTGTTGGTGGTAGTTACTGATTCTTTCTCATATTGAGTTTTCCTTTGTAGCTTTCCTAAGAGTGGATCTACATATTTGGAATCAGATTGTGTGTAATTTTAGAGAAGATTGAAATGTTACCCACTAAATTAGTAGGATGAGATGTCATGTTGTTTTTATTAGTTTTGCTATAACTAATGTTGATATGATATGATTTGATACAGTTTGATGTCTTCAGTTAAGAATTACTAATTACTAATCCCTGATCAGATAGAAATGGGTCTATTAAATTGAATGACTATTTGACTAGCTTCTTTTTCTTTTTGCTTTTATTTATTTATTTTTTTTATGGTTTAGGAGCAAAACTCTTCATATTTTCTTGTGGGCTGTGCCAAACTAGAGAAAGTTTCAGAATTCATCTACTCATAGAGGTAGCAATGAGTGGGGAACAGAGCTGGAGAGACCTATTTTTCACCCCATTTTAAAGTTTCCAAAGAAATGTTTGGTTTAGCTCAGTTGGTAGAGCACCGCTCTGCAGTCTCTGAGGTCCCGGGTTCAAATCCCAGCACCACAAAAATGGGAGAAGGATGTGGCAATCCACTCCTGAGGCAATCCCAAAACAATCAGCCATCGAAAACGCTATGTGGGTCGCTGTGAGTCGGACACGACTTGATGGCATCTAACAACAACAACAACAAAGAAATGTTTTAGTTCTGATATTCCATAATGTACATAGGGCATTGTTTTGGGGGAAGACTGGACTAGGAATGAAGATACTCTGAAGTAATCTGTTTTCTACAGGTTTCTGAGCCAATGCCTGATATTAAGCTGGCTCCATGAAAATGCAAATGCCACTTTCTGAATTGTACTCTCTGTTGTACCATACCAAAAACCAAACTACCTTTTTAGATTTTATATCTTTTACTTTCTTCTTTCCACAGGAATGGATGAACGTGGAAGTACGACATCTTGGGGAACAAGTGGTCAACCAAGTCCCTCTTATGATTCATCTAGAGTAAGTTTTCTTAACACCTCTTGGTTAGAACTGTAATTTGCTGAGTAAGTACTTTATTTCATAGAGAAATGAACATTAACTTATTTTATGGAAATAGAATACTTTCATAGGTATTCTTCATAGCAAATTTATTTTTATAAACTGTCATACTTTGGGGATTTTTTCCCAACACTTAAAGAAATACTCTTCATGTTACTTCTGCCACTGGACTGCCTACAGTATTGCTCTTTAAAGTTAGAGGAGCTCAGAATGCCTCACTTGGCACTCACTTGGCAGAGAGGCACTGACAGTAGTGCCAGGCATGGCACAGTGTCGGCTAGTGTTTTGTTCTTTTGTACATTGGGTCACTATGAATCAGACTAGACTCAGCAGCACTGAACAGCAACAATAACTCTGGAGGCAAATTAGTTCAAAAAGTAGAAGGAAAATAATCTGAGATTGGAGTTTATAGTGTTAGTCTGGGTTACAGTCTTTGGCATTGAAAAATACTAAATTAAAGTACTTCTTAAGATATGAGGTTGTTGCCTATGGTTGTTTTAAATACTTTGAGAAGAACTGAGATAGTCATGTGGAATCCAAAACAATAGAGACTGTTAAACATGAGATTTTGTATATTTCTTTTGGAAATCAGAGGCTGAGAAAGCTACATTGTAGTGTTAAGTGCCCTGTGCAGGGTATGCCAATACTTGGATTTTACTTTTGACTCTTAGACACATTATTTCATCTTGGGGATAGTTAAATGAGTTGATGTCCAAATTTCTTTCCACTTTCAAAATAGTTTCTAATTCTTTGAATAAGACTATAAATTGGAGAGGTATGTTTTCTGTTCAGATTTTGAAAATAACAGTTTTATGTAATTGGGAGTTCACAATATACTATTTGTTAATATTATTTTCTTTCAGAGGCTTTAGTTACTTTATAATGAGATGTTATTTCTTGTTGTTGTTGTTGTTACATGCCATCAAGTTGATTGTGACTCCTAGTGACCCTATGTACAGTGGAATGAAGCACTCTCCGATTCTGTACCAGGCACATGATCTTATTTATGTTTAAGCCCATTGTTGCAGACACTTTGTCAATCCATCTGGTAGAGGGTTTCGTTTTTTTTTCATTGACCTGCCACTCTCCCAAACATTTCTTTCTTTCTCCAGGGATTGGTCCCTCCTGACAACATGTGCAAAATACATAAGATGCAGTCTAGCCATCCTTGCTTCCAAGGAGCACTCTGGTTGCACTTCTTGTAGGACAGATTTGTTGGTTCTTTTGGCAGTCCATGGTATATTCAATACTCATCTCCAACACCATCATTCAAAAGCATCAATTCTTCTCCTGTCTCCCTTGTTCAGTGTCCAGCTTTTACAACCATATGATGCGACTGAAAATACCATGACATGAGCCAAACGCACCTTTATCTTTAATGTGACATCTTTACTTTTCAATACTCTAAAGAGATCTTTTGCCACAGCTTTTCCCAAAGCAATGTGTCTTTTGATTTCTTGACTGCTGCTTCCACGGGTGTTGATTGTAGAACCAAGTGATGCAAAATCGTGGACAACCTCAATCTTTTCTCTACTTATTGTGAAGTTGCATACTGACCCAGTTGGAAGGGTTTTTGTTTTGTTGATGTTTAATCCCAATCCATACTAAAGGCTATGTTCTTTGATCTTCATCAATAAATGTTATTTCTTAGCATGCATTAAATGGTGCCTCTGTAGTTTATATATACTTACCTTTTAAGCTTTCAGTTTTTTCTACTTTAGTACTATATATCTTTTTGGAGAAAAGAACATAGTAATATACCCAAACTCTTATGCAATTCATGATTGTAAAATTAAGTTTGCCTACTGAGATCAAATCCAAAGAAAATCTTTCTTTTCTTCTTGCTATTTGATCTGTAGGTCAAATATGAAATGTCCTTTATTCTTAGTTTATTTTTGTGATTGTACACTTTTTTTTTCAATGAAAGGTTAAATTATTTCTGGAGTAAACTAGCTTTCTATTTAGAAAAATCCAGGTAAATCTCCAGGTACTTCCAACGTACCATACAACTACACATATATTTCTGTATGTTCATTGAGAGATCATATTAGAGTGATCACTCAATGTTGTCTGTCTTTATTTTTGTTCCCATTGAAATCTGTTCTTCACTCATTTCCTTCCTTGTATCCTAGTCACAATCTGAACTTATAATGATTTGGTGAATTAGTTAAGAAGCTTTGTTGTTAATTGGGTTTTGTTTGTTGTGGTTTGTCCTGGTTTTTCCAAACAAAAATCTGGATCTAGTTTCAAACTGTTTCTTCCTATAACTCTTCTCACCCAGGAAGACATTTATGATTTACCTTTGAAGCCTCCTTTACAGGAAGATTATTGATTTTTAGGGTTTTATCATTGAAGACAATTCACCATCTTGACCATTTTGTTCATAACCATAAGAATGAGTGGTTATAATTTTGTTAATAACAATCTTATTTGACCATAGTACTTCACTTTTGACTATTTTGGCATGCCATGTTTCTTAAATTCCTTTTTTAAATATACCAAGGTTCTTAAATTCAGAAATAAATTCTAAAGTTGGTGAAAAACAGTTTTGACACATCATTAGTATAATAATTGTCAATATAAACTTTAATGAAATTACAGGTATTTTATGAAAAATTTTAAGACTGTCATCTTATATATATATTTCTGTCATAGCAAATTGCATTTTTAAAAAATGATTTGATTTTCATTTACATTGCTAAATAGAAAACCTTTTTATTTTACTTGTTATAGAATTTGAAAGGACTTGGTAGGTCACAAAAAATGGTATTGGCAAACTGCAAAATTAGTACCTTGCTGGAGTTACAAAACATGCTTTTAATTTACGTGTATTAAACTATTTGAGCTGAAATTGTGTTTCCTTCCTGCTGCAACTCAAGACTAAGGGAGAAAATTTTTGCAGTAATGTAAAACTATATGTGGCACATAAACCCTATTAATACTATATATTACAAACATATTACTGTACAGGAATGGCTAAACAAAATCATGTAGGTTGAACTTAACATTTGTTTAATATCTTTTCAAAGGAAATTTTTGCTGTTTACAGTGTTTACCTCATTGGTTCTAACTTTAAATCAGATTCTAACTAAATCAGACTCTAACTAAGATACTTTTCTACTATAGTATAGCCTTATGCATGAGTGAGTTCCACCTGAGTCATATAGTGAGGAGGGCCCAAACTTCTTATGTGTGTGTTAGTCTGTTCTCTTAGAAGTAGGAAAAGTCACTGTAACAGAGCTTCACAGTCCACCAGAAAAGTAGTCCCACAGTGTAGAGGTGATTAAGTTTCTGGTTATCAGAACTACCCGCAGGAAACCATTTAGTGATGAGATTTTGTGAGGGAGATACAGAAGTAGACACTATATCTAAATGGTGATTGTAGAAGAAATGATAGATGGGTTTAGCATTCTTGTTGTTGTTGTTGTTGTTGTTAGGTGCCGTCGAGTCGGTATCCGACTCATAGCGAGCCTCATAGGGTTTTCAGTGGCTGACTGTTTCGGGATTGCATTGGGAGTGGATTGCCAGGCCCTTCTCCCATTTTTGCGGTGCTGGGAATTGAACTCCAGGCCTCAGAGACTGCAGCGCAGCGCTCTACCCACTGAGCTAAATCCCAGCCCCCTTAGCATTCTTAGGAAATGTGAATTTGAAACAGAAACTGTTGGAGATACTTGAAGGGAGTGAACACTGCCTTTGTGGTTTGTAGCCAGACCTCTCTACCTGTGCTGATGTCCTGATTTCTGAACTCTTGACCTTCTGCCCATCCATTGGTGCAGAACAAAACACAAATTAAAAAAAGAAGAATGATATGAAAGATAACTTCAATTTTTAGAAATTTGTGAAAATAATTGTCAAGCCAGGCGCAGTGGCGCACGCCTGTAATCCCAGTGGCTCAGGAGGCAGAGGCAGGAGGATCGCAAGTTGGAGACCAGAGGCAGTATGTGTAACTTAGTGAGACCCTGTCTCAAAAAGTAAAAAAAAAAAAAAAAAAAAAAAAAA
>VMDO01000655.1:243859-271637 GCA_007922755.1 Pedetes capensis | reverse complement strand
TTAGATTGATTCCAAGGTATTTAATCTTCTGGTGGGTTATCATGAATGGTATCTTTCCTGAAATTTCCTTCTCTTCTTGTTTGGAATTGGTATAAAGAAAGGCTATTGATTTTTGTATGTTAATTTTATAGCCTGCAACTTTGCTGAAGGAATTAATTAGATCCAGAAGTTTTTTGATTGAGGTTTTGGGGTCTTTCAATTATAAAATCATATCATCTGCAAATAATGATAATTTGACCTCTTCCTTGCCAATCTGTATCCCTTTGATTTCTTTCTCTTGTCTGATTGCCCTGGCCAGAACTTCAATTACTATGTTGAATAGAATAGGAGAAAGAGGACATCCTTGTCTTGTTACAGATCTAAGCGGAAATGATTTTAGTTTTTCTCCATTTAATATAATGTTGGCTGTAGGTTTGTCGTAAATGGCTTTTATGAAATTAAGGTATTTGCCTGTTATACCTATTTTTTCCAGTGTTTTTATCATGAAAAGGTGCTGCACTTTATCGAAGGCCTTTTCAGCATCAATTGAGATGATCATGTGGTTTTTGTTTGTTAGTTTCTTGATATGTTGGATTAAATTAATTGATTTCCGTATGTTAAACCAGCCTTGCATCTGTGGTATAAATCCCACTTGGTCATGATGAATAATCTTTTTCGTATGCTGTTGTATTCTGTTTGCCAGAATTTTATTGAATATTTTTGCATCTAGATTCATAAGGGGATAGAGAATTATAGACTACAAATCTTTAAAGAAACAACTTTTAGACACCGGGGCTGTGTCCATGGGGGATTTACTATAGCACCGCTGTGTTCAGAGGAGCAACTGGCATTCCCTAGATAAGGGAGTGCAGCCCTGTTCTTTGATCAGGGGAGTGAGGAATGTAAACTCCTGAGTCTTAAAGGAGCCAGGGCCTGGAGTGGTTTAACAGACTTTTCTTTTCTCAGATAAATGATGAAACATACAAGAAGTTGGAGATTTTGACTAGAATCTTTCACTTTCTCCTTTCCAAAGACCTAGAATAAGTTGAAAGAACACCAAGTACTTTGTTCATTAGATGCAATAAGAGAGTCCCTGGCAGCCACCTCAGGAGCAGGAAGGGGGAGCTCACTTGTTGCATTAGTCACTGGGGCCCATAGTGCTGGAAACCCAGCAGGCAAGACAGGACTTCTTAGGAACTGTGCTGGGGCCCAGCACAAGCTTTACCAAGACCCTAGAATATGATATGAAATTAAGGACAAGTAACTGTGGAAAACTTTGTAAGAACTGATAACTAGTATTAAACTCAAATATATTCTGAAAGAGTGTTTCTATAACCATCCATATGTGTTAGTATGACTTTTGTTCCCATTAGGAACAAGTGAAGGAGCAGATGGAACCACCACTAGAGCTGCTGGTCAAAGCACATCTGGAAGAACAGGTACTGAAGGGGCATAATCAATGTGACATATAGGCAGGAGACGGGAGCTTTGTGCTAAAAATTTAGTCAGAGTCAAGGTTTCTGGGCAATACAACCATTGTTACTTATGTGATCTCAAATATCCAAAAGATTGGAAAACACATCAGATATTTGTTGTGTACCCAATATTATAAGATTTGTGGACCATAGAAAATATGGGGAAGAATAGTTTCTCTAGTTCAAAATAGAAAGAGAAGGATTAATATACAAACATGTGGAAGGAAAAGATTAAGTAAAGATAGTCATGAAGTAGCAGAAGTGTATGAATTGGATAATAAGGAAATTAAAGTAAAAATAGAAAAGATCTTTAAGTGGTAAACATTGAAGTAACTAGATGATTTCTATGCTTTATTAATAAAGAACACTAGCGGAACCATACATTATCAGCGTCATAAGCTTCACATGATTTTACTCAAACAAGTATGTAAAACCCAAGTGAAGTTTTTGGGATAGACACATCTATTATGTCAAGGGAACAGGCAAGCTTACTTCAGGTCACATTCATAAAAAGATAAAAATTGGGTTTTCCTAAGTTTATATTTTTCTCTATTAAGTATCAGTTACATCTGGAGCAACTGAACGTGGCAGCACGTCTGGAGAAGCAAGTACTAGAGCCTTACGCTCTGGTAAGCTCACTGGTTGAATATTATACCTTAGCATCTCCATGTCAGCCCCTCTAGCACAGGTATTGGCCTGTAAAATTGGCCTTTAACTGTGATTAGAATACAGACTCTGGGGTTTTGGAGGGATAACGCCTTTCATTTCCTTTTTCTGATACTCTCAAGTACTAGTGGTAATGGCAAGAGAAGCATAGACACTGCCCTCACCTCACCAGCTGTTGTTGGTTCCAGGGACCACGAGAGTGTCTGTGGGCTCCACCATTGCCAGCCCTGGTGCCTTAGCTAGACCAGCCACCACCTCTGCTAGCAGCACATCAGGTATGTGAAAGAGAGAAGTCCAGGACTCTAATGGAGGGTGTGTGTGTGTGTGTGTGTGTGTGTGTGTGTGTGTGTGTGTGTAGTCTAACCACATTGCCTGTATCTGGAGCATGATAAAGATGGGAAGGAAAAGCAGGAGACTGGATGTAGGGAGCCCAGTTTCTTACCAAGAATATACAAGGGATTGGTGGGAGGTCTGGGTTGGATACTATTTCTGTAATCTTTGGCATTCCTCCTGTGCTTATGGGGCATAATGATTCTAGGACTCCAACATTGTATACTAATGCTTTAGGTCTGGAATGGAGTAATTTTTGAAATATCTACTGAGTAACCTGTTACATACTCACTGAATCTAGATCTGTGGCATTAGGGCCCAGACATAAGTATGTCATAAAGCCTCATGCTTGGTTCCAATAAACATTCTGAATTATGAAACACATGACTCCACTATATTAATATTGTACAAGTAAATATAAACACATCTATTTGCACTCATCAAGTAAATATGCTCTAACAGGGATTCTCTGGATTTTAGCAGATTTTATGCTAAATATTTGGAGTGACCCAGAAATTGAGAAGTGTAAATGAATATATGAATGATTGAAAACAGAATGCAATGTGACCTGGTCTCCTTAGTCAAAAATGCTGACATATGTTTATTTTGAAAGGGACTACTGGACCTGCAGTTGGTGAAACAACTGGAACCACAAGCACTGAACCAGCATCACCTAAAGACAACTCAGGTGAGTAGAGATAATTTTCAGAGGCCTTGGTTTTGGTCAAAAGCAAGAATTGTGCACCAGAACCCTGCTTGTTTTAAAGTAAGTAGCTAAGAAAAAAGTATGAAGAAGTAGTGTGAACTAACTTAAAATGGAGAAAGATGTCTTTTAAGAAAAATCCTTTCTCCTCAAAGGCAGTAAGTAAACCAAAATTTTTGAAAAATATTAGTTCAGATACTTAGGTAGTTTGTGCAGAAATTCAGTGGTTTTATTTCTTCTGTTGGAATAATATTATTGCAATAAGAATGATCTATTCTAATAGAGGCCTGCAGCCATAGCCCTGTGGCATCCAATCCCGTCAGATCTTGGAAGCTAAGCAGGGTCGGGCCGGATTAGTACCTGGATGGGAGACCACCTAGGAACACCAGAAACTGTAGGCTTGGGAGAAGGACCTGGCAATCCCCTCCCAAAAATCAGTCTGCCATTGAAAACCCTATGACAGCAGAGAAGCACTGACAATAGTGTTTCTTCTGTTGTACAGAGGGTCACTATAAGTTGGATACCGACTCAACGGCATCTAACAACAACAACAATTCTAATAGAAGTACAGGAGACACAGACCTTAGAGCAGGTGAGACAAACAAATGAGTCAAATAAGTTTTTCCAACTATTTCCAAAGAGCCATTCCTTTCTGTCAGCAACAACTTTGCCTAAACAGTCTTAGATAATAAGAGATGAGTTACATGACTAAGTCAAATGATGGCTTTGGGGAAAAATAATTATTTATTCATCGTAAGATAGTGCTGATGAATTTCCATGGCAGAATAAAATTTCTGAATTATGCTCATATGTATAATATGTAAATTAGTCAACAGTTCCATAGTGATTGCATGTCAGTATTGCCATGAGTGAGACAATGATAAACATCTCCATGCTGGCAAAGACATGGTAGAACATAGTTTCCTACCCTCATGTGCTGTATCTGGCTCCCCAGCATTGTGATTGATATCACATCCAACATAAGCCAAGCAATATTTGCTTGTTCTGGTGCACCATTGGTTAATTTTAAACTGCTATTAGTTTCATCAATAAACTATTATTGACATTATTTTTTATTGGAAATTTTTAATGTACAACTTCATGTGTTTCATTCTGACATGTATTTCACTGTGACATTTCCATATATGCATTTCATTGTACATAGCACTAATAAGCTCCCCCTTACCCTCTTGTGCCCTTCTTCTCCCATCTCCCACCCCCTCACCAGTGGCCTCCTTTCTACTTGCATGTCTTTTTATGGGAATATTTTTCTATACCCATGCATCCCAATTATGATTTAAGTCCAAACTTTTTTCTATAGTGATCTATCTTTTCACATTCTCAGTAATATTACATGAATAATCTAGCCTGTTTGCATTATTGTCATCCTTTGGTATTGTTGGTATCATAATTATTTCCCAAACTATTAAAGTTGGGCTGTTTAGTTTGAAGTTGCCCTCTCTCTCATTTCTCGTTCCTCATTGGCCCTCCTCCCCCTCCTGTCTTGTCCCATCATCGCTTCCTTTTGCTCGATCCCTCCCTCCTTCATTCTGCTCCTTAAATTGTCCCTTCTCTGCTAAGTTTACATGATATTTTTATTATGTTCCAATTTATGTGTAGGATTTTTCCTTCTTATAATTTTGATTCAGCTCACACATATGAGTGAGAACATGTGGTATTTCTCTTCTTGGGCTTGTGTTCATTCACTTAAGATAATTTCCTCCAATTCCATCCATTTTGCTCCAAATGACATAATTTCATCTTTTGATTGCTGAGTAGTATTCCACTGTGTATATGTACCATAATTTTTAATTTATTCTTCTGTTGATGGGCACTTTGGTTGATTCCATATCCTTGCTATTGTGAAAAGTGCTGCATTGAACATGGAGATGCAGGTGTCTCTGTGGTATGATGACACATCTCCCTTTGGGTAAAAATATTATTGAAATTCTTTAAACATAGATAAGTTGATGAAAAGCAAGCTAGAATTCAACCTTGAATGTATGCAATCAGTTAGTAATTTTAAAGTCCTCTAAAATGTATACATCTTTTTTTGAGTTTTTCTTGACTCTGGTTCAGGTGTTAAATGTTTCAACTCAAGTCTCCCCAGTTCTCTGCCTAGTTCCCCTCTCAGTGACACAGTGGTGTTCAAAGTGTGGTTCCTGAACCAGAAGCAACAGCATCTCCAGGGAAGTTGTTAGAACTGCACATTTCTGAGCTCACCTGCCGAGAGTCAGGAGCTGTGGAATGGAGCCCAGCAGGGCCTGTGTTATCAAGGCCTTTAGAATATTGTTTCTGATCAAAGCAGAGAACCACTTCTCTATCATTTCCAGCTTCACAAAGTAACTACATAAAATAAAATTAAACTAATTGGTGTTATGATACCTCAAACCTTCTTTGCCTACAATTAGAATGAATTTCATTAGTGTAAGCCTTGATCTTCTTTCATTATATGTTTCCTGATACAGTATTGATTTTATTTTTACATACCTATATTCCTTCAGCTAAAGGAATTCCTTTTGGCTGAAAATGTATGAGTTAAATTCTTTTATGAATAAGATTTTTACATAACAACATGAGGGTTTGAAAATATAGCCTACATATAATCTACATGTTACAACACAAATTAAGAACACTGTATCACAATTAGATCCTTAAACTAATTGACATTTTAGCCGTGTGCAGTGGCACATGCCTGTAATCCCAGTGGCTCGGGAGATGGAAGCAGGAGGATCGCAAGTTCAAGACCTGAGTTAGTCTGTGTAAATTAGTGAGACCCTGTCTCAACAAAACAAAAACAAACAAACAAACCCTAATTGACATTTTAGACTGATGACCATTGAACTTATCTTGCTTTAATTTTCAAATCATAGTTACTTGATTAATAATGACACCTTAATCAGCAATATAATTTGGTTGTCAAGGACTATGTACAATGATTATAACTGCCGCTACCAAAGTTTGGTCCATGGGTGGTTGGGATCCTGAGGTGTTTGGTACTGGTCCATGATGTGATAAGCACTAGAACAGTAAACCCACAGTGGAAACATAGCAACTTGACACAGTAGACTGATTCTTATGGAATGAGGCTTGTGTGTTTATAAAGTGCTACATTTTAAAGTTATATTTCTCAGTTTAATTTTATGGCAGTTTTCAAAAGCACCCATCTAGCATAATTTAGGAATTTTTACCAATGTGTCTTTTGCCACAGATTATTGAGAAGCACAGGTTAGCATGTGTACATTGGGGCTGAAGTACTTCAGTTTGCCTCCTGGCTCTGCTGTCAACCTATTGGGTGGCCTGGAAGAAATCAGTTAAACTCATCTTATAAGTGGGAAAAATACTGTTACTTGCCTTAGGGGCTTTTTATAAGGCTAAATGAATTAATTAGGATGTAAAGCACTATTAAATGATATTTTTACCAGGAGGAACAGAAGAACCTACTGTAGCAACAACTTGTGGTAAGGAAGGCAGCACAGCTAGGGAACTGAGCTCTGTAGCCACAAGCCCCAGGCAGTGAGGTGCTCTTTAGTGTCTGTTGACTAGTGTGCTGATATCATAACAGGTATACTGTTGATAAATGATGAAAACATACAAGAAGATGGAAATTATGACTTGAATTGTTCTATTTTCAAAGATTTAAAATAAGCGAACAGAAAGTCAGCTAATTTGCTTAGTAGGTACAATAGGTTAGTGCCTGGGAGCGACCTCAGAAGTGGGCAGGGGGAGCTCATTTGTGGCATTATGTACTGGGGCCACCAGGGCAGGAAACCCAGCAGCCAAGAAAGGGCCTTGAAGAAGTTATGGTGGGGCATAAACCACCCTTGCCAAGAGCCAAGAATGTGATATAAGATTTTTGTTGTTGTTATGTGTCATAGAGTCAGGTCCAACTCATAGTAACTCTATGTACAACAGAGTGAAATATTCCTCAGCAGTGTGCCATGCCTGGCACTATGTCAGTGCTTTTCTGCTATTCATAGGATTTTCAATGGCTAATTATTTTTGGGTTGCTTTGGGAGTAGATTGCTATGTCCTCCCATTTATTTATTTATTTATTTATTTTACAGTGCTGGGGATTGAAATTAGGGTCTCAAAAAGTGCAGAGCAGCACACTATCAACTGAGCTAAACCTCAGCATAATATGAGATTAAGGACTGGACAACATTGTAGGAATTGATGACTAGAACTAAACTAAGATATATTCTGAAAGAGTGTTTCTATAACCATCCATATGCATTAGTATGACTTTTCTTCCCATTAGGAGGTAGTGGAGGAGGAGAGGCAACTACTGGTGAAAGCACATCTGGACGAACAGGTACTGAAGGCAAAAAACCTTCATGAAATCCAGGCAGCAGACATGAGCTTTGTGTTCAAAATTTAGTCAGTGTCACAGTTTCTTGGGCAATCCAACCACTGTTACTTATGTGACCCAATATCCAAAATATTGGAGGAAAAGAGTGGATATTTGTTATGTATGTAACATTGTGACATCTAGATAGATTGACACCTGGCTGCAACAATGGGTTTAAACATAAAAAAGGTAGTGTGCCTGGAACAATGTTGTTGTTAGGTGCCCTCAAGTCAGTGTCCTACTCATAGCGACCCTATGTACAACAGGCAAAACACTATTGTCAATGCTTCTCTGCTATTCATAGGGTTTTCAATGGTGGATTGGTTTTTGGGAGTGGGTTGCTAGGTCCTTCTCCCAAGCCTATAGCACTTGGTGTTCGCAGGGGGTCTCCCATCCAGGTACTAACCAGGCCCAACCCTGCTTAGCTTCTGAGGTCTGATGGGATAATAAGCCACAGTGCTACAGGACGAAGGCTTGAACAGTGTTGGAGAGTGTTTTATTCTGTTGTACATAGGGTCACTATGAATCAGACCTGACCTAAGAGCACCTAACACCACCACCACCACCATGAACAACAACAAAAACAGCAACAAAGTTTTGTAGTAATAGGGAAAGATTGGGAAGCATATAGTTTCTCATTCTAGTTCACATCAGAAGGGAGGAATTTATACTCAGAGGTAGAAGGCCAAGACTGTGGAAAATAGGAATGAAGTGGCAGAAATATATGAACTGGATCATAAGGAAATTAAAGTTAAAATGTACAAGATCTTCCAGTGGTAAACATTGAATTACATATATGATTTCTGTGTTTTATTAATAAAGAACATCTTAACTGAATCCATACATTATTGGTGTTACAAGATTCACATGACTTGACTCTTACATACTTGTTTGAGATAAGTGAAATTTATGGAATGGAAGTATCCATGTGGTCAAGGGAAAAGACAAGAGTATTTCAAGTCACATTCGTAAAAAGATCAAATTCTGATTTTCTTAAGTTGATAATTTTCTCTGATAAACTTTAGACATATCTGGAGCAACTCCTGGAACTACACGTGGCAGTACCACTGGAGAAGCAGGCACTGGATCCACAGGTTATGGTGAGTTCACTGGTTGGGTATTAATGCCTCAGCATCTCCCCTCCCTGCTCTTTTACCGTAGATATTGGTCTGTAAAATTGACCTTTAACTGTGATTTGAACACAGGCTGAGGGGTTTTGAATGGATGGTGTCTTTCACTTTCTTTATCTAATGGCCTTAAGAACTCATAGTAATGGCGAAAGTAGCATACACACTGCCCTCGCCTTACCAGCTATTCTTGGTCCCAGGGACCACGACAGTGTCTGCTGGCTCCACCACTACCAGCCCTGGCACCTCAGCCAGAGCAGCCACCCCCTCTGCTAGTGGCACATCCGGTAAATAAAAAGAAGTCCGGGAGTCTGCAGGAGTCTAATGGAGTGTGTGATCAACCTCATTGCCTGCATCTGGAGCATGGTGAAGATGGAAAGGACTAGCAGGAAACTGGATGTAGGGAGACCAGTTCATTAACCAGAGTATTCAGGGAGCAGGGGAATGTTTGGATTGGATGGTATTTCTGTAATCTTCATTAAACTTTGAGATCCCTCATTGTGCTTATGGAGCATAATGATTCCACAACTCCAACATTAGAAACTAATGCTTTGTGTCTGGAATGGGATCATGGGTTGAAGTTCTGACTCCAAATTAGAATCAAATGGAGTAATTTTTGAAAAACTTACTGAGTAACCCTGCACATACCCATTGAATCTTGATCTGTGGCATTAGGCCCCACTCATAAGTATTTCATAAAACCTTAACACTTGGTTCCACTAAGCATGCTCTGCTATGAAGCACTAGACACTCTAATATCTTAATATTAAACAATATCTTAATATTAAACAAGTAAATATTAAAAAGTTTATTTCCAGTCAACAAGTTATTAGGCACATTCAAGGATTCTCTGGATCATAGATATTTTATGGTAAATGTTTGGAAATTGTAATCCAGAAATTCAGAAGTATAGATGCATATATGAATTGCAGACTGAAAGCAGAGTGCAGCAGGACCTGTTCTCCTTTATCAAAAATGCTGATACAGGTTTTCTTTGAAAGGGACTCCTGGACGATCAGTTGGTGAAATAACTGGAGCCCCAAGCAGTGAAGCCACATCACCGGAAGACCAGTCAGGTGAGTAAAGGATGATGTTCAGAGGACTTGGGTTTGGTCACAAGGGAGAATTGTGCACCAGAACCCTGTCTATTTTAAAACAAAGGAGCTGAGAAAAGTGTATGAAGATATAGTGGGAACCAGTTCAAAATGGAGAAAGATGACTTTGTAAGAAAATTTCCTTCCCCTTTTGAAGGCACTAAGAAAACCAAAATTTTTGAAAAACAATTTCAGGTGAAACACTTATGTTTCTGCAGAAATTCAGTGGATTCACTTCTTCTATTGCAATAATATTATTGCATGAAAAATGAAGTATTCTAGTAGAAGTACAGGAGACACAGACTTTAGAGCAGGTGAGGCAAAGAAATGAGTCACATGTGTTACTCCAGCTGTGTTTGCACACAGCCATTCCTTTTTACTCAACAACAACTTTTCTATGAGCAGAGTCCTAGTAGGAGCTGAGTGCCAGAGCTAACCAAATGGATAGTTTTGGGGGAAAGATCAATAATTATTATTTATCATAAGATTGTTGTTATTTGTTGTTGGGTGCTATTTAGTATATTGCTATGGCACATGAAGCCTGCTGTGGTAGCACTGTGGTGTCCGATCTCAGAAGCTAAGCAGGGTCAGGCCTAGTTAGTACTTGGATGGGAGACCACCTGGGAATACCAGGTGCTGTAGGCTTGGGAGAAGGACCCAGTAGCCCACTCCCAAAATAATCAGTCATTGAAAAGCTTATGAATAGCAAAGAAGCACTGACAATAGCGTTTCGTCTGTTGTATGTAGGGTTGCTATGAGTTGGATACTGACTTGAGAGCACCTAACAACAACAACATGGCACATTAAAATCTCTGAATTATGTTCATATAATATTACACTTAAATTAGTTGATCATTAGCACTATTTGTTTACATGTCACTATTTTCATGAGGTGAGAAAATGATAAAAGTCTCCATACTGGCAAAGACAGGGTAAGAACTCAGGATCTTAACCTCATGTGCAGCAGCTAGATCGTCAGTATGTGATCATTATTGTAAGATCTCACATCTGATGAATGGCAAGCTTGTCTTTGTATATCATTGGCTGTTTTTTGAATATTATATCATCAATAAAATATTATTGACATTCTTTAAGAAAAGATAATTTAATGAGTAATAATTTGGAGTTTACCCATGAACTTATGCAATCAGTTAATGATTTTAAAGATCTTTGTATTGCATTCACCTTGCCTCTGGTTCTGGTGTTAAACATTTTCCTCCCAATCTCCCCAGTTCTCTGGCTAATTCCCCCTCCACTGACACAGTGGTGCTGAAAGTGTGGTTCCTGGACCATCACTATCTCCTGGGAACTTGTTAGAAACAGCACATTTCTGAGTTCACCTGCCTAGGGTCAGGGACAGTTGTGGAGTGGAGCCCAGGAGAGCCTGTGTTGTCAAGGCCTTTAGATAATTGATTCTGACTGAAGCAGGCAACCACTTCTCTACCATTTCCAACTTCACAAGGTAATTACATAAAATAAAATTAAACTAATTGGTGTTAAGACACATCAAAACTTATTTATTTATAATTAGAAGGCATTGTAATTAGTGTAAGTTTGTAACATCTTTCATTATTTATATTTACTGACTAATAACAAGTCTTGATTTTATTTTTTCTATATTTTCCCTCAGCAATTTTGGACCTAAAACATATGAGTTAATTCCTTTTAGGAAAAAGATATCATTTTACATAATAATATAAGGAGATAAAAATATAGTACACCTATAACAGTACAAATTGAGACAACTAAATCAAAGTAGATCTTTAAGCTGATTGAAATTTTAGAGTGATGGCCATTGAGCTTATCTTGCCTAATTTCTGAGTCAGTATTATTTAGTTAATAATGACAACTCAATCAACTGAATTATTTAATTATTAGGCAATATGTACAATGCTTCTGAGTGCAGCTATTCTAAGGTTGGTCTGTAGGGGGGTTGCAGAAGTGTTACTGGTACAGGTTTTGATAAGTTCTAGGGCATAAAATACATAGTTGAAACAGCTATTTGGCACAATGGTCTTATTTCTATGGAATAAAGTTTTATGTCTTTATAAAGTGCTACATTTTAAACCTATATTTCTTGATTCAATTTTATGGCAGTTTTCAAAGCACCCATCTGACACAATTTAGGAATTTTTACAAGTTTGTCTTTTGCTAATGATCATTGAGGAGCACAGGTTAGCATACAGGTTCTGGGGCTGGAGTACTTCAGTTTGCCACCTGGTTCTGCTGTCAACCTATTGAGAGACCTGGACAAAATCAGTTAAACTCATCTCATAAATGGAAAACATACTATTACCTGCATTAGGCGATTTTTATAAGGCTAAATGAATTGATTAATGGGGGAGCAGTGTTACATGATATTTTTATTAGGAGTAACAGAAGAACCTAATGCAGGCACAACTCATGGTAAGGAAGGCAGCACAGCCAGGGAACCAAACAGTAGACCCACAAGCCCAGGAAATTCAGGTCAGTTGGGATGTGTACTTTGGTGTGTATCAAATGGGTACAGGTTTCGGAACAGATAGACTGTTGATAAATGATGAAAACATATAAGAAAATGGAAATTATGACTTGAATCTTTCACTTTTTCCTTTCCAAAGAAGTAGCATTGGTTGATCAAGTGTCAGCTAATTTGCACATTAGGTACAAGTTGAAAGTCTATGGGAGTGACTTCAGAAGCAGTTAGGGGAGCTCACCTGTGGCATCAGGCATGAGGGCCAACAGAGCTGGAAATGCAGCGGGCAAGACAAGGCCTCTTAGGGGCTAGGGTGGGGCTCAAGTTAAGCTTTACCAAGACACCAGAATAGATATGAGATTAAGGACAGGTAACTGTGGGCAATACTGTAGGAATGAGTGACTAGAACTAAACTAAGATATATTCTGAATGAGTGTTTCTTTTTAAACATTCACATGTATCAACATGATTTTTCTTCCCATTAGAAATAAGTGGAGGAGTAGAGGCAGTCACTACTGGAGCTGCTGGTGAAAGCACATCTGGAAGAACAGGTACTGATGCAGCATAAGCAGTGTGACATACAGGCAGGAGGAGACATGAGCTTTGTGCTCAAATCTAGTCAGAGTTAAGGTTTCTTGAGAAATCCAACCATTGTTCCTTATGGGATTCCACATATCCAAAAGTTTAGAAAAAACCAGCAGATATTTGTTTTGTGCCTAATATTGGGATATAAGTTTTGTGGAATATAGGAAAATATCAAGAAGCATATAGTTTCGCATTCTAGTTCACATTATAAAGGGAGGAATTAATATTTACATAGAGATGGAAGATAAAGATTAAGCTAAGATAGGAATGAAGTGGCAGAAATGTCTGAACTGATTCATAAGGACACTCAAACATAGACATGGTCATTCGATGTTAAACATTGATCTAGCTACATGATTGCTGTATTTTGTTAGTATACAATACCTTAAGGAATCAACATTCGATCAGTGTTATATGACTCACCTCACTGATCTTGAACAAGAACTTAAGACTGAAGTGAAGTTTATTGGTTAGAAACATCCACTTAGTTAAAGGGAAAAACCCTGCATAATTTCCATATTTATAAGATCAGACTTCAGATTTACTTAAGCTGAATCTCTTACTCCCCCCACTTCAGAAGAACTAATCAATTTGAAAACACTGCTCTTATGTTTCTCAGGTAAAACACAAGAGGCCCTTGGGACTGTCATGTTAAATAATGTTTTCCCTGATATGTTTCAGGAGCACCTGGGGAATCATCTGAAGTATCCTCTGGACCTGAAGGGGGCAGTACCTCTGGAGAAGCAAATACTGGAGTCACAAGCTCTGGTAAACTCCACCAGGCTGGCCTCAGCAGCTTCCCCTGATGCCTCTTACATCAGGGATGGTCTGTAAAATGACTCTTATGGGGATTAGAATAGTGTTAAGCAGAGGAGGGTGGATGGTATTTTTTACTTTCTTTTATGATACCCGTAAGTGCTTATGGGCTGGGATTTAGCTCAGTTGGTAGAGTGCTGCGCTGCAGTCTTTGAGAACCAGAGTTCAATTCCCAGCACTGCAAAAATGGGAGAAGGGCCTGGCAATCCACTCCCAAGGCAATCCCTAAACAGTCAGCCATTGAAAACCCTATGAGGGTCGCTTTGAGTCTGATACCGACTTGACGGCATCTAACAACAACAACAACCACAACAAAAGTGCTTATGGTAATGGCAGAGTCACATGCATGCTGCCCCTGTCTCCCAATCTGTTCTGGGTCCAGGCACCACAGGAGAGTCTTCAGGTTCCACCATTGCCAGCCCTGGAGCATCAGCTAGACCAGCCACCACCTCTGCTAGTGGGCTATCAGGTAAGTAAAAGGGAGAAGTCCAGTTTTCAGAAGTCTAGTGAAATGTGTATTCCAACACCATTCCCTGCAGCTGGAGCATGGTGAAGATGAAAAAATTGTAACAGACTGATGTTAGGCAGGCCAGTTCTTTGCCAACTGTATTTCAGGGAGCATTGCAAGGTCTGAGCTGTTTTTGAAGTCTTGTGCAGCCTTTGGGATCACTCTGTGTGCTATGTGGCATAATGATTCTGGGACTCTAATTCTAAAACTACTGCTGCTATGAATTTGGGGTAGAGTCATGGATTGAAATCCTAGGTACTAATTAGAATAAAATAGAGAAAAATTTGAAACACATGTTAAGGAGTCCTTCACAGACTCATTGATTCTGTACTTCTTGCAGAAGGGCATTGGCGTAAGTAATATTTCATAAAATCTTCATGGTAGGTTTCAATAAGCATCCTGAATTATGGAGCACTAGGAGCCAGCACTAGGAGTCAATATTGCAGTAATATAGGGTTGAACTCAGGGTGTTGGACATACCAGGCCAGTGCTCTATCACTGAGCTGCACTCCCAGCCTCACCCCCTCCTTTTTAAATTTTGAGACCAGATCTTGCTAAATAGCACAGGTTGCCTCTGGCCTTGGACTTGCAATGCTCCTGCCTCAGCTTCCCCAGTTGCTGGCCTCTCAGGCATGTACCACAGCATAGCACCTGGCCAATATCTTAATAGTAGATGAATAAATATAGACAAATTTATTTGCATTCAACAAATAGGCTCATTCAGGGATTCTCTGGATCATAGAAGATTTTATCACTACTGTTTGGAAAGATGACCCAGAAATTCCAAAGTTTGAGTGAACATATGAATGAGTTCATAAGCAGAGGGTAGCATGACCTGTTCTCCAGCATCAAAGATCCTGAGATGTGTTTCCTGTCTCCTTTATCAGTTGGTGAAACAACTAATGCCCCAAGCAGTGAGGCAATACCTCCTGAAGACACATCAGGTGGGTAGAGGATGATGGTCAGAGTCATCCCTGTTGTCAGAAGGGAAAGTTGTTCATCAGAATGTGCTTATTTTCATGTCCCATGGTAGAGGAAAACATATGAAGATGGAGGGAGAGTAAATTCAAGACAGAGAAAGATGTCTTTGTGAGGAAAAATCCTTCTCCCAAAGTTGTTGTTGTTAGTTGCCGTCGAGTCGTTATCTGACTCATAGCGACCCTCATAGGGTTTTCAGTGGCTGACTGTTTCGGGATTGCCTTGGGAGTGGATTGCCAGGCCCTTCTCCCATTTTTTGCGGTGCTGGGAATTGAACTTGGGACCTCAGAGACTGCAGCGCAGCGCTCTACCCACTGAGCTAAATCCCAGCAGTTCTCCCAAAGAGGAGTGAAGAAACCAAATTTTTGAGAAATGGGAAGAATAATGTGGCCCACATCAGAGGGTGTCTATGCGGTTAAATGTGTTGATTATACAGTGGGCATTTTTAGACATCAGTTTTTTTATCAGTAGGAACAGAAGGCCCTACTACACCCACCCCTCATGGTGAGGAAGGCAGCACACTGGGGAAACTGAGCTCTGCAGCCACAAGCCCAGGGAATGCAGGTGAGTCAGGATGTGCACATTAGGGCCTACTAACTGGGTACAAATATCAGAACAGGTAGGCTGTTGGAGAAATGGTGCACATGTTCAAAAAGATTGATATTTTGTCTTGAACCACGCAAACTCCCTCTTCAGAAGAACTAGTATACGCTTTAAGCATTGCTACTGTTTTTATCAAGTACAACCGCCAGTCCCTGGGAGTGACCTCAGGAGTAGGCTAGGGGAGCTCCCCTAGGGCAGTGGAGACACCAGCACTGGAAACCCAGCAGGCAAGACAAAGCTGTGGTGGGGGTCCAACACACACTTTCCCAAACTCAAAGTGAAATAAGGACAGGTAACTTGGGAAAATAGTGTAGGGAATAATGAGTGCATCTAAGAAAAGTTCATGACAGAACATTTTCTCTATAGCTACCTATGTACATTATGCACTGTTCTTTTCATAGGAACAAGTGGAGGAACAGATGCAGCCACTCCTGGTGCTGCTAGTGGAAGCACACCTGGAAGAACAGGTGCTGAAGAAGCAAAACCAGTGTGACATCCAGGAGTAGACTTCTGTGCTGTGTGCTCAATATTTAACTGACATATGGTTTCTTGGGAGAATCTGACCATTGAATTTAGGTGACACCAAATACTCAGAAGATCAGGGAGATATCATGGAGTATTTGGAGTACATATTGTTTTAGATGCACTGTGAAATGTGGTAAAAGAACTGTTGTTCGATGTCACTGAGTCGGATCTCATAGCAACCTTCACAGGGTTTTCAATGGCTGATTATTTCTGGGTTGCTTCAGGAGTGGACTGCCACATCCTTCTCCCATTTTTGCAGTGCTGGGGATTGAACCTGGGTCCTCTGAGAGTGCAGAAGAGTACTCTACCAACTGAGCTAAACCCCAGCCCTGTGGTAAAAGAATTTGTTGTTAGGTATCATCAAGTTGTGTCTGACTCATAGCGATGCTTATAGGGTTTTCAATGGCTGATTGTTTTCTGGATTGCCTTGGGAGTGGATTGCCATGTCCTTCTCCCATTTTTGCAGTGCTGGGAATTGAACTCTGGACCTCAGAGACTGCAGAGCAACACTCTACTAACTGAGCTAAATCAGGAGAATATAATTGATTTCACCTCAACTTCACTTTGGAGAGGGTGAAATTTTTAATCATGTAGACAAAGATAAAGAGAAAGGCAGCTCTCAAGTAGAGAAAAAGATGTGAACTAGATGGTAATATAATTCTACTTAGAAGAAAAAAGATCATTCAGTATTGGACTTTGAATTATGTAGATGATTACTATATTTTATTAATAACACATATCTTACTGGAATCAGTATCTTATCAGAATTACCTGATTTATTTCATTTACCTTGGGAAAGAGTATATGATGCCAGTGAAGTTTATGGGTTAGATAAATCTACTTTGTTAAAGGAGAAAAGAAAGCATATTTCAGTCATATTCATAGGAAGATATGCCTTTATGTTTTCTTAAATGGAACTTCTTTTTCCATGATAAATATTAGGAATACCTGGTATATCATCTGGACCAACCCATGGATCTGGAGGTGGCAGTACCCCTGGAGAAGTAGGCATTGGAGCCACAGGCTCTGGTAAGATCTAATAGGCTGGATGTGATGGTTCAGGAACTACCCCACCCCTTTCATGCCCTTTTACTGCAGGTGCTGGTCTGTAAAATCAGCCTCTAACTATGGTTAGAATACAGGGCTGAGGAGAGAGGGAGGGATTGTACTGTTCATTTTCTTAGTATGAAATTTCCCAAATACTTAAGAGGAATGGCAGGAATAGCATGCACAGTCCTTCACCTTCTGACATGTTCTTTGTAGGGACCACAGGAGTGTCTGCAGGCTCCAGGTCAGCCATCCCTGGAGCCTCTCCTAGACCAGCCACAACCTCTACTAGTGGCAGATCAAAGGGAGACAAAGGGAGAAATCCAGAAGTGTGTGGAGACATATGGAGATTTTTTGGATATGTCCACATTTTTAAATGTCAAGTGTGATGAAAAATAATGGACTAGTAAGAGATTGGAGAAAGGGAGCCCAATTCCTCAGGTAGCAGTGAGAGGAATGTGTTAGATGGCAGTCCTGTAGTCCTGCACAATTGTCACCATTTTCAGGTGTGCTTATGGGTCTGATGGTTCCAGAACTCCTGTCCTAGAGCTTAGAGGCTCTGGGTATGAAGTGTGGCTATGCTTTACTATGCTGGCTACAAATTAGGATCAATGAAAGGAAATATTGATTTTTTTCCCCCATTAAGTGTAGACCCCTGAAGAAGGGCTTGAGAATAAGTATATTTTATACCCTTAGGTGGTTCTAAGTAGTTCAGAACTACTAGCTCAATTATATGAATATTAAAGAAGTAGATTAAAGAAATTGCTTGCTTTTATTTCTCTTTCTTTCTTTCTGTCTTTCTTTCTTTCTTTCTTTCTTTCCTTCTTTCCTTCCTTCCTTCCTTCCTTCCTTCCTTCCTTCCTTCCTTCCTTCTTTCTTTCTTTCTCTTAGTACTGGGTGGTTGAAGTTAGGGCCTTGCATATGCTAAGCAAGTACTCTACCACTGAGCTCCACCCCCAGCCCCTTTTATATTTTTTATTTTGAGATTGGGTCTCACTAGATTGTGTAGGCTGCCTTTGGCCTTGAACTCACTATCCTCTTGCCTCAAATCCCCAAGTTGTTGGGGTGATAGGCATATGCAACCATACTTGGCCACAAGTTGCTTTCTTACTATTTATCTTTTTGCAATTATGTGTTCCTACTGTTTAATAGTTGATAGCACTCAATACATGGTTGTTAGCAAGGTTTATTTTTGTCCTTCATAAGAGATACTTAGAGTATCACAAAGTATAAAAGTGGAAACCAAGGAATTATACGTGAAAAAAGCTTCCTACAAGTGATAGAAAGATATGAAACAAATGCTGTATTCCACAGGGTATTTCTGCAGGCAGTCTGCTATTTCAATTTAGCAATAACTTCACTCTGAGTAAAGCCTTAGATCAAAGGATAATTGTCAGAATTACCCAGGTTGGTTTGACTTTGCGAATTAGTTGAAGGTTAATATTTAAACTTAAAATATTAATGATATACTTTTATGGCACATTAAAACTTATGATTTATTCTCAAATAGATTCTTTGCAATTTAGTCAATATTTACACCACTTTGATTGCATGTCGTTATTCCACAAGGTAAGAAAATAAAGACAGGGTCAGAACACAGACTCCTATGCATCAGGAGCAATAACTGGCTCTCCAGTCTGAGTTGCGTACAACAGCTCACATCCAACACTAGCCAAGGAGAATATGCTTCACCTTCTGCATCACTGACTACCTTAACTGTTGTTAGGTGCATGAATAAAATATCATTGACCTTATTTAAGCATGGATGATTTGACTAAAAACAAGTAAGACTAATTTTATAATTCTCTCTCATGTCAGTTAATATTTTAAGGTACTCTGAAGCGTCGTCTTTTATTCCATTTGCCTTGACTCTGGTACAGGTGTTAAACATTTTCCACTCAGTTTCTGTAGCCCTTTACTTAATTTTCCTTCCTCTAACAGTACTACACTTGAACTGTGGTTCTTGGACCAGCAGCTGTAGTATCTCCTGAGTATGTGCTAGAATTACATGTCTCATTCCATCTGCCTAGGATTAGAAGCTGTTGAAGTGGAGACCAGCACACAGTGTGTTGTTTTTAGGGAGTTGATGCTCATCAAGTAGGAGAACCACTTCTCTCCCATTTCTGCTCTTTTACAACTTCCCTGATTACACCCTGTCAATATCGTGCTGGGATGAAGATTCCCAAACTTGATCACATGATCACATCCTGTCATTGTACTTACATTCTTCAATAGTTGTGATTTCTTTAAAGATAAGACAAAAGTTCTTTACCACCAATAGTCATTTTTCTCATGAATGCTGTCTTATGCATTTATTAACAAATCTATGATCTGATTTTATTTTCCTTACACTTACTTTTTTTTTTTTTTTTGAGGTACTTGGGGGTTGAACCAGAGCCTTGCACTTGCATGCTTTGCTAGTGCTGGACCACTGAGCTGCACCCCCAGCCCATTTTTTTTTGCTTTTTTGAGACAGGGTCTCTCTCAGTTATGCCAACTGCCTCTGGTCTCGAACTTGCAATCCTCCTGCCTCTGCCTCCCTAGCCACTGGGATTACCGGCATGCACCACGGTACCTGGTTTTACACTTACTTTTGATTAATAATTTTCTTGATTTAAAACTTACAACTTTAGTGTTTTGAATGAGCTCTTGTATACACTACTACTACTGGATTGAAAGATATGATATACATATTGTTGTTGTTAGGTGCCATCAAGTCGCATCCGACTCATAGGGACCCTTATAGGGTTTTCAATGGCTGATTGTTTTGGGATTGCCTCAGGAGTGGATTGCCACATCCTTCTCCCGTTTTTGTGGTGCTGGGAATCAAACTCGGGACCTTAGAGACTGCAGAGTGGGTGCTCCACCAACTGAGCTAAATCCCAGCCCATGATATACATAGAGCAGAAAAATTATGAAACAAATTAGTTCCAATTAGATCAGTAAGTTCAATAGAATGTTCAAGTGGTGACTGCATAGTTTATATTCACTAAGTCTGGATGATAATATCTGACATCTCAACCAGCTCTCTCCTTTGGTCATTAGGCAGTAAGTACAGTGATATGGAATAGGGCTACTCAGAGTTTGAGCCACAAATGAGTGGTTCCCAGAGCTGGTATTGGTCCATGGTGTGATAAATGTGAAACAAAGACCGAGCATTAGCAAATGTGGAATTTCAACATAATATAAATCTATTAAGCAAAATCTGGTGTATTAAATGGTCTGATTTTTAAAGCATTTTATATCTGCATTTACTTCATGCACTTTTCAAAGCATCCATCTATCATAGACTGGAAACTTCACACACGCTGGTGCTTTGTCAGAGATCATTTGAGAAGCACAGGTTAGAATTTAAAGTCTGGGGCACAGGGGCGTATGTTTGACTTTTTGTTCTGCAATCATCCAACTGGGTGACTGGAACAAGTCACTTGACTGTATCTGATGAATGGGAAGAATAATATTACCTATCTCAGAGGATTGTTTATGAGGTCAAGTAATTTGACTGATGTCAAGAGCACTTTCTATGTGCTGCTTTTTCCTTGGGAGGGACAGGAGGCCCAACTGGATCAACACCTCATGGAGGGGAAAGCAGCACACCCAGCGAACCAAGTGCTGGAGCTACAAGCCCAGGATATGCAGGTAAGTCAGACCGTGCACTTGTTGTTGTTGTTGTTGTTGTTGTTGTTGTTGTTGTTAGGATTCGATTCATAGCAACACTATGTACAACAGAATGAAACACTTCCTGACACTGTGCCATGCCTGGCACTATGTCAGTGCTTCTCTGCTCTTCATAGGGTTTTCAGTGGCTGATTATTTCAGGATGTTTTGGGAGTGGGCTGTCATGTCCTTCTCCCATTTTTGTGGTGCTGGGGATTGAACCCAGGGCCTCAGAGAATGCAGAGAAGCACTTTACCAACTGATCTAAACCTGAGCCCATGCACTTTGTTAGTGCCTGTTAAATATGTACAAATATCAAAACATGAAGGCTATTGGATGAATAATGAAAGCATATAAGAAGATTGTAATTTTGCCTGGACCCCCAGTGTTTCCCTTCAGAAGAACTAGTATAGGTAGCAGTCACTGTCACTGTGTTTATCAAGTACAGCAGGAAAGTCCATGGGAGTTACCTCAGGAGCAGGCATGGGAGCTCACTTGTGGCATCAGGCACTGGGGCCACCAGTTCTGGAAACCCAGCAGGCAAGACAGAGCCTCCTGAGGGGCTGTGATGGGGCCCAACACAAGCTTTGCCAAGACCCAACATGTGACAGTCAGATGAAAGGAATGTGACCAAGGATAACATTATAGCACTTAATGACATAAGTGACCTATGAAAACCCTGACAGTGTTTTCTTCATCATCATGCAGTGCATTAAGCACCATTCTTTTTCCCACTAGGAACCAGTGGAGGACCAGATGCAGCCACCACTGGAGCTGCTGGCAAAAGCACATCTGGAAGAACAGGTACTGGAATTGCAAAACCAGCTTGAAATCCAGGCAGGAGACATGTGAGCTTTGTGCTCAGAATTTAGTCAAAGACGAAGTTTCCTGAGGAATCTAACCACTGTTATGTATGTGATGCCAAGTGTTCAGGAAATCAGAAAGAGACCAACAGATAGTTATTATTTAGCTAATATTGTGTTAAATCCTTGGTGGAGTACAGGGAAAGAATATGTATTCTCATGCTAATTCATTTTGAATAGTGAAGAATTAATATTCATACAGCTATAGTAGATAAAGAACCAACAAGGCAGAAATCAAGTAGAGAAAAGGTGCATGCTGCAGTATAAGGAAATACTAGCAACAAGAGGCAGGGTCATTCAAGGATAAACATTGAATTATCTACATGATTACTGTATTTCATTAAAAAAGAATACCTTGATGGAGTCAGTACTTTATCAGGACTACATGATTTATGTGATTTATTTCCACTCAATAGATCTGAAGACACCACTGAAGTTTATGGGCTGAATACATCCATTATTTTAAACAGATGGTTTATGGGCTGACTACATCCATTATTTTAAATGAATGCTTTATTCTTATTACTGAAAGACAATTACAGAATAATTGTATCTTTAAAAGAAATTTCACATAGTTGAAAACACATCAATAACTCAAAACCTGCAGGCTTACCCAAGTTTCATCTCAGCAACCAAAAAGTGGGCTTTGCATTCAGAATGACAAACTAAAATACATTTATTCTCTGTTATCATAATTCTGATTAATGTCCTATTGTTTACTGCTCCATCATTGACTAGGCTTTTAAAAAGAAATACCTTATGGTAGTAAGGAAAGAAAGCTAGACTTTTTATATTATTATCATCCATTGTTTTTAAATGAAAAAAGCATATTTTAGGTCATTTTATAAGAAGATGTAATAAAATAATAGGTTGCCTTAAGCTAACATTTCTACCTCTGGTAAATATCAGGAGCACCTGTGATATCATCTGGAGCAACCATTGGCGCGACAGTTTCTGGTAAGGTCCACCAGGCTGGACATGATGCCCTCATAGCTCCCATTCATGCCCTCTTCCAGCAGGTCCTGATCTGTAAAGTCAACGTCTAACTGGGATTAGAATACAGGGATGGGGGAGGTGGAGGGATAGTGTCTTTCACTTCTTTTGTTTATTTCTTCCTGGAGAATCTCAAGCACTCATAGGAATGGAAGAAGTCACATGCACACTACCCCTGCTTGCCAATCTGTTCTTTCTTCCAGGGATCACAGGAGCATCCACAGGCTCCACCATGGCCAGAGCTGGAACCTCAGCTACACCTGCCACAACCTCTGCTAGTAGCAATTCAGGTATATAAAAAGGAGAAGTCCATGAGTCTTCAGAAGTCTGATGATGTGCGTGGTCCAATCCTACTCCCTGTATCTAGATCATGGTGAAGATGGAATGGAATAGGAGACTGGAGTTAGGGGGCATTCCTTACCAACAATATTGCAGGAAGCAACAGGAGCTCTGAATTAGATGATATTTCAGTCCTCTAGTGCAGTTGTTGGCATCTCTGAGGGCATTGTTGGGACATAGACATAATAATTTAAAAATGCCAACACTTTACTTACTAATACTATAAGTCAAGAGTAAGGCCGTAATTTGAAATCCTGATTACAAATTAAAATTGACAAATCTTTGAAACTTATATTGAGGGGATTTCATACAGGTTTATTTGCATTCAATAAGGAAATAGGCATACTCAGATATTCTCTGGAAAGTACACCGTTTTATGGTCAGTATTTGGAAAGAGGGAACTGGGAATGCAGAAGTGTAATTGAATCTATTAAAACAGATATTTTGAAAACAGAGAGCAGCATGACCTGTTCTCCATCATCAAAGATCCAAATGCATGCTTCTTGTTTACTTTGAAAGGGACATTTGGGCCATCAGTTGGTGAATCAACTGGATCCCCAAGCACTGAACTGACATCACCTGAAGACAAGTCAGGTGAATAGAACAGATCCTTCAGAGGTTGTGAATTTTGTCAAAAAGGAGAGTCACTTATCAGATGATGGGCTTAATTCAACTAGTTGAGAAAAAATGTAGGAAGGCATAGTGTGAACGAAATCAAAATGGAAAAAATAAAGATGTCTTTTTAAGAGAAATCTCTCCTCCCAAGTAGTAGTAGGTAAGCCACAGTTTTTGAGGAAAGCAATTGTTGTTGGGTGCTTTCAAGTCAAGTCCGACTCATAGTGACCCTCATAGGGTTTTCAATGGCTAATTATTTCGGGATTGTCTTGGGAGTGGGTTGCCACATCCTTCTCCCATTTTTGCAGTGCTAGGGATCAAACCCTGTTCCTCAGAGAGTACAGCAGGGCACTCTACCAACTGAGCTAAACCTAGTAGGTTAAAATCTTAGGATAGATTAAAGGGAAAATTACCAGATTAAATTTTTCTGTCAGAAAAATATTATTGTGATAATAATAAGCTATTCTAATGGAAAGACAGGAGGCACAGACTTTAGAGCAGGTGAGACAAATGAGTCACATGCCTTATTGCAAGAATGCTTCCACAGAATTGTTTTTATACAGCAACAACTTTACCCTGTGCAGCCTTAGATAAGAGGGGGAAGTACTAGAGGTAAATGAAATGGATGACCTTGGGGAAAACAATAATTACTATTCATATATTAATAAAATATTATTGATCTATTTTTATAGTTTAGTAAAATTTATGAATTATGCTTAAACCCATAATGTGCAGACTATCAAACAATTAATACCATGATTGCCACCATTTCCATAGGGTAAGAAAATGATAATAATCTCCAAGCTGGCAAAGACAGGATAGGAACATAGGAATTTTTTTTGATTGGAAATTTTTAATGTACACCTTAATGTGATTCATTCTGACATGCCTTTCATTGTGACATTTCCATATATGCATTTTGTTGTACATTATTCATATAGGTTCCCCCTTACCCTCTTGTATGCTTCCCCCCTCCCCATCTAAGTCTTCTCTATCATTTACTTGGTAATATTTTTCTATATGCCCTTGGGTTCCAGTTCTGTTTAAGATAGAAACTTTTCCTGTAGTGAACTTTGCTTTTATCTTGTCAGAACAATGGAATGAATTTTCTAGGAACATAGGATTTAAACCTCATATGAAGCAGCTGACTCCCCCAGCCTGTCATCTGTGTGTAAAGGATCACATCTAACAAAACCCAAGGAGACGTTGATTGTCCTTGTGAATTACTGACTAAATTTTAATTGCTGTTAGATCTTCTAATAGAATATTATTGATAATCAAATTATGTGGCTTAAAGAATAAAAACCAACAAGCTTGTGCAAACAGTTAAGAATTCTAAGGACATCTGAATGGTCTTCCTCTTTTTGTCCCATTTGCCTTGACTGTGGTTTAGCTATTTAATGTTTTCACTCAGTCTCTACAGTCCTGTACATAGCTCACTTTCCTCTCTCTCAGTATCAAGTTCAGAGTGTGGACCCTGCAGCATCAGCCTCTCCTGAGAACCCTTTAGAATTGAACATTTTTGGGTCCTCATGCCAACAGGAGCTATTGGTGTAGAACCCAATAGACAGAGTATTAATATATTCTTAAGGCAGTTTATTCTCATAAAAGTGAGAATAACTTCTACCATTTCTGATATTTTTCAACTTTTCTTCACATTTATACTGTACTCGATACCTTGCCAGAATGAAGTTCCTCAAATTCAACTCCTGTCGTGTCACTCCATTACATAAAATTCAGTTAACCTTCTTGAATAAGATAAAACATTTTTGCATACCATTAAAAGCCATTTCATTAGTGTATAAATGGGAGACTTCTCCTTATGTATACATTAGCTAAACCATGGCCTGATTTTATTTTTCCTTAAGCAATTTCTTTCATTTAAACATATGACTTAAGTGCTTTTTAAAATATCTTTTTGAGAATAAAATAATTGGTTCAAAGATATAATCTGCACACAGCAGCACAAGTTAAGGGACTCATTAATACAGTCTGTCAACTGGTTAAAATTTTAGGGTAATAACCATGGAGCTTATCTTTCCTAAATTCTGAGTCTGAATTACTTGGGTAATAATGACAAGTGGATTAGCTGTGTCTGTTGGTTTTCAGGCAGTATTTACAGTGGTTATGAGTGGGGCTACTTGAAATTTGTCCCTGAGTGGGTGCCATCCCCAAGAGTTATTTCTTCTTGCTGATGATGTGATAAGGAGTAGGAGAGAGAGCGAGTATGAGAAAAATAGCAACTTGACACAATGATCTTATTTCTATGGAACAATGGCTTCTGTTTATAAGGTTTTGCATTTTAAAATTGTGTTTCTGGAATTACTTCAGCAGTGTTTTACAAATTAGCTTTTGCCACAGATCACTGAGAAGCACAGATAGGAGTTTAGATTCTGAGGTCAGAGTATTTGTGTTTGGTTCCTGGATCTGTGTGCTCCAGAGATGAGCTGGAGCAAGTCACATAGCCATATCTAGTACCTGGAAAGAAGAATGCTTCCTTGGTCAGATTTTTTTAAGGTTAATATATTTTATATTTTTTTAAATCAGTAGGAACAGAAGAACCTACTGGAGCAACAACTCGTGGTGAGGAAGGCAGCACAGCCAAGGAACAGAGCCCTGCAGCCACAAATCCAGGAAATACAGGTCAGCCAGGATGTTCACTTTAGGGCCTACTAAATGGGTACAAATATCAGAACAAGTAGGATGTTGGAAAAGTAATGGAAATGTTCAAAAAGATTGGTGTTTTGTCTTGAATTTTCAGTCTCCCACTTCTGAAGATCTAGTATCTGTTTTAAGCTTTGCTACTGTTTTGATCCCCCCACACGTCTGTCAGTTTGCCACACTGTGGGGGTGTCTGCATTGCGATGAGACTGAAAGCTATGCCACTGGTACCTCAGATATGAACAAGGCTACCCATGGTGGATAGGTTTTCAGCTGAGCTTCCAGACTAAGACAGACTAGAGAGGAGGCACCAGCGAGCAACTCCCAAAACAACTAGCTGTTGAAAACCCTATGAATAGCAAAGAAACACTGTCAGATATAGTGCCAGACAATGAGCCCCTCAGCTTGGAAGGCACTCAAAAGACTACTGGGGTTGCCTTCTCAAAGTAGAGTCTACCGTGATGACAGAAATGGAGTAAAGCCCCAGGGACCTCCATTTGCTGATGTGGCATGACTCAAAATGAGGAGAAACAACTGTAAACACCCATTAATAATTGGAACATGGAATGTACATAGTATGACTCTAGGAAAATTAGAAACCGTTAAGAGAGAAATGGAGCGCATAAACGTTGCTATTCTAGGCATCATTGAGCTAAAATGGACTGGCATAGGCCATTTTGAGTCAGACAATCATGTGGTCTACTATTCTGGGAATGATGAACTAAAGAGAAATGGGGTTGCATTCATCATCAAAAAGGACATTTTAAGATCTGTCATGAAATACAATGTTGTCAGTGATAGACTAATATCCATACGCCTACAAGGAAGGCCAGTTAATATGATTATTATTCAAATTTATGCACCCACCACTAAGGCCACAAATGAAGAAAGGGAAGACTTCTATCAGCTTCTGCAATCTGAAATAGATCAAACATGCAATCAAGACATACTGATAATCACTGGTGACTGGAATGCAAAGGTTGGAAACAAACAAGAAGGCTCAATAGTTGGAAAATATGGTCTTGGTGACAGAAACGAAGCTGGAGATTGCATGATAGAATTTTGTCAGACCAATGACCTTTTCATTGCAAATACATTTTTTCAACATCATAAATGGAGACTATACACATGGACTTCACCAGACGGAACATACAGGAATCAAAATGACTACATATGTGGAAAGAGACAATGAAAAAGCTCCATACAAATTGTCAAAACAAGACCAGGTGCTGACTGTGGATCAGACCATCAACTTCTCATATGCAAGTTCAAACTGAAGCTGAAGAAAATTAGAACAAGTATACAAGAGCCATGGTATGACCTTGAGTATATCCCACCTGAGTTCAGAGACCACCTCAAAAATAGGTTTAATGCATTAGACACAAATGACAGGAGACCAGAAGAGTTG
>VMDO01000655.1:231429-243759 GCA_007922755.1 Pedetes capensis | reverse complement strand
TGCCCTTGAATGTCAAGCAGCTAAAGTGAAAGGAAGATATGATAAAGTTAAGGAACTAAACAGAAGATTTCAGAAGGCAGCTGGAGAAGACAAAAACAAATATTATAATGACATGTGCAAGGAGCTGGAGGCAGAAAACCAAAAGGGAAGAACACGCTTTATGTTTCTCAAGCTTAAGGAAGGGAAGAAAAAATTCAAGCCTTGAGTGGCAGTAGTGAAAGATTCTACAGGGAAAATATTAAATGATGCAGGAAACATTAAAGGAAGATGGGAAGAATACACAGAGTCATTATACAAGAAAGAATTGGTAGATGACCAACCATTCCAAGAGGTTGCATATGAAGAGGAACCAATGGTGTTGAAGGACGAAGTGGAAGCTGCCTTGAAAGAACTGGTGAAATACAAGGCTCCAGGAATTGATGGGATACCAGTAGAGATGTTTCAACAAACAGATGCAGCACTGGAGGTGTTAACATGTTTGTGTCAATAGGTTTGGAAAACAGCTACTTGGCCAACTGACTGGAAGGGATCCCTATTTGTGCCTATTCCCAAAAAAGGGGATCCAACTGAATGTGCAAACTATCAGACAATATCGTTAATATCACACACAAGCAAAATACTAAAGATCATTCAGAAGTGACTGTAGCAGTATATAGATAGGGAATTACCGGAAAATCAAGCGGGATTCAGAAGAGGGCGGGGAACCAAGGACATCATTGCTGATGTCAGGTGGATATTAGCTGAAAGCAGAGAATATCAGAAAGATGTCTATGTTCAATTGACTATGCAAAGGCATTTGGTTGTGTGGATCATAATAAATTATGGATAACACTTTGGGAAATGGGAATACCAGAACACCTAATTGTGCTCATGAGAAATCTGTATGTGAACCAGGAGGTACTTGTTTGAATAGAATGAGGAAACACTGCCTGGTTTAAAGTTGAGAAAGGTGTGCATCAGGGCTGTATACTTTCACCCTATCTCTTCAGTTTATATGCTGAGCAAGTAATCTGAGATGCTGGACTTTATGAGGAAGAACACAGCATCAAGATTGGAGGAAGACTCATTAACAACCTGCGTTATGCAGATGACACAACTCTGCTTGGTGAAAGTGAAGAGGATTTAAAATATTTACTGATGAAGATCAAAGATCACAGCCTTCAATATGGGTTATGAATAAACATCAACAAAACAAAAATTCTTACAACTGGGTCAGCATGCAACTTCACAATAAATGCAGAAAAGATTGAGGTTGTCCAAGATTTTACTTTGCTTGTCTCTATAATCAACACCCATGGAAGCAGCAGTCAAGAAATCAAAAGACGCATTGCTCTAGGAAAAGCTGTGGCAAAAGATCTCTTTAGAGTATTGTAAAGCAAAGATGTCACATTGAAGACGAAGGTGTGTCTGACTCATGCCATGGTATTTTCAGTGGCATCAGATGGTTGTGAAAGCTGGGCATTGAACAAGGGAGACAGAAAAAGAATTGATGCTTTTGAATTGTGGTGCTGGAGACATCTATTGAATATACCATGGACTGCCAAAAGAACCAACAAATCTGTCCTAGAAGAAGTGCAACTAGAGTGCTCCTTGGAAGCAAGAATGGCCAGACTGCGTCTTACATGTTTTGGACATGTAGTCAGGAGAGATCAATCCCTGGAGAAGGACATCATGTTTAGGAGAGTGGCAGTCAACACAAAAGAGGAAAACCCTCCACCAGATGGATTGACACAGTGTCTGCAACAATGGGTTTAAACATAAATAAGATTGTTTGCCTGGCACAGAATTGGCAAGTGTTTCGATCTGCTGTACATAGGTTCGCTATGAGTCAGACTCAACTGGACGGCACCTAACAACAACAACTGTTTTTATCAGGTGCAACAAGAGAGTTCAGTGGAACTACTTCTGGAGAAGGCACAGGGCACACTCACTTGGGACATCAGACCTTAGGGCCATCAGCAGTGGAAATCCAGCAGGCAAGACACAGCCTCCCTAGGGGCTCCTGGGGATCCAAACACAAGCTCTGCCAAGATGTGAGAGAGTGAGCATAAGGTCAAGGAAAGGTGACCAAGGACAACATTGTAGGAACTGATGCCTTGAAGATACTATCAAATGTCCTGACAGAGTATTTTCATCACTATCCACATACCTCAAGCTCATTCTTCTTCCCATTAGAAACAAGTGGAGGAACAGATGCAGCCACAACTGGAGTTGCTGGTGAAAATGCTTCTAGAAGAACAGGTACTGAAGGAGCATAACCTGTGTGACATCCAAGCAGGAGAAGAGGGAACATTTAGCTTAAAATTTACTGGAGATAAAGTTTCCTGGGGAATGCAACCATTGTTATTTAGATAATGCCAAGAGTCCAGAAGATCAGAAATGCATCAGTAAGTATTTGTACTTAAAATTGTTTTAGATGCACTGTCATATCTTGTAAAAGAATTGGGGAATATAATTGATCTTACCCAGCTTCACTTTGGAAAGAGTGCCATTAACAATCATGCAGACCCAGAAGATAAAGTATAAGGAAGAAATTAACCAAGAAGAGAAAAAGGTGCAAATTGGAACATAAGACAATTTTAGTAAGAAGAGACAAGATCACTCTGTAAAATCTCAAAGGATCTACATGGTTACTATATTTTATTAATAACAAATGCCTTAATGGAATTGGTGCATTATCAAATTTACCTGACTTACTTCATTTACCATGAGAAAGAACTTAAGATAACCAGTGAAGTTTTGGGGATAGATACATCTATTTTTTTTTAAAGAAAAAGTATATTTGGGTCATTTTCCTAAAATCTTTATATTTTCCTAAATGTACCTTTTTTATTATGGTAAATATCAGGCACTGCTAGTATATCATCTGGAGGTAGAGGTAGAGTACCCCTCTGTAAAATTGGCCTCTGATTATAATATAGGGCTGAGGTGAGTTAAAATAAGTGTCCTTTCATCTCTTATTCTGAAAATTCCTTAATACTCATAAAAATATCAGGAATAAAATGCCTCCCCACCCCCATATTCTTGGTCCCAGGGACAACAGGATTATCTGCCGGTTCTACCACTGCCACATCTGGAGCTTCCTCTAGACCAGTCTCAGCTTTTGCCTGGAACAAATCAGGTAGGTACAAGGGAGAATTCCAGGAGAGTGAGGGGACAAATGGAGTGTGTGAGTATGTCCCCATGTCTTCTATCTGGAGTGTGGAGAAGAAGAGGAAGAACTTGTAAGATGCTGGAGAAAGGGAGTCCAATTCTTGGCTACTCTTTCTTTCTTTCTTTCTTTTCTTTTTTTTTTTTTTTTTTTTTTTTGTGGTACTGGGGGTTGAACCCAAGGCCTCATGCTTGCATGCTCTGCAAGTGCTGGACCATTGAGCTGCACCCTCAGCCCATTTTTTCCTTTTTTGAGACAGGGTCTTGCTAAATTAGACAGACTGCCTCTGGTCTCAAACTTGCAATCCTCCTGTCTGTGGCTTCTGAGCTGCTGGGATTACAGGCGTGCTCCACTGTGCCTGGCTTGGCTACTGTTTCTTCAGATAGCAGTGGGAGGACTGCATTAGATGGTATTTCTATCATCTTATACAACCACATGTATCCCTGAGTATGATTATGAGCCATAAAGGTCTGAGGACTCCTGCCCTGGAGCTCAGAGTGTCCAAGTATGGAGGGGACCATGTTTTCCTATGCTGGTTACAAATTAGGATCAACTAGAGAAAATATTGAAATTTTTCTTTCATGAACCTATTAAATGTGGACCCCTGAAGATAAATATATTTTGAAACCTCACTTGATTCCAAAATGCAGCCTGGGTTCAGAACTACTAGGCTCAAATATATGAATATTATTTTTATGCAAAACTAAAAAAAACACAATAAGAGCTTCTAAGGACCATACAGATGTCATGATCAATTTCTGGAAAGATTGAAAGAGAAATGGAGATGTAAACACAAGTCAATGAAAGGTTTTTTGAAATTGAAGAGCAGAATGATCTGTACCCCTTAATCAAATATCATGATGTTTATTTATTGTTGGTTTGAAAGGAACTACTGTACCATCATTTGAAACAACTGGAGCTACAAGCAATGGACTGACACCATCTAAAAGCAGTTCAAGTAAGTGGAGGATGTGTCAGGTAGTGGCTGTGACTGTTGTGGAAATGGAGAGTCATTTATTAGAACTCTGCTTATTTTAAAGAACAACCATTGAGACAAAAACATAAAGTTGTAGTTGGCCCAATTCGAGATGCAGAAAGTTGTCAAAATGATGTGGATAATACTGACATTTGGTCCATTTATCTAACACTCTACACAGAATAATCCCTGTAGCCACGCCACTGTGGTATCTAATCCCATCAGATCTTGGAAGCTAAACAGGGTCGGACCTGGTTAGTACTTGGATGGGAGACCGCCTGGGAATACTAGGTGCTGTAGGCTTTGGAGAAGGATCCAGCAGCCCACTCCCCAAAACAATCAGTCATTGAAAACCTCATAAATAGCAGAGAAGCACTGACAATAGTGTTTCACCTGTTGTACTTAGGGTTGCTATGAGTTGGATGCCAACTCAACAGCACCTAACAGCAACAACCCTTATTATATAGCAAACTTCTTGATTTAAAATTCATGACTCAAATAGTGTTTTGAAGAGGGTATTATTTATATTAGCACTAATAGGTCAAAAGATACAATCTACATATAGCAGAAAAACCAGAAACTTGTTAATTTAATTAGATTCTGGAACTTAATTTTCATGTACTGACCATTATATTCTTTAATATCTTAATCAGAATCACCTGGGTAAGCATGACATCTGAACCAGCTATACCCTTGGTTATCAGGCAGTAAGGACAGTGATATGGAGTACAGCTACTCAAAGTCTGACCCACAAATCAGTAGCTCCCAGAACTATTGGTCCATGATGTGATAAGAACTGAAACAGAGATCGAGCATTGGCAAATGTGGAATTTCAACATAATATTGTATCTATTAAGCAAAAGCTTGTGTGTTACATGATCTGATATAAAAATGGTATTTGGACTTATTTTATGGCCCTTTTGAAAGCATCCATCTACCATAGACTGGAAACTTTAAAAATTAGTGTTTTGCCAGAGATCATTTGAGAAGGGCAAGTTAGAATGTGAAGTCTGGGATGAGAGGGCTTGAGTTTGGTACTTTATTTTGCTGTACACCAACAGTGTGACTTGGATAAAAATGTAACTATGTGACAAATGGGAAAAAATATTGCCTCAGAGGATTTTCATGAGGCTAACAATTTGATTTATGTCCTGGGCATTTCTAGTTGCTACCATCGCAGCAGAAGGAACTGGAGCCCCTACTTCACCAACACCAAGTGGCGAGGAAGGCAGCACACACAGCGAACTCTCTACTGTAGCTACAAGCCAAAGGAGTTCAGGTTAGTCAGGCTGTGCACTTTTTAAAAAAAATCTTCATTTATTAGTAAATGATGATGGGGGTACAGAGTGATACAGCATTGGCTTTTTCCATTATGCATCCATTATATCACTTCTGGCAACATTTTCAACCCACAGGGTTTATGAAGCCTTATGCCTAATATGTAGTAAAACTCAAATGCATATTTGGGTTATATTCCCCTATTTTCCCAGTGTACTTATGAAGTTTCATTGTTTACATTGAGATTATCCTCTCCCCCTTTATCCCTCTATATTGACTCTCCTTCCCATCCCATCTTCTACAATCTTTGCTTCCCTCTGCTAGTTCCCTCCCTCTTCCTTTCTACTCTTTATATTGTCCCTTCTTCACTAAGTTTAATTGTGCATTTTTAAATATCAACTTATGTATAGGACCTTTGCTTCCTTTAAGTAAGATTCAGCTCCCACATATGAGTGAGAACATATGGTATTTCTCTTTTTGAGCTTGTGTTTGTTTGCTTGAGATGATCATCTCCAGTTTCATCCATTTTGCTGCAAATGACATTATTTCATTTTTATTGCTGAGTAGTATTCCAGTGTACATATGTACCATAATTTTTAAATCCATTCTGTTGATGGGCACTTTGGTTGGTTCCATAACCTTGCTATTGTGAAAAGCGCTGCACTGAATATGGAGATGCAGCTGTCTCTGTGGTATGATGACTTGTTTCTCTTTGGGTATATTACCAATAGTGGTATAGCTGGGTTATATGGCAGTTCTATTTTTAGTTTTCTGAAGGATCTTCATATTGATTTCCAAAGTAGTTGAACCAATTTACAGTCCCACCAACAGTGTAAGAGATTTTCTTTTCTCCACAACCACGCCAGCATTTGTTATTATTTGTTTTGTTGATCTTGGTCATTCTCACTGGAGTTTGGTGGACAGGCTTCATTAGTGCCTAGGGAACGGGTACAATATCTAAACAAGAAGGCTATTGGGGAAATGATGGAAACATATAAGAAGATTGTAATTTTGCCTTGGATTTCCTAATATCTTCCTTCATAAGTACTCCCATATGTTGAAACTGTTGCTATTGTGTTTGCCAGGTACAACAGGAGAGTCTGTGGGAGCGACCTCAGGAGCAGTCATGGGGAGCTCACCTGGAGCATCAGGCACTGAGGCCACCAGCACTGGAAATCCAGCAGGCAAGACACTGGCTCCTGAGGGGCTGTAGGGGACCCAACCCAAGTGCTGCCAAGACCTCAGAGTGTGATAATGAGGTCAAGGGAGGTTGAGCAAAGATAGATTCCAGGATTAGTGGCATAAATGAAACTAGAAGTAAATGTTCTGAAAGATTGATCTCTTTATCATTCTCCATATGGCTAATGCACTGTTCTTCTTCAAATTAGGAACAAGTGGGCAAACAGATACAGCCACCACTGGAGCTGGTGGTGAAAGCGCATCTGGAAGAACAGGTACTGAGGGAGCCCCAGCAGTGTGACATGCAGGCAGGAGATGTGAGCTTTGTGCTCAAAACTGATTCAGATAAGAATGAGGTCAATATAAATGGACTAGAAATCGCATGTAATTGTTCTAACAAGATAGAAACAAAGACCACTACAGGAAAAGTTTCTATCTTAAACAGAAATGGAAACCCAAGGACATATAGAAAAATACTATATAGTAAAAGATAGAAAAGACTTGGATGGGAAACTTAGATGGGAAGTGGGGGAGGGGGGAAACATAGAGGAGGGTAAGGGGTAACCTATATGAATAATGCTTATCAAATTGCATATATGAAAATTGTCACAATGAAAAGCATGTCAAAATGAATCACATTATGATGTACGTTAAAAATTTCTAATAAAAAAAAACTGATTCAGAGTCAAGGTTTCCTGGGAAATGAGACTATTATTTGGGTGATGCCAGGAGTCCAGAAGATCAGAAATATACCAGTAGATATTTGGTGATTAATATTTTGGTTTTTACCACTTTTTAGTATATACAGAAAGAATCAAACTATACCAGTGGTCTAATTAATTTTGAACAGTCAAAAATTAATAGTCATACAGACAGTAGTCATAGAATGCACAGGCCAGATATAAGTAGGGAAAAGGCGGCAGCATGAGGCAATAGTAGCAGTAAGACAGAAGGCCATTCACTGTTCAGCACTAAATTATCGTGATTATTCTACATTGTTAATAAAGAGTACATTAATACAATTACTACTTTGGGGTTACAAGATTTATGTGATTTTTCTTGACAAGGAACTTAAGACATCAGACATTTACAGGGTACGTATATCTATTTTTTAAAAGAAAATAAGAAATTTCAGGTAACTTTTGTAAGTTTAGTTTCTCTTCAGGTAGTATTTTTTTCTCTAATAAATATCATACACAACTGGTATATAATCTGGAGCAACTCTGGTGCCTGGAGGAGGCAGTTTTCTTAGAGTATCAGGTACTGTAGCTACTCACTCTGATAAGGCCCAGTAGGGTGGACACCATGCCCCTCAGCTCCCACCCAAGCAGCAGGTTATGGTGCATAAATCAGACTCTAGCTGGGATTAGAATGCAAGGTTGAGGAGAGATGTTCTTTATTTCAGAGACCACACAAGAGTCTGCAGAGTCTAGCACTGCCAGCCCTGGAGCATCAGCTAGACCAGCCACCACCTCTGCCAGCACATCAGGTGAGGAAAAGGGAGAATCTGAGCATGCAGGGGTCAAATTGAGTGTGTGGTCTGACCCCACCCTCTGTATATGGAGCATGGTGAAGAATGGAAAGCAATAGGAAGAGACTGGATTTAGGCAGCCTACTGCATGATGGGTGGTTTAGCAGGTAGCATTGCATTTCTGAAAATGGTATTAATGACATCTTGTGTAATCACTAAGCTCTCTGAGTGTGATTATGGGTGATAATAATTGCAGAACTCCTTCCGTGGAGATTCTTAGGGAATGGTTTAGAGTGGGGTTCCGATTTGTGATCCTGGGTATAAATTAGAAGGCACTAGGAAAAAATTTTAAAATACACACTGACAGTTTCTTCTCAGGAGCCTGAATCTGGACCACTGGAAGAAGCTTATAGGTTCTAGCTTATTTTAAAACCTTCAGGTTGGTTTGCATTTGCAGCCTGAGTTAAGAAACATTGGAATGAAGTGGAACATTATAAATATTAAATTGTTTTATTTACAACTAACAAGTAGATAAGCCAAATTGTATTGTATTGCATTGCATGGTGTACATGTGCCACATTTCTTAATACATTCAGCAGCTGATGAACATGTAGCTTCTTTCCATTTTTTTAACAAAAATTGTACAAATTAAGGAGTTTCGATTGATATTTCTATACATCCATAACCTGCTTTGACCCCATTTATCCCCTCAGTTACTCTTTATTAACTGCTCCAACTCCTTCTTTATCCTCCTTCTGCTATATCCCTATAATTTCCAGTTTTAGTTTAAAACTGATCTAACTTAAATTCATCCTTTTTTCTCCCCCTAGCTTTGACATTTGAGTGAAAAACATGAAAAGTCTTCTGACTGCCTATTTCACCTGACAGGATGATTTCCAATTCCATTCCTTTTCACTCAAGACATACTTTTATCCTTCTTTATGGCTGAGTAGAATTCGTGTGTGTGTGTGTGTGTGTGTGTGTGTGTATCACATTTTCTTTATCCATTCATTCATTCATTGTCACCTAGGCTGGTTCCATAATTTGGCTCTTGTGAACACTGCAATAAACACAAGCATACAAGTATCTCTGTAGTAAGCTGGCCTTAATTCTTTTGGGTATATACCCACAAGTGGCATGGCTGGATTGTAGCATGCAAGTTCCATTTTTAGTCTTTTGAGGAAACTTCATACTGATTTCCTTAGCAGCTAGACTGACAGTCCTATTATCAATGGGTAACAGTGCCTTTGGCCCCCATCCTCACCAGCATTTATTGTTTGTTTTCTTGATGAGATGAGGTGAGTTGGAATCTCAATGTAGTTTTGATTTGCCTTTCCCTCTATTTCTTGACTGTTGTGAATAGTGCTGCAAAAAGACAGGAGTGTGGATCTTAGGATCTCACTTCAACATACAAATTTCATCTCCTTGGATATGTATGCAGTGTTGGGATTACAGAATCACATAGTAGTCTGTTTTCATATTTTGAGGAGTCTTCACACCATTTTTCATGATGGCTGTGCTCACTCATATTCCCAGTGTCTTTGTGCATCTGCTCTTTTTTTCTGCAGATCCTCACCAGGACTTGTTGTTTTGTCCTTTTGGTAGTAGCCATTCTTATTGGAGGGAGGTGATATCTCCTGGTTTTGCTTTACATTTCTCTGATTAGTGATTTCAAGAATATTTTTTATATACCTGTTGGCCATTTATATGTAGTCTTTTGAGAAATATCTCATTTAGTATATTACTTATTTTTAATATTATTATATTTGTGTTAAGTGTTTGAGTTCCTTATATATTTGAGCCCTACAGCCATACCACTGTGGCATCCGATCCCATCAGATCTTGGAAGCTGAGCAGGGTCAGGCTTGGTTAGTACTTGGATGGGAGAGGGCCTGGGAACACCTTGTGCTGTAGGCTTCAGTGAAGGATCTGGCAACCCATTCCCCCCAAATAATCAGCCATTGAAAACCGTATGAATAGCAGAGAAGCACTAACAATAGTGTTTCACCCATTGTATGTAGGATCACTATGAGTGAGACACCGACTCCATAGCACCTAACAACAACAACAATATATTTGAGAGGTGAAGAACAGGAGGAACTGGAGCAAAAAAGACAGCGTTGAACCAATGTATGAATATCTAGTTGCTCCAATTGATGAAAAATGGTCTGTTTGTAAAAACACATGCAATAACTATAACAAAACCTTTAAGAATATATTATTAGGAAAAATCATAGGGAACTCTAGGCAGAAAGTCATTGGATTCATTTATTCAATTTTTTTATGTTGGGAATGCTGGGAGAGCTAGATATCCCTATGGTAATAGAGTCCAAGTAGATGAGAAGTTCCTTTGATGTTTTTCTCAGGCTCTGCTGGAACCTCAGTTCCCATCACCCCCACAGCTGGACATGCAGGCACCATAGCAGCGCCACATCCCAACTTCTCCAGTCCTGGGCACACAGCAGGTAAACTAAGTATGGAACAAAGAATATTGGACCTGGCCAAGTGGCTGGTTTCACAATCCTTTTCAGGTACAATTTTTCCAAATCAAATATTGGAGTTAAGGAATTATTCCTTATATATAAATACAAAGTAGTATCTTAGTCTTTCAACAAGTTGCCTTCTTAAAATATATTATGTTATAGTTATGTACTCCTACTACCTAGGAGTTGGTAGTACTTATGCACATTTTTTCATCTGATTCATTCATTTTTGACCTTCAACTGGAATGTCACCAGGCATAACACTGGGAAGTGACAATGGAGATATAAGTGACATATACTTCCAATCAAGCGAAAAATATAAGAAAAGTGCTATGTTACATAGGGTATTCTTGCAGGCAGTCCTCCTCTTCAACTCAACAATAACTTTATTGTGAGTAGAGCATTGGATAAAGTGGCCAACTGTCAGAATTATCCATATCTGTTTGATGACTTTGTGAAGTAGTCAACCATTAATATTTATGTTATTGTTATAATATTTATAGTCCAGTAAAATATTGATATACTTTTATGACAACTTAAGATTTCTGGTTTATTCTCAAATACGTTCTTTGCAATTAGTCAAAATTAACACCATTGTTGTCAATGTGCCATTTTCCCCATGAGTTGAGAAAATGATTAAAGTCTACACCTTGGTAAAGACAGGTCCTTAGTCCTAAGCCTCAATGATAATGGCTGGTGTCCATTTCCATGATCTGTGTGCAGAATCTCACAAGAAACAAAGGCCAAGAAGAGTATACTTTACCTTCTGCATTACTGACCACATTTTAACTGCTTTCACTAAATTTTAACATGAATAAAATATTATAATATGAAATCATTTGATATTTTTATGAAAAACAACAAAGACTATCTCTATAACTGACCTTCATGCAGTCAGTTAATAATTTTAAGGTCCTCTGAAGTATCTTCTTTTTGGTATCAAATTTACCTCAATTTCATTTAGGAGTTAAACATTTTCCACCTATCTGAATACCCAGTACCTTACTCACCATCCTCTAACAATGTGGAACTCAAACTGTGGTTCCTAGATTGGCAGCAACTGCATACCCTACCATGGAAATCATAGAAAAGCATGTTACTCCACCTGCCTGCATAGAACCTGAAGCTGTTGGGGTGGACCCAAGCAGTGTGTTAACAGGTTTTTAGGCAATTGATCTTTCCTCATGCATGGATAGGTCTTCTCTTGTTGCGTTTATTAATACAAGGGCCGATTTTTATTTTTCCTACACTTATTTTTACATAGAAAATTTCTTGATTTAAAATTCATGACTGAAATAGTGTTTTGAATGAGCTATTGTTTATATGGCCTGCAGCTGTACCACCCTGACATCCGATCCTGTCAGATCTTGGAAGCTAAGCAGGGTTGGACCTGGTTAGTACTTGACTGGGAGACCACCTACTAACACCAGGTGCTGTAGGCTTGGGAGAAGGACTCGGCAATCCACTCCCCCAAAACAATCAGCCATTTAAAACCCTATGATTTGCAGAGAAACAGTAGCAATACTGTTTTGCCTGTTGTATGTAGGGTCGCTATGAGTCAGACACCAACTCAACAACACCTCACAACAACAATTGTTTCTCTTTCTGAGCTTGTGTTCGTTCACTTAAAATAATTTTCTCTAATTCCATCCATTTTGCTGCGAATGACCCTATTTCATTTTTCTTGATTGCTGAATAGTATTCCATTGTGTATAAATACCATAGTTTTTTTTATCCATTCTTCTGTTGAAGGGCACTTTGGTTGATTCCATATCTTTGCTATTGTGAAAAG